>JACDJE010000032.1:1109625-1498073 GCA_016647715.1 Pavo muticus | reverse complement strand
TTTTTACAGTACCCTTTTGAAAAAGTAGCATTTGATCATTTATGAGGCCTAGCAAAACATGGGCTGAATTATGTTTCAAGCCCCCCACAGTGCTCCTGTAGTACTAAGTTCCGAGAGCAATTGCTCACCACGGGAAGTCAGCCAGGAAAGGAAGCCGTGTCTATAAAAGATGTCCACGAGTGTCGTTCTACAAAACTAGTTACAACTTGGCTGCCCTATCAGTAAGAAAGGAACAGGCTCAGACGTGTTGAGCAATTCCCTGATACAATCCATCCCTGCAGCGAAGCCAAATAAATTTACAGTGCCATGACCACGCACCTAGCATAGTTCACTAAGTGCTATGAGAATGGCAGTTCAGTAAGACCTTCAGGCCTGCAGTCCATCACACAACACACCAGCCATCGAGCCACAAGACAAAATCCAGAAAGTTGGGAAAAAAAGCACGTCATTTCCACCAGCTATTCCAAAGCTGTTGTTTCTCCCTGGCATATCAACATGCAGATTACTGTGTGAGAAGACATTAATTCACCAGACACCACAAAGCCACGACAGATACAATACAAAGAGAATCTTAATGCTTTGAATCCACATGAGCCTGGTTCCAACAAGAAACATGTCTATGAAATGTCTTTGATGTCCACACAGGCATTGCACTGATTTCCACAGGTACAGCTCTGTTCTCAGGATGCTATGCAGCTGGCTGGAAGAACAAGTAGGACCATAAGAAAACAAAGTGATGAAGCCCAATGGTTTTGTGCACCAGCTAGTTTCCAACAAGGAGCAAACCTGAAGTTAAAATTTCCTTTACGTTACCGTTCTCACAACAGAGGTTTTTCCTTTTTATTCTCTATTGCCCTGTACAGGTTATATTTGTGATGCTTTTTCTCAGCAGAGCACTAAGGGCATCCGCTCTACCCCACTGTAAAGGCTGTCACCTTTCTTGTCAAATTTGGACTAAACTGGAGAACAGGTCCACAGTTGGTAAGACAAGACAACAACCAAATATAGTAGGTGTAAAGACAGGATTAGTCCCTCACAAAGCTAGTTTTAGGATGCTACATAGCAAACTCATAGCATTTTAGCCTGGTAATCTTAACCCTTTTTTATAATGCCTCCAAAGTTCCTAAAGATGGTTCAGTGGGACTTAAGGTGCAAGTAGGAAGTGGATAGAGGAGATGGGAATGGAGACAAAAAAAATGAGTGCTCTGCACTACCTTCTGCTTCCACTTGTTAACGTATTTCTCTCTACTCTCCACTTCCCTGTAGTTACTCACTACTAAATAAGTATTTTAATAGCTACATAACTTTCTCCCAGATTTATGGAGAAGGCCAAGCTGGTGCCTGGGGACTGCAAGCCCTTTGGTGACAGTTTAATTCTGGTCAGAGAAGTCAATAAATCATTCTCACAGAAGTTGTTACTGACCTTGAGCAAACCCTGGGAGAAGAGATACAATCTTACATTTCATTAGGAAATAGAGGGTTTTTCTGTTTTTAGGTTGATCTGTTGTGGGTTGTTGTTGTNTAAAAAAAAAAAAAAATAAATCACAGAACAACAACAAAAAACAGACCTAGATATTCAGAGCTTGCCTAACAAAGAGAATGACTAAGAAATGTGAAGTATAGGTTAGGCACAGGCATCAATAAGAGAAATGAATTACTGACTGTGCTAAACACATGTATGAATGATAGTTAAAAGAAAAAAAATCAGCAATGTGACAATACAGACACGAACATCTAGGAAAGAAACAGGAACTGTTTAACAGTCTCCACTGTAAGAGACCAAAGCTCCAATGTTCCAAGTTCTTAAAAATCAAGCATAGGCAAGAAAAACACACTTAAAATAGTCTTGAAGTCTACCATACACAACAACTTTCCAATGACAAGGTTGCCTGAATGATGGAAGTTAGCCTTCCTAGTACCTGCTTGCTGACTGCAGTTTGGCTGAAATACGAGCATTGTAGACCATACAGATAAATTGAACACTTTTGTTTGCTAAGACCTTAGGCTAATCCCTCCTCCCTCTTACAAAGAATGCTACTGAATAATAGCCTCAGATGTTTTGTATACCTACATACCATAAATAAGAACACTTAAAAATGAATATATACTTAGGCTCCTTATTTCAAAATGCAACTTAAGGAAAAAGAAAGTGGTACTACTATTACTATATTATTTCTAAGGTTATGATATGATGTTTCCTCCACCACGAACATACTGAAAGCTTGTAACCTTCCTTGAAAAGGGGCAGATTTACAGAAACAATTCATAGTATCTACCCTATAATTTACTTCAACGCTATTATATATTTCTTTTATACCACTTGATTAAATATGCAGATTATTAAAATAGAGAAAATTAAATCAAACTCTACAGTACAAAGGGAAACGTTAGAGAAAAGTTTTTGTAACATAATGAGATCATACCAGTAATACTCCACTGCTAGCAACTCAGTCATTTTCTTGCTTTATGGGATACTGTTCTTCAGTCATACATATACTCCATTATGTATTACAGATAATGTATATAGAAGACTAAACGAAAGAAATTGCAGTAAGCATTTCATGGAAGATAATGGAACAGATATATGATATAAGGGAGAATCAGCATGGGTGAAGAAATCCGCTTATCAGGCCTTCTGCAGTACTCCAGCTATTTATGTAAAGTCTAAGCATTGCTATCTAGAGAAAAGAGGTAAAAAAAAAAAAAAGAGGAATTTGGAGGAACAAGGTTACTCACTTGCTTTATTAAGCCTTTGTGATGTTTGAACCATTACTTACATTCCCCATACCCATAATTTTCAAAGACTTACCTTCACCAGGACTCTGGGCTCTCTTCTGAAGTTACACTCCCAGTAAGAATGATGTGTTTGATGCCATTACTGTGGCAGTGTCTGTTCTGCACCTCTGGGAATGGTAGTTTAACAGATACATTTACATGGTAGTAAAGACATTTTATCATTACAAAACCCACAATCCCATCTCTTAAAACTTCCCTTTATGTCAGACAAACACAATTAGGAATTCAAGTTCTACTGGATCATAAATGAAAAAACCTACTCTCCAGAATGCATGTTATTCAGCTTTTTTCATCATAGGAAAGATTTGATCCAACTCAAAATATTTTGGACCTCCAATGCCTTCAATGATTTTAATTAGAACTGGATCAGTTTTCTAGAATTTAGCCCAGTTTCCCGGGATAAGACTAAGACAAGGAATCCCTTAAATTCAAAGGGTGAACATGCATTTATGCTCGAATCATTACTCGAAGGATATTACCCAGATAAATCAGTATTTTGGACTGGGTCTCTCTTCTATCACGTATTCATTCATTTCTACTATTATTCCCAGTTCTTCCAGATGTGAATTACAGAGGTCTGCAATCCTGAAAAAAATATCTGTGGGCATGAAGGGAATCTACACTTGAAGATAACAACCCTAAAGATACTGCCTTACCTAGCCAGAGCAACTTCACCAGCAGACATGTCCCAGATACTCTCACTTATCACACTTCTTTCAGTAGCATTCTGCTCCATAAACTTCCAAAGCAGTGGCAAAACACGATGGATTGCTTTGAAACTAAGCATGTTGTTGCTGAATAGGGCTTCACAACTTAGAGGAGAGTGCTTGTTAAAATACTATCAAGATCTCTGTTTTTATTGCCATTCCATGACCTTCAATCCATCTGATACAAGTCAAACATGTTACTTTATTATATCATATAGCGCCAAACCACAAGCATATCTTCCGCATAGACCTTATTCTTGCATTCACTGAAGAGTTTTGCTACTAACAGCTCTAGTAAATAAGCCTCTTGAATCATTAGAAGCCATCCACGGTTCCTTTTATGTCACCTAACACAGACAAGTTCAGGAAGATCACTGATATCTGCAGTCCCTCTCTCCCCTTCTGCATACTCAGGTTTTCAATGGCAGTGTACTAACACAGTAGATGCCAATACTTCATAATAATAAAAAAAGTATTTTCATTAATAGAATGCTTGTCTGCTACTAGCTACTGAATGTCACGTACCTTGACACTAAAATCTTGTGGTAAGTGAGGAATTCGAAAAGGACAACAAAAGGTTATAGCTCATACAGGAAGAAACAAGCTCCAAAATAAATAGCTCCTTCATTAAAAAACAGAAATAGCTGTCTCGCATTGGTTTCTCCACAGTCGGTGTGGGCTCAGCTGTTCATGAGTGGTGTGGTAGAGAACTCTTAGAGAGCTATAGTGAATTGACATAACTGATAACATAGAATACTCGAACATCAGAAGCTCTCAGAAAATTATTCCAGTGTTAGATTATACACACAACTAGATGCTGTGTTTCATGAAAAGAAGTCTTTTTAAAACAAATTACCTTAAAATTATACACTCCACAATTTTGAGCATTCCCTATACTATTGTTTCTTAGTTTCAGGGCTAGATATCCTAAGCAAAGGTAGCTGAAAGAGACAGATAGCAACTGATAAGACTTCATTTTTAACATGACTTCCTTTCTTACAATGCCACACTCCTTACGGTGGCAACAAACTAATAACTAGAAGTTAACTGAACCCCTGGAAATGATTTTGCTTTCAGACTCATTTGGAATTGTTTGATAAATAAGTAAATCTTAAGTACTACTGCTATTAGAATTACAGGCAATGGGTAACCAAGACTTTCAAAAATAGGTGCAAATGTCCATCCCTTAACCCTCATGGTCCAAGAACGCAACCTTCAAAAGCACTTGTAAGTTTCAGCCATCTACACAGTGCCTCCTTCTGAAACCTTGCAGAGTCTTTCAGAAGACTCTTCTGCATTTTTTTTAAATGGTTTTGTCACTGGTCCACAAAGGAGCAATCTCCAACACTTGGGCGCGCCCCAAAGCCTCACTGGATCTTTATTTTAAGTAGTCACTGTATTTTGAGATAATGGCCTGTAAATGTTAAGCCTAGAGGAAGGTCAGTGTTTTATATCCTGTCTTCACCAACTTACTAACTGAAGACAGTTCAGCCTTACACCCTTAACACAGTACAAAGCTACCTGTATTTTTAATCAGAGCAATGTTCAAATTACTGGGCTATGTGAAAAAAGGAAGGTCAGTTAGCATGACCAGACGCCTTTCAGGTTTGGTTTTTTGTTTTTTTTGTTTGTTTGTTTTTATATAACTCTGCATCTCTGAACCAAGAGGCGACATAATTTTGACCAGCACGCTGAGTTGGAGGTAAAGCAACAGCTACAGTGTTGAACGGGAACACCAACAGTAGAACTTAAAAATCAAACTGCAACTTGGTTTGTGTCAGAGGAATGGCATAAACAGCCTTAGATCTTTTTGTTGTCATAAAAAAGGTGGCTTGATAAACAAAACTATCACAGGCAAAAAGATGCAGACTGGGAGTCTGTCCTGCCACCACTTATATAACAGCAAGTATTGTTCCAATCATATTTCTTCTATGCCGGTTTAGAAGTAAGGACTTAAAAAAAAAAAATAAAATAAAATAGACTGTCAAGTAACCCAAGGGACACACTGATCTTCCCTCTTATTTAAAGGTGACAGATTGAAGGGAAATCAGTTGTTCAGTTGTCCTGACTCAAATGCAGAAAAAGTTTACTGAAATGAACTCATTTGGAATGGGCCTGCACAACTTGTGGCTTCTGAGATAACACACACTCAACGGTGTCAACTGAGACCGAAAAGGTTACCTGAACATACGCTCACTTACCCCTTCACTCCAGCTGCAAGGAGAAACCACTCTGAGTTTGGTGCATGAAATCTCAAGTTCATAGAATTACTCTAAAAGGTAAAGTACTACCTAACAGAAAAGAGAAAAATAAACCTGGTAAGGGATATACAAAAATCACTAAAGACTGTGTATTTCCGATACTGTGCCAGAGCTGTGAACAGGCCAACTTCTGTAGGGTATGATTTCCCTTTGTTGTGACAGGTTTGCGTCTCTCAGGAAACTGCTCCCTCAAACAGCCTTCATGCAATGTTAGAACACTGCACTAGCAAGAATGATCTTATTTTGGAAGAAAGAGCACTCTTACCAAACATGGCCTCACAGACTACCAAAAATAAAAGCCAAGAGCAAATCCAGGATGAAACTTTCTGCTTCCTCACCAGTTGACTCATAACTGATTGCTTACACCTTGACGGCTGCATCAACTTCTTAAGTTTCGTTCACTTTGCATTTGGTCTTCTTACAAATAATTTCTTCCTCAGACTTTGCTTCTCTTTTACACGTGGTGAAATGCAAACCAAAATACCCTGTTAATGCTATGCTAGTAATTCTAAAGAACTTGTTAAAACCCTTCAGTATTTAATAAAGAAATTGTTTACCATGCCTTTCAAAGACTGAACAACACAAAGCATTAAGCCAAGTGTGAAAGGTATGATTTAAAATGTGTTCACTAGCACAGGATGAAAATAATACAATATTAGTTTACCAAACCTTTGTCTTTACTCATTATGACATTTCTGATATGAATAGCCTCAGAGTTTTCACACTGCCAGGCACAAAAGCCTAGATCAGACATACGATGCATTTCATTCAATGTATTTCATTGTTCTTAAAAGAAAAAAAGTAAAAATAGGCACACCGCTATTCTAACATGGCTGAATTAAAAATAGGCATTTCCTGCACTTGTGGAGGAACGGGGTAGAACCATTTCAGTATGGTAGAGAACCACTTCAGTATGGTACTTAAAAAAAAAAAAAATAGCAAGACAAAAAAAATTTAGAACAAACTCCAAAGGCTGCAACAAAGCTGCAGCGTATGCCCTACCGCTCCATCCCCTGCTATCTCAATTCAAAACAGTTGCAGCTCAAGGAAGGACAGGAACTTGGTTCCTTATGACATGACACTTCCTTTGGGCTCCCACGAGCCACCAATCCAATTCAAAACCATTTTGCACTGAGACTGTTCTCCTGTCTTGGTAGAATTTCTTGAATAGTTACTAAATTGTAGTTAGCACGACTGTATATTTCTGCAGCTCACACAAACCTCAGTGCACTCGCAGATCCTGCCCTCTCTCCTTCTGATAGGGCTAGTATGTTCTTACTCAGCATATGAAAATATTCCCATCTGATATCCTACCTTCACTGATTTTAAACAGCAGCAACACACTACAATTGACTTGCTTTCCAGTAATGCTACAGAACATTCCGAATAAAAAGATACGTTACAGACTACAGTCATAGCAGTAACATATCACAGAGGGATAAAATAGTTTTTAGGTGTAAACTATCCCCAGAATTACATACAGAAAGAGCGATCTGAAATAATAGAAGATTATCCCTGCCTGAATACCATTAATACTTTCCCGTTTCCTGCTATTCAGATGACCAGCTCTGGGGATGCTTCTCAAAACAATGCATTTTAACTGCATTTAGTTCTGGATATTAGGATTAAAGAAGGGATATTTTGAAAATAGTGAAATACAACTTCTGTGGGGATTCACAAACACTGCTTTGAAGATAGCTCCTACAGAGCTCAATATTGACTGAGATACTTCTCAAACAAGTTAAATACTTTTAAAATACTTTTTTTACAAATTAAATTAATCCCCTCTGCAGTCTCCTAAAGATAACAGTGCAGATTACATTACATGTCCCAACTTTGCTCCCCTGGGAATTGTTTTAAAAATAAAGAAACATTATAGAGAATATTTGACTCCAGCAGATATGGTTTTGATAGAAAGGCTTGAATAAAGAAGAATATAAACTTGGTCAAAATAGCAAAACAGCCAAATCCTCCAGAGCAGTACCCAGTCACAGCAAAGTTAGCTTTATTTGTGTGAAATGCGATTACCAGAAACTCATATAAACTAGTTGTATTAGATAAATGCATCAGATTTCAATTTAGTCACTGAATTCTGCATGTGTGACTGACATAGAAATCTTACTTAGCAAGTGAATAGGAGGACCACAACCAGGGCTCCAGTATTCACATTGGTCTCTGAAGGAGACCTATAGAGCAGAAAAGCATGTTCAGGCAGCAGAGGTTGGACTCCGCCATCTGCTGCAGTTACTCTGCACAAAGTGGGTCAGATTAGGCCGTACTCACGCTCACAAGTAAATTGATGCAACAGAAATCAATTGCTAGATTGAGGTACTACGTGCCAAGTCCCTGATACCTGCACACCATACACTTCAGGAATTTTTTATCTCACAATAGATGAGCCAGTGCCAGGAAATAACCACCCCCAACACAAGTTGGCTTGCTAGGATCAACCACTGGTTCAGACCCTCAAAGACCCCATCAACATTCGGGGTTGAAAAAGGGTCTTAGTAATACCTCCTTGATGTCAAAACATTTTAAGATTTCCAGAGGAAAAGCAGTAATCAGTGATGTAGTCAGAACCATACAGGTGTTTAAGATTATTCTAGCTTCTGATAACAATAAGCAGGAATATAAATAAGAACATTCACATGAGTATCATGACCTTTTAAGCATGCACACTCAGGAAAAAATCCAGCATGTATGAGTGTATGCATTTGAATCACTTTGTACAGGAATTACACCAAAGAGCGTTGGCTTTCTATTTGAGAGAAAACATTCTGTACAGAAAAAGCTTTAGCAACCTGTGCATACATACACGGAGACCCAAACAAATGGCTCCCACACAAAATTTCCATGCCAGGCAAAGCCTGCAGTTCCAGAGCCTGATCTTATAATTGGGGCCTTCTTGAAACTACAGAGAGCAGTGCCCAATTTCACAGACTGGTCATGGTGAAAGAGGAGAAATTTCACACTTTTAGTCTGAAAATGAGGAGCAAAGGAGAGAGGTTCGGTAGGGTTTTTTTTTTTTTTTTTTAATTACTCACACACAGAGGCTGATTTTTTTTTTCCCCTGTAGATGTCTTAAGATGCAGAAAGCACATGCAACAAGGTGACTTCCTTGGGAGCACACCAAGTGCCACACTAAATTAGGCCAGTGGTCCAAGTCAAGCAGCCAGTCTACCAACCAAACCATGGAGCCAGAAACAGATAGAATGTATTCTTCTCCACCCCTCCTGCCTTCGGTTTCATCCTGTCCCCTGTTATTTCAGCGTCTGAACACATTCCATCTCTGCTGTATGTGTCAGCAATATAAATCTCTTGGAGAATTCAAGGACACAACAGATAAACACAGAATGCGTTTTCCATGAAAAAAAGCAGAAGGGCTGATACCGTATTTGAGTAGCAGAAAAGCTTTAGCTATAACAAATTAGAAAGGTTTTGCAATATTTCCTTAGACAGTTATACCATATTTGTTCACAGCCACAAACACATCTGTTCACAGCCATATAATCAGGTACATAGTTTTCCGTTATGCATTCTGCTAAGTTTTGTTACCTTCAGTTTGCTAGAGAGCAGGAACACAGGCTGCTCCGTAAATCTTATTCAAGCAGTGTAACAGATCTGATCTATTAATGATCAGGGCAGGATAAAGAAGATTTCAGAAGTGATCTGTAACACTCGTAACATATCCACATTGCCTGAACAATAAAGGAGACCAAACTGCTTTGCATCAGCAGGACCTTTGATGCAAATTCACCTTCCTCAAATAGCACGTACTCCTGAGAGAGAAGGAAAAGGATGCTCCAGCAAATGATGGAATTTCTTGGGCCAAAATCATGCCTTCAGCTTGAAGGTGGTTTCCTCACCTTCACAAAGAAGGTATCACAGCTTTTGAAGATGAACAATCCCAACCACCATAAAGAGTTCTGGCATTGAAGCTACTAAGAAATAAAATTTCATTTGTTTCCTGCCAAAATTTATCTGTACATCAGGACTTCTTTGCATCTTCCAGTCAGCGGTAGATCTTTTTTTCTCTTCACGCGCCTTCAAAGTTTGCTTGCTACATCCCTTGTAACAGCTCAGCAGGAAGCCAGGCTCCTTGGGGCACCTCTTGGAAAGGATGGCATACCTGAATACCAGATCTCTGCATCCGTGGGAAATTCATATGGGCCCATATTTACAATAGCAACATTCACATTGGAAGATCTTAATGGGGAATTTCTTTTTCCTAATTATTGTAAGGAACTGTGAGGTTTTTAACACTTTTTTCTCCTGTGGCCAGGGATCAATAGAAACTGCAGCTACCAAGACTCAATGGATAAGACAGAATCATTTTTAGAAACTCTCCCCATTTGTCTCCAAATACGAGAGCTACACCTATGGCTCCCTGGAAGCTTCCAGTGGATGACCACGTTTTAATATAACAACACGTCGCAGCCAAGAGCAAATGATGATCCTCTTCCATCAAAAATCATGAATTATATTTGAACACTTTCCAAGTCACAGTTTCCAATCTCTAATTAGAATGAAGTTTATACATGACATTTCTTCACGTACTACAGATAGCAGACATTCCTAACTATGTACAGCATCTTTCGGAAGTACCTTACTCTTTCTAGATCCAACAGAATACGATTAGATAAACTAAGCGCTTATTACCTCAGAAAACTCAGACAATCTTTGCAGAGATGGGTCAGGTGGTCTGCCAGATCACATCAAGCAGCAGTTGTCTGTCTGCTTTTAAAGTAAAAAAGAAACAAAACAAAAAACGACCACAATATAAGTGAGCAGCACAACTAAGGAAGCCAGCTTTCCTGCAGATACACAATTAACGCCAGATTGTTTCATTTCTAAAAGGAGTAAGCTCACATTAGTCTTTTCTGCAGTTCAGCCATATAAAACATCTTACGTACAGAAAATGCTGAGCTTCCACCACAGTATTTCCTTCAAATTAAGCACTTACCTTATTTCCATTCTCCACCAAAGAGGATATTTTCAATAACATTTTGGAAATTCAGTATTTGTGACTTTAATACCTCTCTGTCCCCTCCACACAACTAACCAACATGTCCATAACTTAAAAAGGCACACAGAAAGCTGCATTTCTTACACTGAATCACAGGGTAGCATTTCAGAGATGTTACAGAAACACAATTTAGTTGTAATACTTGCTCCAGCACTCGCTAACTGGCAGAATGTAAATGACGGAAACAAAAAGACATGAGGGACAATTTTGAAACACACAAAATCATACTGAGATGAGGCATCCAAAGTGCTGGTTAATGGGGAAGCAGTAAGCATTTCCCACATCACTGTCGCTACAAGTTTCTGTGTATATACCACTAGGAGACAACAAATATATTTTACCATATTTTTGAAACATCTAGGAAAGTTGTGGCTCTGTAAGAGAGAGAACAGACCCATTTGAGCATTCACTGGCTATAGCAGCTACTAATATCCAACTCATCATCTCCACCGCCTGCCAGATACTCAAGTTTCATCTCATTGATGCCTTCTCCGATTTCTCCAGATACCATCAGACTGTAAAATAGATGCATATACATTTTTAATATTGTTTATTTAAAACTAGATCTCCATACACTGTCAGGAGCTGAAATAACATTCCTACCGCTGTGCTGTGCACCTCAAACCTGCCCTGGGAACTTCGGACAAAATCTACACTAACTGCCATAAAAATGAAGATGAATTGGAGAATTCTGCCCTCTATTCTTCTGACTGTCAGTAACCTTTCATCTTCAATAACAAGTGAAGAAACTGGACAAAGAAACTAGGAGAGAGGGGAAAGAGTGAGGAACGAAGCTTTTTGCAGATAGAGAACTCTTCTGACAGATCCAAAATTGATGAAAAACTGCCTTTCCCCTGCAGACAAAAGCAGCAGTGCTCTTCAAAGGTGTGATTTACCACTCAGAGTACAAGGTACAAAATGAGAACAAGAAAGGATTTATTACCTTCTTTTTTGGAGTCAGTTTCCTCCATTCATTTCATCATTATTTGTGTTATGATACTACAAAAGCTTCAGTCAAAATCAAGTTTTCCTTTTCTCTAGAAAGGAAGCTTCATTTACTTTCATTTCACAGAATGGGAGCTAAGATGCACAGAATGGTGGGCGAGTCCAAGAAAATAGTTTATAGAAGAGAGACATTTCCATGTAGAACCCCCATGATAGTCAAAATAACAATTCTTACCTCGTTTCACTGCATTAAGTAGAGAAGGCTTTAAAGGTGCAAGAAACGATTTTGTCTATACAGAGATGTCACGTGCACTAGAAAGGAATTATTTCTTTGGTCAACTTAGATATGCCTCTAAAAAAGCTTTTTCTTTCAGTAGTTTTATTTTGTTGGTGGCTACTAGGGATGGGAGTAGGACACGTGAGGATAACATGAATAAATTCCGATCCATTTAGAAAAACAGGACTTCATGTATTCTTTAAAGATGGGTGAAAATTAAGACCTCTTTTTACTCTTCCTCAGTCATTTGCTGCTTCTGCAAAGCTAAGAAACCATGCATCAGACAGATCTATATCTATAGTTTAGCACAATGCTCACGATAGCTTTAATTGCAAATAGAGTTCAAAATAAGATGATAGAGAAGTGGAAGTGCACTAGGGAAAGAAAAAAAGAGCAACAAAATGCTTAAATTTCCTACCACTTCTGAACAGCCATAGCACAAATCAGTGGATGATACCGTACAGAGGAAAGCAGCTTTAAGCAATCTAACTGGTTTCTGTGAAGCAGTCTGAAGATGGCATTGGTTCTGTTATGCAACTATGAGAACAAATGCTCGAAATTGTTCAGACATTTTCCTTTCCTCTTTCCCTTTCCATACAGATATCCTCCATCAGACCTTTTCTAAACGTAAGGATCCATAACCATAAAAAAGGAATTGTTTCCGACAACTTGTAAGGTAGGCTAAAAGTTTCAGTAAAACAAGATACAGAACTCTTACAAGAAAACAAGATTTTTCACTCTTGGCTTTCTCATTAGAAGGCATACAACACCACAAAGGGACTAGAAATATGACACAAACCAAAGACTCTCAATAAGCTTTAGAACAAATCACAGAATCACAGAGTTGTTGAGGTGGGAAGAGCTCTCTGGTCTGACTTCACTGCCCAAGCATGGACACCCAGAGCACACAACTCAAGATTGTGTCCGGTTAACTTACGAATATCTCAAGGGAAGGAGATGCCACAACCTCTGTAGGCAACCTGTTCCAGGGCTCCATCACCCTCAATTTTCCCTATATAACATTCCTGATTCCAGTGCCAATTTCTATCTTTCAGCAGATCAACCTCTCAGTTTCCCTGCTTGTGAAATAGGGATACTGATACACCCAGTGCTATTATGAAACTATCATATCTAAAGTGCTTTGAGATCCTTGAGTAGAAGTTGCTATAGAAACATATCTAGCGTATTATTAATTGTGATTAAGAAACCGAAAATGCAACGAAAAAGTATTCACACACAGGGCAGGAAATTCTTACCTGAAATCAGTAACAGTATAGAAATAAATGCTTGCATTCATGTGAAATACGTGCTCCACTGCTGATGCACTAAAATGAGACTGTAGTAGTAAAGAAAATACTGTAAAATAAAGTACTCAGGTTATGTTCAGAATATCAAAATTCTACTAACTTGTCTTCTGCTCAGAAAAATCTCGCAACCACCTCACCGTCACTTCTGAGCAAAGTAGGCAACCCTAGGAACTACTGTAATCTTCAGTTACAGTTGATGATTCTGCATAGAATACTAACAGTTGTCAAACGGTGTTATTGTCGCTCATTTCAGACGGTGGACAAACCTAAGAATGTAGTAATTAAAGCTCAGAATTCCTAACTCCACACTGAAATCAAAAACATCCTCATTGCCATTAATAACTGCCAGTCTATTCAGAGGATGAAAAATCTCAGATTATAACAGCAGGGATATGGTGACATTCAAGTACATTTGGCAGCAAATTCATGAATGAAGAACAAGTGAAGGAAAGAGGAATACCAGACAAAATTCAAAGTATATTCCAGTATTTTTTGGGGGGGAAGGGGAAGGGGAAGGAGGGGGAGCAGTAGATGGTATGCTGGACATGAGCCAGCAATATGCCCTTGCAGCCAACCATATCCTGGACTGCATCAAAAGAAGCGTGGCCAGCAGGGCAAGGGAAGTGTTCCTGCCCCTCTACTCTGTGCTGGTGAGACTTCACCTGGAGTACTGCATCCAAATGTGGAGTCCTCAGTGCAGGAGAAATGTGAGCCTGTTAGAGCATGTCCATAGGAGGGCCACAGAAATGATCGAAAGAATGGAATACCTCTCCTAGAAAGATGGGCTGAGAGAGCTGGGGCTGTTCAGCCTGGAGAACAGAAGGTTCCAGGGAAACCCGATAGCAGCCTTTTGGTACCTAAACAGGGGCTGTAAGAAGGAAGGGGCAGACTCTTTATCAGGGTCTGTTGCGATAGGACAAGGGGAAACTAAGGGAGAGGAGATTTAGAGTGGATATGAAAAAAAAAGATCTGTTTTTGCCTTTTTTTTTTTTTTTTTTTTTTTTTTTTTTTAATTCCAGTGCCTCAACACCCTTATTCTAGGTTGCCCAGAGAGGTGGTGGAAGCCACACCTGGAGACATTCAAGGTCAGGCAGGACAGGGCTCTGAGCACCTGACCTAGCGTAGCTGTCCCTGTTCATTGTAGAGGAGTTGGACCAGATGGCCTTTAAGGGTCTCTTCCAACTCAATTCTGTGATTTTTGAAAGGTAAGTACTAGGCACTTCTGTTGCTCTCTTCTGGAGCACTTCTTAACCCTCACATGAGTAATCTAAGGTAAGGTAGATGAGGACAACTTTCTCTTCTCCATACAGAAAATTGAAGTTGAGAGAGTAGGCACAATTTTAAAGCTCTATTATTTTTACATAATAAAGTCTAGGTGTGAACACTCAAGATAATAAAATTGAACTTCTGAAGTAGTAGAACATACAAAACAGAAGAGTTTGAATGGACATGGTTCTGTTTCTAAGGAAAACAGCAACAGAAGACACCATTTAACTCCAGAAGAACAGAAAAGGATCAAATAATCACATAACTTAAGTGTTTTTGGCTAATCTTCTCTGGCCTACAGCCAAAAATTAGTATTTTGCCTCCTCCTTAATTACAAAGTAGTATACAATGACCCTTAAGCAATTACTAAAAAAACAAAAAAGTTGACAAAATGATCAGGCAATGCAGATGCTATAATAAACAACAGGCTCATGCTGACAAATGGAATTCTTTGGGAAAAAACCCAAAAACCTAGTACATCCCCATGGCTAAATATCAATTTAAGAGCCCCAGACGACACACACACACTTAAGGAGCTGAAATCACTCAAGCTGGTCCCGGGTACCACACGAGTAAACATGGCACTTCTCAGCAGTAATGGCATTTATTGCATAGCTACTGCTTAACTGCAAATCATACTTTTTATCCATTATATAACTGCAGCTTGCTGCATTATTTAAATTTGAACCAATACAGTAGTTTTCAACAGGCTTTCAGATTTACAATAGAGAAAATTCTCTCAGTGCAATTATAGACATTCAAAAAAAAGCAAATTAGGAACTGTTTAATGTTTTACTCTTTCCCTTCACCTAGAAGCAACTTTTAAGGTCATGTACTGAGAAGATGCATCTAATCAAAATGAACTTGTATCTAACTCTTTAATGAATCTTTATAATGGGGTAGGAGGTTTGTAAAACAGACAGCGTGGTAATTATCTGATCAATGAGGATGACAACAAAAACTAGTCCAGCCATTACAATCAAAATAAAAGATGAAAAAGTTCATTTCTAATAGTTACACTGCAGTTACATGTGTTGTACTACTATTCAACTGTGGAAGGGGCTTCTGTGCATAGCTAGAGAAGCAGCGGTAATTAGCATAATGCTTTTTTTGGTTCAATAATTAAAATAACAGTGTTCTAAAAGCTGGTGCCCCATATGGAACTGCAAAAGGTTTTCCAAGAAGTGAATAGAAAATTGGCATACAACATTCAGCATCTTTCCAAAAAGAGTTCAAATGTTTCTTGTGTGTTGTTTTTTGGTGTGCGTTGAGTGTTTTGTGCTATGTATGCATTGTTTTGGGTTTTTTGGGGGGAGGAAGGGGTTGGGCAGGAGATAAGAGGGTGTTGTTCTGTTGTTAAATTCTTAAAATACATGCATGCGCAAATATTTCTATTATCTAGCTCTATTTTTTGCATAGCAAAGATTTCCCAAAGTCTCTGCATTATTATGACCAAAACCAGGCAGAGTGCAATCTTAGCTAATCCACTCCTCCAGGCAATAGCCTACATCTATAAATCTCTGCCCTCGCTCCTCGCAGATCGATGTCACAAGCAACTATCTAGGGAGCTGCAGGGAAGCCAAGCTGGTGACTATGTTCAAACACTCCAATAGGTTATTGAGTAGTGGTGTTAGATGCTGCAGTCCAACAAATCTGTTATGCTTCTCCCTGCGTGCACCAGAGTGTTTCACAGTAGTTCATCTAGAAAGTAACAGTATGAGGCTGCTTTGTTATTGCCTTATGTTAGAAAGAACTACTTAAAGATCAGTAAGTCAGAGACCAGCAAAAGTTCAAAAAAAATTAAAGAAAGTAAAGAATTACCAGCATATGATGTATAGGGTTTGATATTTTGTGACTTCTACTTTAATAAGTGCTCTTTATGGCTTCTCAACAGTTTTTTGGGTTTTTTTGTTTGTTGTTGTTGTTTTTTTTTTGGTGGATGGACAGTAGCATCTATTGTTACTATGATCACCGGCATTTTCCTCATGTATGAGCAAAATACTGAAAACTGCCTCTTTTTTTCTGGTAAAAGAAATATCATTTGCTCTGGTTACTCACTGACTCGAGTCCCACAACAAGAACAACTAGAAAAAAAAAAAAAGGCTAACAAAACAGGACAAATATTGCAACTTAGGTCGCTTAGCCAGAGAGAGCAGTATGAAACATTTGACAGCTCTGTTATAAGTAGCTGATAAAATTGTAATTCAGTTTCATTCATAAGACATAAACCAGAGCTGAGTACAGTTAAGCGGGAAAATTTTTACAGATTTCAGCTGGCCCCAGATCAGGCTCAGGGTGATGCAGATCAAGGATGCACTCCTTAATTATGGAGCATGCTGAGCACCACCTGCAAATCACTGGCTAGACTGAACTTACAGAAACTGCAGTGCAAACAGCAGATATCATAACCCCATAAAGCCATCTCCTGTGCATGAAGCTGAAAAACTCTAGCAGAATGAAACTATGAATCAACTTTGACTCATAAAAGCATAGCTTGCACATCATAAAGATAAGGAAGAAACACTTGGCTTCTTCTTTATTAGATGACCCTTCTTAATAAAAAAGTAAGCTAATCTACGCAGAGAGTCATACTCTACAGTATTTCACTGTTTCAAGCACCTCTGCAGAAGTCTGGTGAACCTCAGCAGCCTCGCAGCAAGCTTACACATTTGTGCTTGTCTTTCCTCTGGTTTGGCTCAGTCCAATGCACAGGCTGTGCTGCTTAATGCTCTGCGAGAGGCTTTCAGTTCTTACTTAACAAAGCTTTCCTCCCACATGTCATATGTATTCAGGCTACAGTCTGTTTATCTAATATCTGCCTCTTTCTTTCCTTCTCCCCCTCCTCCTGCTTTCCACCCCCTCGTCCCCAGAAGAGAATAACCATAATGTGCCTATCGCTTGCAGAAACAGACAGCTCAGCTCCCCTTGCCATCTGGTCATACTTTGGTCTCTCAGCTGTCGTCAGCATATGAATCCCGTTGTTTTGACTAGTGGGGTCCCAAAGAACAAGCAACAGTGCAGATTGCAGGGAATGAGGATGCCCTTTTCTCTCTTCCTTAAACCAAAAAGCAACCCACATAATTAATGAGTGAAAGGATGTTTGTGAAATACAATAGAAGGCACAATCCCTCCACCTTTGCTTATGTGATGGGGATTACACCAACCATACCAGGCTATTCTGTAACTCAGAAATTATAACATTCACATACTGAGTGAGCTTCAGTACACATTTTACTGCCTTCACCTGCAGGTGATCATCCCTTCCTGCTTACTCCTCAATCTTTCACCTCTAAAAAAAAAAAAAAAAAAAAAAAACAAAAATCAACATCAGGCTCCCACAAAAATTTCAGGTAAAAATATAGTCCTTAATCCATAAGACTTTATCTTCTAAAGAAAATAGAAGATTTTCAAAGATACCTAAAAGTTTGCAACTGACCAGCAAAAGTTAGGAAGCGTAAGAAAAAAGAGCAGCTACTCAGCTTATGAAATACAGGAATTTCCATGAAACCAAAATGATCAGCGTAATTTATAGGCCTGAACAATATTAAGTATTTATGAAGTGTTAGTGAAATAACATGCTTTTTTTTTTTTTTTTTTTTTTAAGCATAAAGAACCCAAACCAGTTCATCACCTCATATACTGGAAGCATAGAAGAAGACAGTTCCGAACAATGTAGCAACATTAAGAACAAGCCCTGCTGGTCCTTGGAAGCACTGAAATTGCTTCTGGTGAATTCTTTATGATACCAGGCAAAGTATCACTAGGAACATCGATAATCATATATAGGAAAAGGTTAACTCTTAACTCACCCAGTGATATGGTCTCTGGCTGTAGGACTCTCCTTCTCAGGAAGCGGCCTTCATCCAGGAGATGGTCTCCTTTTGGATGCCTGCCCTTAAATGAGACCAGGGAGGACGGGCCCAGGGTAAAGCACAGGTAAATTGCTTGCACCTGTGTTGCCTGGGCCAGCCACACCCTTCACCAGGTGCTCAATCATCAGTTCAGGCTGTGACATAACAGTTCCCTTACAAGCCCCCACCAAGATCTGAGCAAAACCACCAGCTCGTGCCTCTTCTTTTGCAAAAATAAAGTTGTTGAGAGTTTCACTATGCATCTGAATCTTTCTATGCCAATAATTCAGTAGGTTCCTCTGAGGACTGCAAAAAGTAAACAGCACAAGACTTCACGCATGCATTCAGAAAAAGCAATAACAAAGCGTGCTTTAGAAGCACTGCAGGGCTTAAGAGACAGCTTTATTTTTTCATAGCCAGTTGAGGACAGCTCACCAGAACCTTGAGATCTTTCTGAATCACACTTATCAAAATCCAGGACTTATGCAAACAAAGTTGCCGTTCTGCCACTGCATTGTAATTATTCACTTTGTGATATTTTACTCAGTCAAGAGTGCCTTGCATTGCAGCAGCTCAAAACATGCAAGTTCATTAGTCCAGCAGCTGCTATAAATTTAAACCTTTATTTAAAAATGTTAGCTATTATATCACATATATTTTTCTTTATTTCTCTATATAATTTTTAATTACATTTTTATAAAACACCACATTTTCTCTCATGTAACATTGAGACAGAAGGGTATTATGAAGCTTTGCCAGAACAGCAGCTGGATGACTCAACTCCAAAGACGCAGTAAGATTTCAGCCCTTTGCTGGTCACACCTATGGCTATGCAAAAAAAGATACTGTCAGAAGTAGCTCTTTCTCAGCTTTCAAGGATTCAAAAATATGGTCAAAGCTAAACTTGCAAAAAGTAAAGTAGAAAGGCTTATATCTTGCACCTATATTGCAGCAAGTATCTGCCCACTTGAACGCAATTAAAGAAAACAGCAAGAGAAGCCCAGGCCTCAGCATTGCTTGGGTGTCTTTTTTATTCAAATATTTACAGTTCTGGGCAGGTTTAGCAGGCTAGATGTGTGTCATAGCTTCAGTCTATAGATCGTTGACCCAGTAAGATAAAAGTTTAAGGATGCCAGCAGATTGCACTAATAGTTCCTATGGCTTAGTAGATGTACCACAGAACAGTTCTGTGTTTGTTCTGCTGTGCAGAACAAACACTAGAATTTCCAGGTGTGGACAGTCTATAGAGAGTACAGAGAGGCAGGCAGCTTTGAAATGCTTCTTTCAGACTGCTGCAATATATTTGCAGGAGAAATTTTTAGTACCGCTGCCCATGCAGTACCTGCTTTAAAACTCAGTTCAACCCACTGAACTACTGTCAAACACCAAGACTGCAGACGAAAGCTTGCTTAAGAACCGTATTCTCTTCTCCTTCACTAAGTACAACAAACAGCACAGAACAAAAACTTCCATCTTCTGAATTACAAATACCACCCAGGGCTGTCTGACATCTGGTGTCATTTAGAGCAGCCCTGAGTTTTGGCTATTTCCTACCACATATCATCTTGGCACTGAAAGAAGTCATGCCGTCAAGCGTGCTACTACCCATGCTGAGGTCAGTTCTACAGCCGAAGGGCATGCCCTACTCTATATTCAGCAAGATCCACACCCACTTCTATTTCCCCACAAAATACGTGTAAAATGTCCTTCCTTGGCACAGCAGAATGACCTTTAATCCACATAAAATACTTATGTATACTTATGTCCTTTTTGCACACAACTTATTATATCTCACTATAATATTTTCCAGTATATTCCATTTATTTTTATTTTTTAAATCTATGTTATTTTATGGTTAGCTGTAAATCCCTTCGGATTTTTTGATCTAAATTCAATAAATCACAAGTCTGAGAGCAACCCTGCGCCTCCTTACAGATAAACCAGCATGTAACCCCACTTCTTATCTGCTCAGAGCAGCAGCCTCTCCCAGCCTCCCACACAATCAGGAAATATATTTCTTATCAGCACGAAGTCAAGCCTCTGACAAGGCTTGTCCCCTTTCAAATGTCACCACTATTCCAGTCCACTTTTCATTCTCCCTTCCCCCCATCTTGTCATTTACTAGGAAAACATTCTCCGAGAACTATTGAAAATTGCCATGTTTCAAAATTATATATGTGAGTAGCATTTCCCCTGCTTTTACTAGTTCCCTGTTTTGTCCTCAGCACCAAATGACAACACACAATGAAGAACCCTCAGTCATGCTGGCTACTGGGTTAATTTGTGGGTGGCAATAGCAATACAACATAGCTAGCTCTCTTCATATAATCTACTCACACTAATGAAGATATCTAGGTTCACAACTCTTCATTAAGACATCCTTAAACAAGCAGCCAATTTGCCTCCCAGACTGCTTTGGTATAAACCAACATTTTACTGCAGGGGGTAGAAATCACATTTATTTCCAGTGGAACTCATAACATGAAAATTTAATACCAAAGCAATTCACAGGATTCAGAATGACTGGAAGCCTATTTTCAAAATATATCAAGCATCAAAATGCGTAAAGGAAGCTACCTGTTAGTTCTAAAATTACGAGCAACAAAATTAGGCTTATCCTACTTGGGAAAACGTTGTACTTTTGGCAAAGCACTGATGTAAACCTTAGTTCTCCAGCTGGCTGTATGATACCTAGCTCAGATGAGGAAAGCGGGAAGGGGGAGAGAATTCCAGTTCCCCACAACTGCCTTCAACCATTCAAGATGACAACTATGCTTGTGAGTACTCTGAAGTTGACTTCTCACTCAGCTGTAACTTACTGCAAGTGAACCAACATAAATCTTTATGTAACACATTATAATCTTATAATACCTAAGTTCACTGCAACATAACTCCCACTTTTTTAAACCCAGTTTTCCACCCCTTAGTTCCTGCAGTAGTTACTCAAAAATGAGCGACAAGATTTTAGATGTTGCGATGACTAATATCTGCATAACATAATGCAGTTGGTTCAACAGTTTGGGACAATCAAAGTTAGAAACTCTTGAAAGATACTGTAAAGAACAAGTTCTCCCAGAGTAATACTCTACATTATATCCTGCTTAACAAAGGATATCCTGCCACAAAATACTTCTCTGTGGTAAGGCTTTTTTAGAGGGCTTTTTTGGGTGCGTATGTTTAAAAATCAAAGCAAACAACAACAAAAATGATAACGTGTAGAGATGCAAATATGAAAGCATTAGCAATAAACTTCCCACTGCTGCACAGGTCAGCATGAAGCTCAGATGATCCCTGAAGCTTCTCTTCCCAAGCTATACTATTCAGAGGCTGCTGCTTTAAAGCAGATTGCAGAGAGAGGAATTTGCTGCTGCTCAACTCAGCTTCAGGTTTGATGAAAGCCTGAGATACTATAGCAATTTGCAGCTGTAAGACCTTTATGAAATCGTCAGAAAGACATCAGGAAACCCTTAAGGACTATTCTGCAGAGTCATTCTTAACTAACAGTTAATGACATCACCAACTAGTTATAAGGATGAGAGAGAATAACCAATTGAAAGAGGGAACGTTATTTTATGACTCATTTGTTCTGAAATTTTTAAGATGACTTTTGATAACAAGCAAACTGAATCAAGAAACCAAGATTATATCTATCTTTTCATCCTCATTGATTTTCTCAACTAAGCCACAGCTTAGCCACGACTCTGTATTATTTAGTCTGAATACCCGGACACATCACAGCCAATCATTTTCAAAAAAGCATATTTTATTCCCTTATACAAACTCAGAAGTTATTCAAATTTTCTTAAAGCTCCACTCACCTTCAAACCGCAACTGGCAGAACTAGGCTACAAATAGCATTTGTCTTAGCAATACACATCATCTCGACTAATAAACATATCTAAGATATATAAGCATACATATAGATAAATAGATAGGTAAATATCTATAGATACATATTTATCTAGATAAATATTTCAAAAAGCTGATAGGCTTTTAAAGTGTTGAAAGACAACATAAAAAGCCCTTTCAAGTTTATAAGCATTTTAATAAATTCAGCTTGGAAAACGCTGGACAGCTCCTTCAGTTTGCCTGAAGCAGATTTCCAAATCTCACATAGTTTTCCCACAGCAAAAAAAAAGTTTACAGATGAGTTAATTCCTTACGGTCAAGAATAATACTGGAGAATTGAAAGTTAGAGTAAACGTAACATAGCCCACTACAGTGCTAACAATCCATGAACTGTATGTACAGCATCATCTGTTCCTACATCTAGGTCCATTTTTAAGAAAGCATAAATGTAAAAATTAGTATTAATGCTATGTATATATTCAACATGCAATGACAAATAGAAACAAAAGGCTGACTAAACGATGCATCATCAGTGCAAAAAGATGAAAAACCCTTGCATTCTGCTGGGCACTCCGAATTAGCTGTTGTAGTTGAGGAAATTAATACTGAACAATGTCAGTAACACAAAAAGCATTGTAGTTAAAACAAAACAAATCATGTTAACAGTATAGTTTTATGGTAATAGTTGCAGTTTGACAAAGACACAAATGGATTTAGAACAAAAATGAAGTTTTCTAACACATTTTTGAGCACTGGTAGCTCCTATTTCAAAAAGTGAAATAATCCAGTCAGTGACAAAACTTGTTTTAAACTTATTCATGCAGGGCATCAATATGCAAAGGTTTTATACGTTGTGCAAGAAAGAAAAATACATTTATTTTTAAATTACTCTCTTTGGCCTCTGGCAGACTTAATATCCATAAAGTTTAATATTCAGAAAGCCGGTTTCTCAGTGTAGCAACTGCTCAGCTAGGATAAGGTTCCCTCGGAGAGTGAATCCCAATGTATTTTTATAATATAGAAACAGTAACAATTATCATCAGATGTTTATCTCAGTTTAGTGAATTGATTCTAGATCTCTGCTGGTTGAACAGTTGAGAAAATTAAGTGTTCAAGAGTGAGGTGAGAAATAAAGAACCAATAATTTATATTATCAACCTGTGTCAGATATCATTCTTTACTGTGATAATAACATATCTGCGTTACAGTTTTCTAAAGAAAGTCAACCTGCTTTCCGCCAGCCCCAAATCCAAAGAAGCCAAACATCAGGCACATCTACTCTATCTCCTGGCACAGCTTCCTGCCATGTTTCTAAGACCATGCACTCATAGATAAGCTCCACAAGGACAGAGACACACAAACCATAAATTCTCATTATGAGACTTCTCATACCAAGAGACAGAGCTTTAAATGGCAATCCCTAGGATTTTTAAGTTTAATTCAACTTCATTTTCTCTACTCATGATCAGGTATAAAACAAAGGAAGTCAAAAAACTTCTAACAATCACATTTTGAAAATAATTTGTCTATGATTACACAAAAGAAAAGTTACTATTGATCTAAATGACTGATTTAGCCAGCATTTGCTCATCTAACAAGGAACTGGTACAGGTTTGCTGTGAAAAAAGAACACCACAAAACATCAGCACAGCAACTATACAAGCATTCATCTCAAAAGCCAGCTTCACTGTCATGGCTTGCTTAGAGCAGAAAACGAGGAATTACAGTTAAATCAACTGCAGCTCCCTTCCTGCAATGATCGGACTCTGATGATGTAGGCAAGAGCCAGAATAAAACTGTTCTCACTTACGTTACTGCTTTGCTGTGGAAACTTCTATTAGTAAAGAACTGTCATGGTAGAGCTCTGCTTCAGCACTCATTTTCAATCCATGACACAAGACTGGGCTAACATGAACAGGGAAGCCTATACAGGACCAGCTTCCAAAAGAAGTCTCTTACTACACAGTGATTTTCTAGTGGACCAAAGAGAATTCAAACCAAACTACTTCACAGTGAAACTAGAAGAGAAGTGTTCTAGGCATGCTTCAGACTCTCCCATTTGTGCCATTACAGGGATAAACTAGTTTCAAAAACTTTAACTTTCCCATGAAACATGGCAAGTCTTACTGGCTGAGCAAGCACATCAGACATGACATGTAAGAAATGGTTCATTAACATTGGCACACTTCAGGTTAGATGCAATTCCTCCAGGTAAAAAAAAAAAAAAAAAAAAAGAAAAAAAGGAAAAAAACACAAAATGAACAAAAAAAACAAGCCCCCTCTCATGTGCTTCTTTATTACTTCTTTTTGTTAGCTCAGTTGCTGCACACAGCCCTTACTCTGGCCTCACATTCCTAATTCCCCTGCCACCCATCAGGTTCCTGTATGGCATCCCTGCTGAGGCTGCAAAGAGCCCTCTGGAAGCAGTAGCCTTTCAGTCCTTGCAAAGTCCAGAAGCACAACTCAGATGCATAAGAAAGAATTGTATTTCAGTCACTGAAGCTAAAAATCTTCTGATATGAAATCCATGTCCCCACATAGGTGGGAACTCATTCTAGAGCTGACACAATCAGGACAAAACTCCACAGTGAGAAATTTTAAATATTGTTTAAAATAGGAAGCCTTTTAGGCTGTTTTTTTTCTTGTGGGTTTTTTTTTTTTTCTAGCTCTACACTCTTATAAATTTCTACATAGAAAACAGCATTTGCACACTCCAGATACTGTTGCTCTCCACTGCCAAATCTAAATCAAAATCCTCCACTAGTGCAAATGAGCTTCACCTATTAGTAAGTTGGAAACTGAAACATAACTTGAACTGGAACCCATCTAGCGTCATAAGTAAAATGAACATTAACTACATGCAAGACAAGCCTAGGTCAAATAAAATAGCTTGACTTAACACATAAGTGATTTACTGAGTCCAGAAGCTTGCTTGCAAGGTTCTGAAATTGCTCCATACTGGATTTTTTGCAGTTCTTCTTCCAAATACTGCCCATGATGGAGTGAAGTATCCAGCACAGCCTGTAGATTGTTCTAAGCTGCATACACAGCTATTTCCTTTCAGCAACAATTTACCCTATTTCTTTAAAAAGATATATCCATTTTTATTTTCTTCCTAAACATGACAGGGGGATGGACAAAGAGGCTGCAGAAGCCTCAGACACAGCATTTATTGGTTTTGTGCTGTTTCACCAGAATATTTAACTCACGATGACATGCGAGATAGGCAAAGACCTTCTGATATGCAAGGTCATTCCTAAACCACATAATATTACCAAGAGCCTCAAAAGTCCCCAAAATGTCATGTCAGAAGGCATCTGTCACTAGATAATAGGAGCTACAGATTGTCATTTAAAGGTCCTATGTGTCTCCTCTCTCCTTGCAATTCTACAATGATTAAAAAATAAAGACTCATAAATAAATCAAAACATATAGAATACTCATGTGTGCAGCAGGCAAACACACTAAACCATGCCTTACGTGTATCATGAAGCTCTTTCATGGGGTGGGCAGAAAAACACAGGAGAGAAAGTAGGCGGTTTCTCATTAAATAATTATGGTTTTTAGTCTAAATTGCTGAGAGTCATTGCATGCTTAGCAGATGCTACTGTGCAAAACTAAATCCACTAAGATACCAGTATGTTCCTCTCTTTTTGTCCTTGCTCTGCTTCATAAGGACTTCCACAATCAGACAAGCATCCACTGAACAGCTGGGCACGGTTTACCCATTTTATAGCAATCAGGGATCACTGAACCCATCAAGTCCTTTTCCCAAGTTAGAATCACAAAAAAATAAATAATAACAACAACATTAATAATAATAAGCTTGCAAGGAAGAAAGAAATTTTCCCATCTGTTCACATATTTTTACACCCCTCATACTGCAGTTTCATTTAGTTTCAGTATTTTTTTGAAAGTAGGAAGATTTTACCCCATTTTGACGATACAGAGACTTTTTATCTGATCCATCCATTTTTTGATTTTTTTTTTTTTTTTTTTACAAGAAACAAAGATAAATCAAACGTCAACAAGTCCCATTACATATTACGATAGGCTACACCTCCAAAAAAAAAAAAAAAAGAAAAATCTCTAGCTTCTGTAAGACACTGGTCTGCAGCACTCAAAGCAGTTTGCGTAAGGAACAATATTATCTCTTTGCAGCTAACAAAATGGACGTGTCAAGACTCAAAAATCAGAGATAACTAAAGAAATCAGAATCCCTAAACTTGAACCTAGCCATTTGCTAAACTACCTACAAAATCTGCATGAAACAGCAAAGAAATCGATTTTAACAAAAGCAAGGAAGTAGACGGGCAAAAATAAGCAACATGGATTCATCATTTCTGCAAAATTTCATTTAATGTTTCAGGCCTTGGGAGAAACATTACTGACTTGCTTGGAAAGAAGATACTTTAAAAATAGAAATATCATGAAGAAAAAAATAAAAGCCAACAAATCTCTCAGCACCTGGACATAGTAGTTGTCACCTTTTCAAGCACAGGATATCTCAAGCATCCAGCAGATTGCTACTTCTGTGTTTTTTCTATGGTAGCATACAGCTAGATCAGAACTTTTAAGCTACAGATCACAATACATCAGCTTTGTGGTAGACATTCTAGATATGGCATCACTTAGTTCAGTTCTGAAGGGGTTAATAGGGAAATTTGATCTTTTGTGTTGCCCTAGGAAATACACAGTACATCCCCAATTAATGTGACAGGACACATCAGTTCATAAAGGGTGAAATTTACCCCTGCACAGTAGGATAGCGCAAGACCAACATATCACTTGAGTCACACTTACACACTTAAAGATTAACAACAAAGCTTGGCAGACAGACGGCATGACTGTAGGTGAAATTCAGTGTTAACAAATGCACAATAGAAAGAATAACGTGAATCAGAAATGTATTTTGCTGAGTTCTTACATTAATGGGAGACATTAATTGACTTGCCATCACTTCAGACACTTTAATATCAACTTGATGCGCAGAGATAACCAAAGCATTAAGCAAGATTAAAAATTTTACTGAGAATGTAACAACAACAATGTCTAAATCAGTTATACATCCTGTTGGAATACTCTTCTCAAAAAGCAATACAGAAATAGGTGACACTAAGATCCAAGCAGCAAAAACAAGGCATGTATAAGGATTGTATCGGAGCAGAATGAAAAATGCCAGCCTGGAAGACCTGAGTAAAGACACATTGCATGATGTCAGACAGAATGATGATAAATATAAAGTAAAACAGAACAATTAGAGAAGGAAGTAATATGAAAAAAGTATTTCAATGTTCTTTTTCCTTCATTTGGAAGTTTACACAATATACAAGCACAGACAGTAAGTTGCTGCCACACAGTATCACCAGGAGTTTAAAAGGATCTGTTAAACAGATGGATATTGGGAATAGATTTGTATCCCTGTATTAAGAAAAACCAGCCAAAAGATAAGCTTTGACACATCCAGATGGAAGTCAATTACAAACCAACAGATACTGGAGGGAAAAAAAAACAACCTTACTATTGGCAATTCTTAAGTCAGTTCAGCAGAGAGTTTTTAAAAAAATGTTGCAGCAACTAATATCTACTTCACCACACTGGAACAAAACAGTCTGAGTCTGATGCAAAATAACTGCTTTATCACAACGTCCTTGTTGTGCCTGTCAAGAACTAAGCTGTTTAAAACTCTGTGATCGCAGCGTAGAGGCAACCAAGACACCTGCAAATTAGGAAATGCAGGTACCAGTCTGAATCACAGCAACATGGAGTCCTTCTTCTTGCCTAGGTATGAACGGCAACGTAGACACACCCAAAATTGAGGTAGGAGTGAAAAACTGACACTTGGCCTTGACAGTGCCAAAGGGCATGAGATTTTGGACAATATCTGATGTTTGTATTACGAAACAGATCCTTACAGAGCTTTACATCCTACGCAGTTAAAAACTAAGCATCCAGATTTAAAGTAACTGACAGTACCTCTTCAACTTGGCAAGTTTCCTATCTGTAGCCGTTCATTAATGTTAATGCAAAATTAACACATTATAGATTTTCTGATGAAAAGGATTTATAATTTTTTGTAGTTCCTTTCCTGATGCGGATAGAACTAAGTACAGGAAAACAACTGAGCAAACCTCAAATCAAGGATTATCTTTACTTTCTCAGAGATTTATTTCCAGCAAGGAACTGAACTAATGACCTTCTCTTCCTTACCATCTCCTGCTGCCAACATTCAGATAAAATAAACCTAGTCATATAGATTTTTATCAAGATCTCTTGAGGAAGAAAGAAGTCATTTTGGGACTACAGGCCAACTGTAAGAATTATTTTTTAAGTCCAAAGGTCAGTTTTCTAAGACAACTGCAAGTACTTGTGAATAGTTTAGAACAGAAGCAATATAATAACCACAGCTTGTACATTAACATAGAAACACAGCTGTAAATTCAACAACTATTTGTTTAAAGAAAGGAAAGAAACAGGGGAACATTACAGAAAGGCTTTTTCAAAGGCAAAAACTATTTGCAGAAAGAGTGTGATATCTAAATCTTTTGACACTATAACCTTTCATAGTACGTGTGGTTTTGTTTTTCTCTTAACTAGCAGTGTCTGAAGAGAGAGAAAACAATATCAGAGCCCTTTCTCAAATTTAAAAATCCATACACTCTGCCTTTGTTAAGGTCAACCCATAACAAAGGTTAGCCAGTCCACTAGCAGAGAGTATAAGTCCCTCCATCAATTGATTCCAGTTGAGGACCTAGTCCATGATGTCGAAGAACTAAACCCTTCTTTCAGTTACACTAGGATAAAATAGACTAACTCTACTGAAGCCGATGGGATACAAATTCAGACTGTTTCCAGCATAATACATTGTCAAACTGTGTTTTCTGTGCAGCTGCATAAGCCTAGAGTAAGACTCAGTCTCAGAACAGTTATACCACTTTTGCTACAGCATAAGCAACCCACCAACGTGCCTGTGGAGAGAGAAAGACTGTGGACTTCTTCATGAACTCACATACCCCACTTTTACAGCCTGTCATTACACCAAATATCCTTAAGATTTTCTTAATGGTAAGTGAGCTTATAGTCAATCAGACCCCACGATGCTGAGCTTGCAACAGCAGCACGGATCAAGACCTTTCCATTCCCTTTGAAATCCAAGTCTGGATTGCTTCAGCTTGTTTTTCAATAGACCAGTTGCTTTCAAATGCTACAGTTCGATTTTACAATGCTGCTGGCGAGGTTGGGAATCAAGCTAAAACCAGCTGCACCCAACAGAGAAAGTTGCCACAGGGAAAGAGTGAAAAATCAAAGGGTAAGCAGTAAGGTGATCCTATACCACTGACCTGCCAAATGCCAGACAATGAATAAAGGTTTAAATAAGGCATCAGATGAATAAATAAATGAAAAGTTGTTTCTGATGCTATCAATACTTATTACAATAGGAAACAGGTGGGTTTTTTGGAAGTACAAAAATGGAAGTAAAAAAATGCTGCTGCATATGTATTACCTTTTAGTCACCCACTTACATTTCAGTTACTAAATGCTTCTTTTCAGCAGTATGTCATTTTAAATAAGCATCACAGTTGAAGATAGAATGTATAAGGTTAGGGGTTTGATTCTAAGCTGTACTGAAAAAATCTCTTTTGACTAATATTTCCACACACATCCCTTATGTTAAAGCCTTTGCTGAAGCTGTTTAGTCTACCCGTAATTCAGAAGCCAAAACTATACAGTGCTCTCACTTAAAACAGCTTTCTCACAACACACCCTTGCACATTTGTGTACAATGATTCTTATATAGGCATTAATGAAAGACAAAAAGGTTCACACTAAGACACACTGCTCTGCTGCATCAGACTACCAATAACCCAAAGAAGTTTCAAGAAAAAAAGAAGTCTACAAATTACAAAGTGACCCACTGTTATGAAATAATTTTCATACAAAACAGTCTCTGGACAGAAAAGATAAATAATGCACATCAGACCAGGGAGAAATTTAGACTCTCATGTAAGCCTGTCATAATCAGAGGAAACAAACTCCATAATAGCAAAGCATCTGTTTAAAACCTACATTTAAATACTGTTTTGTATATGAACTGCCTCATGTTACACAACTTGCAAAATGCAGTGAAATAGTACATATATATATATATATAAGGGCATGAGATTTTGGACAATATCTGATGTTTGTATTACGAAACAGATNTATATATACACACACACAACTTCGCAGCAAGATAAATATTAGGATGGCAAAAACTGCAAAGGTCGTATTACCAAACACACCCAACCCACAAACGAAACCAGAGCCTGTAATAGGGCAGCTCCCTTTCCCATCTCAGTATTTTGCAGGTTAGGAGATAATGGGAAATAACAATTAAAAAGTACATTTCAGACAAACATTCGCAACGTGAAGAGCACATCAGGCTACTGACACTGTAATTTTAGCTGCTTCTCTGATAAGGGGAGGGAGTCTTAGAGATTTAATTCCTCCTAAGATACACGCACCGCTACACTGAGATCGACCCCAAAGTTTATCAAGTTCAACACTTCCAGCAGCAACCAAAAACCACTTGCTTTCGTTTTTAGGCTAGAAATAAACAATCTGAGATTCTCACTCGTAAAAACATCTATTTAGAATAACGGAGGGAGATGTATTCTCTATTTTATTTGAAATACAACCCCCTTTCATCTAATTTCCAGATTTGTAACTTGAAGTATTTATTTTTAAACACTTTGAATTGGCAGATACTTGAAGAAAAACTTCATTCTTAGAAGGAAATATAGAGAGCTGAAAGAGTTCTGAAGTGGCCTAGCACTGTCCCCTTTGATGAATTTCATCCTTGGTTTACTACAGCAGAAAAACAGAACAAAAGAAATCCTCATTTTTAGCAGACGATATCAGTTCACTGCAAGACAGCAAGCTTCACAAAACTATAGGCCATTTTGTTATGTATTGATGATTCACTACTGTTTCTATAGAGAGAAAATAGAATTTATAAAGGAAAAAAAAACAAGTCTCCTCATCCAGGCATTTGTACTCTTATTTTTATGGATAGAATGCAAAATAAGTTAGAAAAAGAAATCAGACCTTTCAGATTTTTTTCTGATGTTGTGGTTGGTTTGTTGGGTTTTTTGTTTGTTCATTTGTTTTGGTATTTTTGTTTTTAAACAGTACCTGAGTTGGTAATAACCTATTCCTATTCTTCCTCCAATAAACAGTCAGTAAACTGCTGCAGCCATGTGTTACAACATCATGTGTTTTTAAATCATACACAGAAAGCGGAGTAAGCAAAAATGAAATCGTGTTTCAGAGACTGTGGGTTACTCAAGAAGCGCTAGTGATGCCTTGGCCTCCACTTTTAAAAGAACACCCCTAGGGTGACTGAAGCTCTGTATCTTACATTGAAAGATGATCCAAAATCTCTTATTTGACTTACTTTTTATGCCAAGACACTTCCACTACTCAGTTCGGTGGATTTCTGCCAGAATTCATTTCTTTTTAATTAAAAGCAGTAAAATATCAAGTAAGTTTTGACATTCACTGACATTCAAGATAGCGGTTGGGGGGAGGAGGGCACATTTACTTCTTTCTAGCTTTCTTCTTTCATTTTACTTACTTCCTTTTCATATTATGTTAACTATAAGAATTAGAAGTCAAAATCTGACCCGTGTCTGCAACATAGGAGCACATGTAAAACCGGCATAGAAAACAACAAATGAAACACCCCCCAAAAAATAAAAAGCTCCACGAGTTGAGACTTAGACCCCCGAAATTAGCATGGCTGAAACTGTATTTTCACGATGCATCTTAGCTTATCTGTTGATAATGACTAGTAATTATATCACAGGTGACCTAAAGCCTTATCTAGTAAGGCCAGAGATTTATACCATCTTCTGTCCACAGAATGAATTCCAAGGACACATACGCTATAACCATTGTCTATCACTTCAAATAATAGTTAAAAAGTACTGTGATACCAAATAAATTCTATCTATTGTTAGCCTTATTAATAAAAAAACATTAACATACAGAAACAAATTCACTCAGTAAATTGTTTCAGTTTTCATACACACAGTAGATCTCAAACATCACACTCAAGTAGGTGCATTCTAAAAACTATTGTAAAATTGAATTATTTTCTGTTCAGCTTCAACTACAGAAAAGCTCGTTTGCTTCCCCTTCCTAAAATGACATAACTTCAGGGTTCAAGCATAACAGAACCCTATGTCTTCTTCCAGCGTATTTTACAGTAATACATCTGCAGATGCAATATGGTTTTGAAATTTACTATAGTCCTGAAAATGAAACAAACTAAACGCATCCCTGTCATAACCTTAGTTCCTGAAAAACCTCTGCACAGAACTCTGGGTTACCACCTCAGAAATAACAAGTAATATTTTACTTCATCTGCTTTCTGAACTCCCACTTCAGCTTCCCAATATATCACATAGTCCTTCAAAAGAGGGACTAAGTGGAACTCAAATGATAACTGACTCTAATGCTAGCAAAAGGATAAATTTCACTTCTAAAGCACTGATGAGAGGATTCTCCTTCTTCATTAGCTGAAATATTTTTCCAGGCAGTAACTTGAAACATAACTAACAGTAACACCCATAACAGACTTGTAAGGTCACCCCTTAAAAATAAAAATAATTCTTTGATACTTGAACTTTTGAGTTCATCATTGGCCTCCTCAGAAATGCCTGCATTCCTAACAATTCAATCAGCCTGCACAGTAACCCATTAACCTCACACCCACTTCACACCAACCTATACCCTTTTCCAGGCAATAGTTCCATGAGCTGAAGCTTACTGAAAAAGCATTTGGTAAATACCGCTTGGCCAAATAAGACTGTTGCTATTATCAAGTGGGTGCATTTATTAACCTTGCCTTGCCTTTTACATTTCACTTTCAAATTTAGATGGGGGTGGATGAGGTGAGGTCTGGAGAAAGGAGGAAGAAAAGATGCAGGACTATGAAGCAACTTAGTTTGAGGCATTTTAAAAATCTTACCTGTCTGTCAGAATTTCCAATGACTCACAGGAGAAAAAAAGACAACAACAAAACAAGAAAACTCAACACACCACCAGAGGGCTGTTGCCTGCAGGAAAATGAAACCGCTGCACTTTAACAATGCAGTGTAATTCCACTGGTTCTACAGGAGCATAAATAAAAGTGACCAAGTTATAAATCTTCTATAAGTAGAACACAACACATCACACAAACAGGGTTGGTTTTTTGGGGTTTTTTTGTTTGTTTTTTGTTTTTCTGTTGTTGTTTGTTTTACTCACTGACATTTTGTTTTAGAGATCGGGGACAAATGCCTCTAAGGAAAAAAAGCAACAAAAGTCAGCATAACCACAAACTGTCAAAATGGGAGATCAAAGCAATTCTTGTATTTTATTGGATAGTTAAACCAAATTTTGTTTTACATTGCAGCCACCGAGATTTCAGCACTTATGAATCAAGACTACAACAGTTAGAAGGAGAAGCTATGGAAAACAAATGCAGCATAAAAAGGTAGCATCACCTGGAAAGACCAGGCTATATCCTGATCTCCTATGTCATCAGGAGATAAAAACCAACAGATATATATTAAATGAACTGAAGCTATGCACACGAACACCTGCCAAAAAAAAAAAAAAAAAAAGAACTGGGTCTAAAGAAGTAGCATTATCCCAGGCCCTTCCATGCTGCTTCCTATTTCTTAAAATGGTATCACTGCTTTCTGGCTAATCCTGTCAGTCCCGAAGGAGAACTCAAGCATTATCTTAGTTTTACAGCAGAGCATTATGAAAAATAGACAAATTAACTCACCAGACACTCCACCCCAAGTCAATGGGGGAGCCTTCCAGGGCCAGTGACAACTAGATAGTTATACAGTATATATTATCTGAGTAATCTGCATTATACTGCACAAAGACATGAACAGAGCCTGTTTTGTACAAGTGCCTCTACTGCTCTTCCCCAAGAAATTGCCAGTCTAGGACTTAACAGTATTTTAGAGAGCGTAAGAGTACAAATAGGGATGCAATCCTTTGAGAAGCTGAGTACCTTTAATCCAATAGGAATTGAGAGCACAGAATAATCTTTCACAGCAGATTTAGAACTTCACAGGATAAAGCATTTTGAGCATATGAAGGAAAAGTAACCCTGCAATGAAATCATACACACTCAACTGTATAGTCCACCGTATACAAACACAGCTTATCCACATCAGACATACCGCTTTGATTTCTAGCTGATGGGAGGTTTGTCAACAGAGCATAACAAAGGCACAGATAGTGAGAATACATCATCAGGTAAAGATGTGGAAGCCTGGACTTCTGCACAGGGCAAAGGTCTCAGGTGCTCAGGTAGACTTACCAAAACTTCACGCAGCCTGCAGTGCCCTATTTTCCTGTGCCAGGAGACAGAGTGTTAGCTACTGGTGCTACTATCACTCCTCTGATTGCAAGACACACATGTCATTTGATCAAAATCCTTTTCCTTGGCATGTCTTCAGTTTTCACCTGTACAGTGAGGAGAACAAGGCCTACCACACTGGGGCTTTTCCTCTCTGGAAGACTTTGTGGAAATGAGTAGTAGACACTCAAGAAGCGAATATGAGGCAAAATAACTGGCAGTGGAGGGGTAAACCTATTTGGGCAGGTGAACCGTGGAAAGACATTGCTGCCCGAATAAAGGATATGGTCGTAAAGGTGCGCCATGTAGATGCCCATGTGCTCAAGAGTCGAGCTACTGAAGAACAACAAAACAACCACCAGGTAAATCAAACTGCCAAAAGGGACTCAATTTCAATTAGATTGTATTATATCATAGTTAGTAAAATAAGTTTTCCTCCTTAGATCGGTGCTGCTGCTTTATTTTTTCCTTTCCCTTCCCATTTTCGGGGGGTCAGGGAGGGGGCCCAAGAGCCTACTGCCCCTGTCATGGGCATAGATTGGTCCAAATAACCCCGTGACACTTTGCAATTCTAATCAATATTTTCACAGACGTTTAAGAAGCAATCTGTGGACGAACTAGCTCCCAGGCCACAGGCATCAAAACACTGAGAACAAATGAGCATTGGTGAAGATGAAGAGGCTCTCAGCCTCCATTTACCTGAACTGATGGTGTAAGAGCAATGATGATGACAGTGTTACAGCTCAGATCTAGAAATGACACCTACATTTGCAGCATTTCCTTTGAGAAGGAAAAGCCACCTGGTAACAAGATGGCAAATGTCCAACTATGCTAGTAGTTCGGTCATATCTGTCTCTAGCAAAGGTGCAGCAATACTAAATATAAGGATATCTTCTACATTCTGATGTATAACGCAAACTGGTCAGGCAAGACAGAATACTGCTTAAAGTATTCAAACCATTGTCTACCTTAATTTTTCTGTTAGATGAGCAGACAGATTTCTGCTTTAAAGATGAAAGACAGTAATTCCTAAAATGCTGTGCCTGTATTTTCAATGTAAATTGAATTCACTTACAGTGTCATTCCACTTTGTGCTCTAATTCACTTGAATATTCACTGTAGAGATGTATTCCTAGGCTGTTCTTAACTAGAACACTGCCAGAGGTCTGCCTCTACTATCATCAATGAGAAGCGTGCTCATGGGTCAAACTCCCCTCTCAGACAAACTTGAGCAAGGCCTTGAAGTCATTGTGGCTGCACAGATGTAACTGAGTGGGGAATTTGACTAAGTAATATCCTCAGTACAATCAAAAAACAACCAGAAGCAAAAAGAGATGCAATTTCACAAACACGAGCAATGAAATAAACCACAGACCCAGAAGAAACACAGCACAGAAAAAAAAAAAATAAATAGAAACACTAGGAGAGATCTTTCCTGTTGACAATTACTATTTTCATCAAGCTTTACAAATTCATAAGAGTGGTAAGTTTCTGGAGGGAAAAAAAGGCATATATTTAACTAGTTTCAAAAGCTAATGAAAAAGTGTTTAAGGCTGCTGCTCACACAGCATAAGGATTCTTAAAAGCTGTGCCACTCATGGCCATGCCTTTTCAAAAAAACAAATGCCCACATTTAATAGGGCTATGGCACTTGTGTCATTGCCAAGCTGTAATATAATACTTGGCTTTGTCTATGGTGACTACTTTTGTACAGACAGGCATTACAAACATACAAACAACTCTCAGTCTTCCTCTCAGCTTTCTGCAGGAAAGGACTACTTCAAATACTGCCACTAGACCAAAATGGATACATGGAGGAAATACAGCCAGGGCTCCCTTCTTCCCACACTGCCCAGTCATTGAACTCAGCATGGAAACAGCAAGGACCAATTTCAAGCCTCCACTACTCCTGCTTTGCACAGCTTCAGCAGCAGAAAGACAGGAAACCAGCTTATCAAGATGGATGGAGATTTTCACAGTATTGTGATCATACGACCATAATGTGGTCTGGTCTAATACCCCTTCTTCCTCTCAACTTGGTGTTAGTCTTAACCAAGGTGAGAGGCAAAATTCAAAAAGTATCTGTGCTTCAGTAAACTCCATCTGCCACAGCAGCAACTCACCGCTTTCTAAACTTAACGCAATTCAAAGAAGCTGCAGTGTTCACGAGAGCTTTGCTTCAGCCTCATTTCTTAAGAAAACAAAATTTATATCTTCAGGCTGTTTGTCTGTAATTTCTCCTATACCATTAGAATAAGTTAACTAGTTTCAATGAAGTTTGAAAGTACAAGGAAAGTCTCAAAGATTCCATATGTTTCACACTGAATGCCTGAGGAGAAAGGTATAAATTCTCTCACAAAGAAAGGAGAGACTGATTTAATCCTTAATCTCTTCTGAGAGAAAGTAAGAAAATGGAATTTTTTTCTCATCATTAATCACAATAGAGCTGAAACTATAAAGGGTCTCAGTCTTGGAACTGTAACATCACCAAACCTTTTCTGAGAATTCCCTCCTAAGGCCTTCACTAATTCACTCTAGGAAACTGCAGCTACAGGAAGAACCAAATATGTGTCTAGCATCCTCTAGATAAGGATGTTAATGTTCGAACTAGCTACTAGGTTGAAGAGGCAAGGTAACTGAAGTGAAAACACAGACAGTCCAAACTTCAAAAGGAAAACTGTAGCTCAATCCTATATTGGATGACAGCAGATCAGCTCTATGTGACAGCTAAAACGACCCATCATTTACAACCTGAAATGAAGACAAGAGCTTTGGAATAGGGACAAAGAGATTCCAGTAAGGTAAAAATCTGAGCATCAAATCAATTCACTAAACTTAGAGACAGGTCACAGTTATTAAAAGAAATCCATATCGTCACTTAATGAAGCTTACTCTGGGCAAATGGCAGGCAAGATGAATAACTCAACCTCCAGCTGGCAATGAGTCAGCACAAGGCACAAGAAGTTTTTAAAATGTCACACAGTCCATTTCACTCCACAAGGATCCAGAACTTGAAGCCTTCTTTTCCTACTTACACTGGTGTTTTAATTTTAATGGAATAAAACTGTTGTCTTAGTATAGTCATGTGATAGCCTAGCTCAAACTTCAATAGAGCAGAACATGTTTAAAAAAAAAAAAAAGGAAACATTATATCAGCTCATGTTTAGCTAGAAATATGTTACTGTGCTTCCTCGTGAACTATATTATCATAAGGCTGACAAGCCAACATCCCAAACAAGGGCTACAGGTACCTCAACAAGGACCAATTAAACATTCATTTTTACGAGGTCAGTATTTGAGTAGAAATTTACATTGCTAGCCACACACAAAAAATAACTAAGAAAGTTAAAGAAAAGAAAAAGATCAGGAGGTCCACCAACAATCCCTGCTGGGTTAATATGAAGACCCGGCACATTCTCACACACTGCTGAAGAATGACTCTTAAACCTTCGTCACACTTAAATTTATAGGTCCAAGGGTAGGCTTCAGAGGGACAGCAGAAAACAGATTTTTTATCTAGACCAGTTTGCTTTTCGCAGAAAGGAGCTCCTCCATTATTTTTGTTCCAGTCAATACTGCCTAATGCCTAAGCGACAGAGGCACTCAGATTATAGCATGTAAGGCTGAATACACAGACAGATGATGCTGCAAAAGCAGAACTTGTTAATATATGTAATGTAGATATTATTTCTAAAAATACATACATACACATGACATCACAGATGTTTTTTCTCCAACATTAAACATACACTGCAAAAGATGGCAAATCAAAATTGCAATAGCCTCAGGATATAAAGAGAATATGTTGTTTGTTAAGTAGGTCCAGGAAGCCAGAAAAGCACTTACTAAATGGATGCCCGAGAACAGTTTCCTATCCATTTATTAAACTGTAAAAGTCCAGTACTTCACTAGAAATATTATCATAGATATAATTCCCACCTAGTGTTGGTATGTTTAGAAAATAGAGATGGCATTTACACATCTTCAGCCAATGATGTTTGTTTCCCTTCTCATTGCCCCCTAAATCCAGTATCAGTTCATTTTTGCCATCAGTGTTACAAATCTCTGTAACAGTTTTTGTTTGTTTGTTTTACCAGCAATAAACTCCTGTAGGCAGTAACTGGAAAAATATAAACTTTTTTCCAAATTCCTTAATTGTCAACTCACTCATCATCAGTAAGTAGATCTCACATAAGAAAATGCAGAAAAGCCTGTTACTGACTGAACAAGGAACAGTCCCTTCTAGACCAAACCCTTCCAACATCACAAATGAAGTTTAAAGAAGGAATTGAAAAATAGTTTTTAATATTAAATATGCTATTATATTTATGCAAAGAAGCCAATTGAAGAGCAGTAAGAGTTAAACACAGAAACTGACCAGCACTGAAAATTCAGCTACTAAGACTCCGAAAGAGTAACTTAGGGCAGCTTCAGTTTATGTCAATTGATCACGATCTCTGTGCCCGTATGGAAATAATTAAATAACTTTCTCAGAATTATAACCATGATTGCTGACAACTCAAAGTAAATGTTCTGCTCCACCCAGCCCAGCACTGAGTACATCAACTACTTTCATCAGCCTGAAGGTTATTTTGCAAAGGGAACATATCTGGATTTGCTTGTATTTAGATACCAACGCTTATCATTTTTATCCACCTTGCTCTTCAATTTCAGTTTCCCAGTCAGAACTTAATGTTAACATTAAGCCAAACCTATCCCTTTCTAAGTATACTTTGTGTCCTCTGTCAATGTCCTTGGCAGTATTTTCAGTTGCTGATATACACTTCTGTTTATTAAACTGTAAAAACTGCATCCCAAGGTCATTGTGAAATAAACAGCATATTCCCACTTGTACAGTCCATAGGACAACAATAATCTTACCGGCATCTGTGTCACAAATGATGACTTTATGACAAAAAATGTTTGCAGCAATATCAGTAGAGTATTATAGAATCATAGAATGCTTTGGGCTGGAAGGAACCTTTAAGATCATCTAGTTCCAACCCCCCTGCAATAGGCAGGGATACCTCTCACTACGGCAGGTTGCTCAAAGCCCCATTCAACCTGGCCTTGAACTCCTCCATGGAGAAGGCATCCACAGCCTTGCTGGGCAACCTGATCCAGTGTCTCACCACTCTCACAGTAAAGAACTTCCTCCTAATATCGAGTCTAAATCTACACTCTTCCAGTTTAAAACTGTTTCCCCTTGTCTATGTTGCTAAACGTCCTTATAAAAAGCCCCTCCCCAGATTTCCTATAGGCCCCCTTCAAGTACTGGAAGGCCTTCTCTTCTCCAGACTGAAGAGCCCCAACTCTCTCAGACTGCCCCCATAGGGGAGGTGCCCCACCCTCTGATCATCTTCGTGGCCCTCCTCTGGACCCATTCCAACAGCTCCATGTCCTTCTTGCACTGGGGGACCCAGAACTGGACACAGTACTCCAGGCTGAGTTCCAGGAGAGCAGAGTAGAGGGGCAGAATCACGTCCCTCGACCTGTTGGTCATACTTCTCTCAATGGAGAGGCTACGATTGGCCTTCTGCACTGCAAGAGCACATTGCTGGCTTATATTGAATCTTTCATCAACTGACACTCTTAAATTTTTCTCCTCAGGGCTGCTCTCAAGCCATTCTCCACTTGAACACTTATAAAAGGAACCAACACGATTTCTTCTGTTCCACTTAAATTCAATTTCAACCTAATTTCCAAAAGCACTAAAGAAATGAAGAAGTCTTATGGTGGTTTACTTTCTTTTTTAAAACAAATATTTATCATCAATGATTCTAGTATGTAAACAGATGTAGTCAAAATGAAATAGATTAACTAACACCACTGATACATTTCGAAAGTATACATTTAAAATGAAGTAAGTCTGATTTAATCACATTTGTGCTCCTTCGAAAATACCTGTGTTGGTCCTTGGAAGCAGTTCTGGTAAGCTCTTTGTGATACCAGGCAAAGTGTAATTAGGAATGTCAGTAATCATGCACAGGAAAAAGTTAACTCACCCAGCTGGTGATGAGGGTCTCCAGCTACAGAACGCTCCTCCTCAGGAAGTGGCCTTCATCCAGAAGACGCTCACAGGAGGGCTGGATCCTGGGTCCCGTCCCTGGGCCCACCCCCACCAGTCAGGTGGGAAGCACAGCTAAGTTGCTCGCCCCTGTGCTTCCTGGGCCAGCCACCCCCTTCATCAGGTGTTCAAACATCAGTTCAAGCTGTGACGTAAGAGTTCCCTTACAATACCCTGTTGGAAAACTGTGTCTTCTAGGTAAGCGTGCTCATGGGAATTACATCAAGCTATGCAGGAAAACTATATTTTCAGAGTTTGCACTTGCAAACGTTTATACCAGAAGTGTTTGCACAACCATCCAAGTGGAGTATGATACTCTTACGCAACATGTCCAGCAGACTATAGTCAAGAGTACAAATCAAATCTTTGAATATTGACCAAGCACAATCAGTCAATCTGAAAATGAGGTAAAGAGAGGTAAGGAAAAGTTGTTTGCAAAAAAAAAAAAAAACACAACACAAAACCACTGCAACAAAGACTTAAAAGAAATCACACTACACTTACAGACACTGCAGATAAAGACTGTTAAGTTCATTATGAATAGCATTTCCAAGAAATTATTCACATTACTACATCTACTATGGATGTTTTGTAGAAAAACCTGACCTGAGCAGCCCAAATAGTATCATCATATAAGACTGTTAAACATTCTGAGTTTGTTTACAATAAAAACAAAACCAAAAAATTTCTTTGGGATGCTTCTTAGCAGAACAATCCATGACAAATAAAAATTCCTTTACCTTTACCCGTTTATCATGGGCTTGATGAGCTTCCTACTTAAGGCAGCACAACTGAACCAATTGACTTCAAAGGGGAAGTTAACACTTAACAGCATTTGAAGATCACTCCCTAAGCATCCATTTGTGTGTCTGCCTTGACTCCATCACCATCAAAATCCACCTCCAGGCTTCAATCTGTTCTCATTTTGACTGTTCTCCTATAAACACGGTATGTTTTTCATGAACCCGTACTTCAGAAGGCATTAATTCCAAATTTCTCACTCCTTTTCAAACTCAGTAAGCTTTCATCACCTACGTTTGTTACATATTACCTACCTACTAATTTTGAAAGGAATATCAACATTTATTGCTGCCATTACAATTATTGTTTAACTCTATAAAGCGTATAACATTAAAGACTCTGTAAAATATAATGTATGGAGTAAATTTGTGGTATACTAAAAAATATCACAGTGAATCCAAAACATTCACCAGCTGCTCCACTGCAGTTTTTAAAAGTAACCATAAGGATTCATTTAAAATACTACATTTGCTATCACAGATTTTCTAGGAAGAAAAATTTTTCCTCTCAATAAAACTTACCTCTAAACATTTTTCATTTCTCCAAACTCTCTTACTATCCTAAGATGGTTATTCCCACTCCAGTGATACTGGGACAGTGGCAGAAAGAAAAAAAGCACTTGAACAGCACAAGAACTCTATTTGAAAAAAATCACTGCTTCCATATTTCCTGCTGATGTCTGAGATGTTGATATATAAGTAATCACCTCGTCCTACTCACTTGACAGTGTATCTGAATTCTAACAACTCCTGGATGAGAAAGCTTACCGTGCTCTACAAATGAAAACAAACATTCAGAGCCTACTCCTGTTTCAATAAGTCCATGATAGTTTTGCTACTTATACTAGGATAAAAGATTGATGGCATGCCTCCACAAAGCTCACAGAAGGACAAAGGCTCATAAATGTTTTCACTGGAGCAAACAAGGAGGAGTTTGCATGGAAAAAAAAAAAGTGCAAGCCAGAAAAGGGTAGTTTGGACTTGGAAGTCTGGACACGAGGCACAACTCTAGAGGTAATACTAGTATTATTTCGATCATAAATGCAGGAAAACAGTACTTCTGAACAATGAGACCAAAGGTACCTAAAGTTAAGAGCTACTAAATCTCTGAAAATTCATAATCATTACTGGAAAATCCATTAAGTCACTATGACTTAATCTTCCTGGCAAAATTTCACTAAAAGATTATTTCAAAACTTCTACTGCCCTCAGTACTGCTTGCAATACTGTATTTCTAACAACACTTACTTCTACTATTGCTGTTAATTAATCAATCAAGTCATCACAGTCTATCATGGAAATAGGGTGCAGATTCATCATTTTGAAAGTGATTATCGTAAGTAGAAATATAGATGAAAACATGAACAGAATATACACTTTAAGAAAAGGCCATGGAGAGAACCACAATGATTAACACATCAATAACCATATATTCATCTAGACAACTAAACTGAATAACGCAGAACTATTTTAGAATTCTCTCTGTATTTAACATAGCGGGACAAAAAAAATAAATGTGTTTATAGTAGTATAGATCAAAAGGATACACTTTGTTCAGCCTACATACCTAAAAAAAATAAAAACAACCAAACAGGCTTCTGAAATCACTGCCTACAAAACTCTTCCAATAGATTTGAAGCTTTCACTTGCAACCAAGTCTGACACACACACAAAAAAACCAAATTTCAGTTTCTGAGGATGTCACATAAACAGGTGGTTAAGGCTGCGGAGAAACATCCTGTTCAAGCCCTCGCTGAATAAAAGACTACTGAGTTTGCTGAGACTCAAATGTAACGATCTCTTATATAACTGAACAGCATACTGCTGAACGCCTTATTGATGGCTCAAACAGACAAGACATACATAAAAGAAATAGCTGTAAGTTACATAGTATCCAAACAGAAAAGAGACCCCTACATTTTGTCAAAGGTCAAAGAGAAGTGAGTTTCAGCAGGATTCTTTGTTCTGAATGCCTGCACAACTGGGCTTGAAATGGTTGAAAGGCATAAAACAAAACGGATCAGCAACATTAGTTTTTCTCACTAACATCATCTGAAAGTTAATAGGATAACAACCATGTAGAGTTGGTCTCTTATTACTTGTAGACAGAACAGTGTTTTGGAAATCAACTGCACATTGATTTGGTGCCATAGCAAACTATGATGCCGAAGTTCATAAAGCAATGTCAAATGAAAATACAAGAAAACACTCAAATTCTGCAGTCCTTCGCAAGAAATAATACTTGAGTCCCTCACCTTTGACAATAGCAAATATCTACTAATGACTGCAATCCAACTTACTTTCTAAAGAGTTCTGAGGGTGAAATAGGATTAATGGGAATAAAGGAAATGCATAAGCCAAAATATCTGTGGAACAAAAATAAAGAAATTAGAAGAGAGGAATATACAAGAAGCTGAATTCAAACAAAATGAGTGGCAACTGGAAAAAAAATGTCTGAGTTGGGAAAACCACAGCAGTATTTCATGTTGAGGTATGACTGGGGTTTCTTAAGTTGCACTGTTTCCACGTGTGTTACTGTAACATGACACACATCCTTTTCCTCATTACTGTTAATTACAATGGAAACCTCCTATAATTAACTGTAGTAGAAGGTAATTCGATGAAACTTGCATAAACCAACCTTTTCCCACACACTCACATACATAGAAATAATCTTTTGCACTAACAAAATGAAGTGTTTTGAGTTGAGTTTTTGAGTATAATAATTCAAACTACGCTGCTTCTTCTACCAGCTGCAAAAAAAAAAAAAAAAAAAAAACAACAACAAGGAAGACACTCAGCATTTAACTTCTTACAAAAGCAAGCAGGCCAATGAAAACCATCTAACTATAATACTCACGTTCTACGTTAAATTCTTATGCTATGTTATTCAAAACAATTTTCCATATCTTCTCTATCATTTCTGCTACCAGCAAAGGCCTAAGCACATATATATTTCAGCTCTGTCTTACGCAGTCCTTTTCTGACTTCTCCAGCTAAGAGGTCTTCATCCTCTCTTTGTAGCATCAGTCACCCTCAGCAAGCTTGAGACACCAGCAAAGAATGCTACTCAGGACAAATATTGCATACCTTATTTTAAATTCTAATTAACACTTGAAACAACAGTCATTGCCCACCAATTTGAATTAAAGGCTTTTCCACATCAGTCTGCCTAACCACAGCCAAATGTCATTAGGTTCCACTAGTGTCACAGATGCAGCATCTGAACTTCTTTGCAGAGACCAGTAAGCTGCTGGTGATAAACATTTTTGAGCTATTAAGAAGGTAATCAGTGAGAACTTCATGGGGAGCAGGCTAGTCATAATTCTATTTACCATCACATTACCCTTCCACAGCACCCTCTCTAAGTCTGCCTTGAACTATGAACCCATGCTCCACTCCAAAAAAACTATTCTTTTGATCTCAGTAAAAGCTGGTTAGAGTGATTAACAGATTCGTATAATATTAATATACCTGGGAGCAAAGCTAAAGCTGCGTATCTGAAATAATCAATATCTTACAGAAAACGAAATGATGAGTACTAAGATCACTGCAAAATGGATAGGACTTAGCAATACAACTTAGACTTTCTTTGCACTGACCATTATATTTTGCAAGATTTTTCTCTTTCCCATCCCACAGAAAAAAATAAGTATGCATTCCAAGCTATCACCTCCTAATCTTTCAAGCTTTAAAGTCAAGCTCTAAGGGAATAATTACAGTCAGTATTCTTCTTGAGGTATATGCCACTGCAACCCAAATTCAAAGTTACACACCATGACGACACAGAATGGTGAATGAGGCCCTCATACTGCGCTTGTCGTCATCTCCCTAAAATGCTGCAGATTGCTTGCTTACCCTTCAAAACAAGCAGAATGGGGACCAGCTACATAGCACACACTGTTCATGGCATTCTGCATGCTAGCAAATGTGATTAGCACAGAAAATGCGAGAAGACCAGAAGGCATCTTTCCATATTCAGCCATGTATGTTTAACACTGAGCTAGATTTCACCTCAGTGCATTATTATGTTGATCGACAGTGGGTATAGCAAGGAAGACATAGGCTGACATCAGCTACTTTTAAGCTTTCCTCTTCTTCCTCTCCCTCGTTTACCACCTCCAGCTTCTATGACACCATGCATTGTGCATTTATGTGCACTCATGCACAGACAGTAGAGACTGATCTATTAAGATCAGTCATATGGTAAAACTGCAAAAGGAAACTTTCACCCTTGTCCAGGTGGTTCAAAAACTGCAGAGGCCAACAGCAGCTTCTGAATGCATGCTCTCCTCCCTCCACCCCCACATCTCTAATCACTTAGGAGGAAGATAGGAAGATTAGCAGAGAGGAAAAAAATAACCAAAGCTGCAGATAACCCTTTAGGACCACAGCGTCAGGCTATGAGATCTGGAGCAAAAGGTTAATGCAGTAGTATTTTCAGGAATCTTCGACAATTGTGTTTTACATGAGAGGGAGGGGTGCTGAGAGGGTGAGAAAAGGAAATGGTGATGAAGACAAAAATGAATTTGTCATCCACTGCTGGATCTTTGATCACCTGGAGTATCCAGGAAAACAAAAGATTACCAAAAGAAACAGGATAGTTTTATTACCAACATACTGCATTTTTTTTGGTGGAGTATTTTCATTATCATCAGAGCAGATTTTAGTAAGAATACAGCTGCACAAGTAAGGGCTTATTGAGCTATGCAAAGAATAAATAAAGGTGGTAACCAAAACACTAACAGAAAGCTACCTTTAGCAGCTGATGTACTGAAAAGGATAAAAAAAAGAAATATAAATAAAAGTCACTTTCACTGGAAGACAATGTCATCCTCATCCCTATCTCTGAACGGTTGCTATGGGGTTGTGAAGAGGAGGGGAAAGATGGGGGGGGTTATAATCAATCATCTCGGAAGAGCATTGCTTCTTACAGAGAAAGATCTGGATTTTGACTGTGTCCCTAAGAAAATTGCGGACTGCAGAGCTGCTGCCACGCAGGGCAATGAGGAAGCAGGCAGAGCGGAGGCAGCAGCTGGGGATGGAAACGCCTATTAAAACCTTTAGACAACAGATGGGCAAAGCTCGGCTGGTTTAAAAAAAAGAAAAAACAACACACATGCACACAAAACCAACAACAAAAAAAACCACCCCACCACAATGCATCATGTTTCATTGTCCCACCATAACGAACAACACTTAATACCCACATGCCCAAAGAAGCCCCCTTATAACTGATTTCCCCTTTCCCTGAATTATCATCTCAAGACTCAATTCACTTTTAGGGGGGTCTCTCTAATCCAATGAATTTGCCATCAATCCAAGTGGGATTGATCCCACTGCTTACTGCACCTGTTACTACAAAAAAATAAAATAAAATAAAAAAGAAACAGTCATTTGGGCTTCCTTTAGAGGTTTTCCTTCCAATTAAGGATCCCCTGCCCTTGAAGTGAATATGCTATCTAAGCAAGCAACAGCAAGTCCAGATCTTTAACGCATTTAGAGGATCTAATTATGTCATGTAGGGCAGAAGCACCTGCTCTCTGCTAATTCCCTCCACTCTGTTTCCTCTTTTTAATATTTCTTACCATTGTTCCATTCAAGCAGATCTGCTGGGGGTGAGTTCATAAACAAGCTTTAAGAGAAATAATTAAATAACCTCCCCTCCCCCTCATTCTTCCTATAAAAACATAGGATAACCAGAATTAATTCTGCTACTGATCCTCTATTTTTCTTTTATTTCAGATGTGCCACACAAAAAAAAAAAAAAACACCAGCTCATCCATCCATATTTGCTAAATGCCCAATGCAGTCAGTGCCACAGACATACTGTATATATTTCCCACCACCAACTGCACCTTAAGGACTACACCCTTTTCAATCATGATGTCATGAAATACTGCTGGTGACTCCCCCACTACCACCACCACCTCCTCCTTGGTACTACAGGCTGTGAACCTTTCATTTCAATATAATTTGATTAAAAAGAAAAGACTTCTAAGTAGGGCAGAGAAGAAATTGATGTGAAAATCCACCACAAGCATCATCTATTTTTTCCTCTGCACACACTCTTTCCATCACCAGCACAACACCCATTAGAAGGAGTAATGAACATAAAGCATCTTTTTTTTTAAAAAAAAAAGAGGAAAAAATAACATGAATATTAAAAATAAAGCAAAAAATCCTTTATGAATATTATCTTCATTAAATCAGCAAACAGGAAAACCTGATCCCTTATATACCCCATCCCCAACACCTCACTGGCTGCTACAGCACCTTCCCCTTGGCGCGGGTGCTGCTGCAAAGGAACCAACCTGTCTGTCCTTTTCCTAGGGTTTTCTCCAAACGATAGGGTCCAACATATTGTGCATGTTGAGCTCCGCTGCCTTCTTTCCCTGTTGATGTCATTTCTACCTGGATCTGTAATTCTGCAATGTGTATGTGCTGATGAGCTGAAATTTCTCTCTGCGGTTCTTTAAATTCCCACTTTGCAGCTGTGCAAGCAAAGCACTCTTTCTTTTTGCTTTAGTCCACTTGGTTGCAGATTTTTCTCTTCCTCCTCTTTCTTTTCTCTCTCTTTCACGTGCCTGTTGTCTCGCTGGGTCTGTCTGGGACGCTGATGTGCGAAGGAGTTATTTTAATGTTCAAAGAGGGGGATCTACGATCCAAGCCCAAGGAGCATGATGCTGGTGATCTGGGCTCCGCACGCCTTGTTCTCTCTAGGAGCTGTTCAAGGGAGAGCCAGAGCTAGAGCAGCGGAAGAGCCGGGCCCCGCAGCTGTGATTGACATTGCAAGCAGCCAATCCCCTCGTCTCCCACCTCCTTCTCCCCTCCTCCTTCCAGTACCTTTTCTTTTCCATCAGCAGCAGCAGTTACTGCCTCTGCCTGCTACAGAGCATCATAATCAATAGCAACGGCAAACACCCAAGTTTATCAGTCTATTGATAAGGCACTATTAAATATAATTAAGGAGTGCGTAATTTTAAATCTCAAGCACTCACATTTCTTTCTTTGAATTATACTCCACTACGCAGCTGTACCTCCATGGTACTGAATAAAGGATGTGACTGTGGCAGGAAATAGGAAGGGAAAAAAAAAAAAATCTACTTCAGAAAACGAGCTTGAGAAATTCATTAATTCTGTTTGATTCTGAAGGACCTGTATCTTCAGTGGGTTTTACCCTTTAAAGAGAGCCTTTTGGGAGGAAACGAAAAGAAAAAATAAAACGACAGGGGAAAACAGGGCCCATTCTGTAACTATTGAACTCAGTGACAGACATGCTTTTGAATTTGATGGCAGCAAGCAGACTTTGCATCCTTAGGTGGACAGATCAAAAATGGCATGGCCGCTGTCTTCATTATATCAAAAAATCCAGGTGTTAAATGGGAATAGGAAAGGATTCTCAAATCCACAGATAATACATCCATAGGCTCTATACCAGCAGAGTAAGGAAATCTGCATTGCTTTTGTCCAAGTACTTACACGCATCGTTACATTCCTAAGGGTTTAAGAAGTTTGTTAGGCACAAACCTATGTACTTTCTGGACTTGGGGCTATACAGCAGTTTCAGACTCCAGGGCTATCAAACTGAAACTGAAATGGAAACAAAGTTCCATTTTACCTTCTCTTCTCTGCACTGCTCCAGATAGCAAACTGGTCAGTACATCCTTCTGGAATTGCAACCAAGAAACGCACAGCAGGGATTCTTCAGTCATAGAGGAAAGCCATGACAAGCCTGTAAAAGAATGAGAGAGTAAAGAGGACAAAACTTGGATGCGCCTTATCACTCCATGTTGCTAATTGAGTGCAAAGACTAGTGACTATTTCCGGGTTGTTTTTTTCTTTTTGAAAAAAGGGTATATTTTTTAAATACCTGTACCTACATTAATCACCTGCTGAAGGAAATTGGAATAACGCTAGAAATTTGCTCTCTACCTGTAACACAGGCAACACAACTCCACCGAACAGTTTGCAGAAGATTAATAGGATGAGGAGGTGTGAGGAAACCAGGCCAGCAGCATGAAACGTTAAACCAACTTCAAGGTGTCCTCATATCTCCCTCAGGAAACAAAAACCCCAATGCTTGTTTCAACCTTCCTCTGCTTTGCTCTTTATGGCTCACCTTTAATTAGTTCCAGAGCATGCTGTTATAGCCACCTGCCAGCAAACCTCAGCAGTGGTGCACCCCGCACTGCCCCTCCTGAGACCTCACTCACCCTGTGGGGCTGCCTGCTAACGGCTGCTCCTCTGCTGAGAGGACTGGCTCCACCGTCACCAACGGTATCTTCCAGCACCCCACAGGCATTTACTCTCCTCCTCTCCCATCTTGCTTTTGCTGAACTATTGTCATTTCTCCAATCGTTCCCAATGCTGGGATAGCATTTCCCCATGCCTGGCAGAGCCACAAAGCCATAAGACAGAGGGGAGAGGGTGCAACAGGCCCCCAAGTACCCGTGACAATATGGCGACCGCTTGACCCTGCTCTTCCCGCCAAAAGTGCTGAGACAAAGATGCTGCATTGCATCCCCCTGCAGAGCAGCTGTGAGGGCTGCAGGCAAAATGCTTTCAGAGGCTGAAGTATGAGGCTCAAAAACATCAGGAGATCTTCAACAGGGCAACCAGGTGTCAAGAACACATCTCTGGAACTCTTTCCACACATTGTACAGCAGGGGCTTTCCTTTGCCTGGCCAGGGTGTTGTGAGTGAGGCATCATGGTGTGAGGACAGGCTCCTGGCAGTGCTGTCAGTTTGTCCAAATTACCGAATTATCCATGCAATTGTATTAGCAATGTGTATCACCACCCATCTTCACACTCAACAGCTTTTAAAATTTGTATTTTAGAGGGCTTTTGGTTGGAGATTACAAGGCGTTTGTATGTAGATAAATCATGTCTGGGTCATGGTATAAATAGAAAGATGAGCAGTCAGACAGTATTGCCCATAAAAGACCCAACTTGTGTATTTTGCAGTTTGCTTCCATTGTGCTCTGGGGAAAATAACTTAACATTCCCTGAATATTACAAATCCCCACTTTCTGCCGCAAAATATATGCCAGTGTCATGGCCAAAATAAGAGCAAAAACAATTCATTCATATGACCCTAACTAGGAGGTCAGTGAGTTTAAAAACAAGCAAACAAAAATCCAAACTCTTTTAGTGTAATTTAGTTACTCGTTATTTTGATTCCATAAGAGTATTCTGCTGTGTGACCTACTGCAGAACTTTGACCTTTCATTCTCAACTCTTCTTAAGAATATTTAGACACCTCTTGCTTCCTAAATAATCAAATGCTGTTTATTTCATCTGTTCATATAGACTAAAATCCCATTTATCTATAACCCTTTGATATCAGACTCACTCCTTTGAATCTAGGTTATGTCCCCCTGGTGTGAATTACTTATACAATAACTCCCTCAATTATTTGAAGCCCTGTTTATCCAAATGTTTTGATGTTCCTAAAGTATTTTGTATAAACAGGACTTTGCTGTCGTTGGATGCATCAAATATCTTTTGAGATGCATACAGGATGATTTCCCCAACCTTATTTTGTATCATCTTGTGCTTAAATGTACAAGTAATGTAAACTTAAGTGTATAATGTATGGGCACCTTCTTCAGTGCTTTGATTTCTGTCCCCATCAATGATTTTTCTTTAGTCCTCATTAAAGGCCCAAACCCTAAAAATTATGCTCAGGAAGAACTCAACACAGATTCAAGTAAAAGTTTTCTTTCTTGACTAAAGGGTGAATATTAGTAATAAAAAGACCTAGAATTTTGCTCAGTTTCATCACACTTTTGATACAAAGCAATTTTTTTTTATTTTTTTTTATTTATTTTTTGCATTCTTCAATCACTCCAATTTACACTAGCTTATATCTTCACAAAGTCCTCATGGTCATTTTTTTTGTTGCTTGCCACTACCTTTCTTATAATATCCATGAGAATCTTAAGGGTAAATATCATGAAACCATGCAAGAACTGGAGAAAAAACAAGTTCATAAGGACATTATATACTATTTTTCAATTGTTCATTTGAATGTATTCATGGAGCTACTGAAGTAGTAATTGTCCAACTTGCAAGAAAAAGCATCACTAATTTTGTGTAATTAGCATAGAATGAGTCAATAGCCTTCTCGTAGTAAGAGAAAACTATTTAACAAAAATTAGGAATTTATTTACAATTAGAATAGCTAGTACCAAAAATAAGGGCATATTAAAGACAAACGATACAACAATATTCAGCATTTTCCATGTCAAGATCTGTTTTCATGCTATCAGTATTCCACCCACAGATCTATGGACACATGATACCTTTGATAAATGGTATTCACAATAAAATATTTTCCAAATTGACACCATTGTACAGGTACACCATCAAACTGAGCCAGGTATTTGCACGACCTTTAAGCATCAATGCTGTTGAAAAGCTGTAATACCTATATTAAGAATTATGATATAAAGCAGCCGTATCTCCAAACAAACAGCCTGAAATTGAGAAATTGTTCCCTTTGGAGTGGGTAGCTAATCAGCATCTTCCTAAAAACCCTAAATAGACTCTAAGAAAAGATATGGATTTCAGTAGTGTAAGTAGATGTTTTAAATTTTTAGAATACTCTCACATTTCAGCCACATTCCAGTATGTATTATGCACTGGAGAACTTAAACTACTTAGCATTGGTTGCTGACAACAGTGCTTCTGCAAAGATTCCTTCTTTAACAGCTCCTAAACTGGTCCATTGCAGTTGGACTTTATCTTTAAGGTCTTTTCCAACCTGAGCAAATCTATAACTCTATGATTGTTATATCTATTTTCTATATAACAGTTTTCAGCAGTCTATGTATTCTAGTACATCATTTCAAGTTTCACCCAAAAAATGAAGCATTAGTTCCTTACCTACATATCATCTTCCCTTCATGCAAGACTAAGGTAAAAGCATATAAAAAGTTTAATAATTAAATACATAACAGCATTACAAAGACTTTAAAAAGATGCTGGAGAGATAAAGAAGAGACATTTATATTTAATCTAAATACTAAATACAAATGACCAATTTTGCCTTTTCTTTATGTAAATAACAAGCCATCAACACTTATGTAGTATACCTAACAGCCATTTAGTACCTCCTTACCTTCCATTGCATGCAGATTCTTTTCTCAGGAGAGCTATGCAATATGGGGGCCTCTCCTCCATGTATATGTACACTTCAGGCTTTCCTGGGTGATATAAATTCAAATTCACTTCTTGAGACATTTAACCATTGATAAATGCTCAAGAACCTCAAAAAATAAAGAGAACTGTGAATGAGACACCATTCTTAAAATACTGGAGCTGTATGGGGCTGCTCCAGTTGCAAAGTGACTGCTTAGGAGGAAGCCTAGAAACAGTAGAGCTCAGGGACCAGAGCATTCGGTGCTTAACAAATAGAAAATTCGGATGTGAAAACAAGAACATGTTCTGGCCATTATTTTGTGTTTTGGAGCAATTCCATCCATTCAGCTTCTGCCGTAAGATATGTGTTCAGCCCGACTGCAAGCTGATGGACTCTACTGAGTGACTATTGAGTAGCTATTATGAATGCTATATTAGCATTCTAACAACATGCAGCAAACTTGTATGATGTCAGATATTATAAAAAAAAAAAAACAAGCAAGTTTTCTATGGTTTAAAACAGATATTTCAGTGGAGTAATCAATCAGCCCAGGTTTAGCTATTAGCAAGGCTGAAGATGCATTTCAAGCAGACAAGCACACATAAAGTACATGTTCACATTGTACAGATATATGCTGTGTATCTACTTGTCTAGCCACACAGTTAGCAGACAGACACTCAGAGCACTCACGCAAACTTAGACAACACCAACAGCCTTATCCTACTCCTCTCCCTGGCCGGAAGCCCACTAGGAGAATATATATTCATAAGGACCACGTAGCTTCCTGCCCAACGCACAGCCTCTAGATCCCAATCTCCTCAGTTGCTAGCACCTTAACATATAAGCCTGAATAGCTGCAGCCCTCCTCTGGTTTCAGGTATGGACTATCACACACACACAGCTGGCCAGGATTTTCCAGATCCCAATAGCTCTGTGCTCATACTCCCAGTCTCAAGCTAATCTCATTGGAATTTACACAAGGATGAATTTTAACCTCCAACAGCCTATGATTTGCTACACATAATATACACATGCTACACTATTGATCTATTACATGTATGTAACGCTATAATAAGATGATAACAGCAGGGTAGAAAAGTCCTTAGATACAGTAAATGAGAACAAGCCCAAACACAGCAGCCACAGTTACAAAAATGAAGAAAAAGAGCTGCTTACCTATGAAAGTATGAAAGGCATCAGGTAGGCAGGGATCTCCAGCAAGAGATGCCCTCACCTCCACTGTCAACACTTAAATGAGATCTGGGAAGGGGTGGATCCTGGCCCCACCCTTTCCAGTCACTCAGGTACATTGCATACAGATGAGCTCCCCTGTATTGGCCCTGCCTTCCCATCAGGTGCTCAGTCACTGCTTCAAGCTGTGACTTAGCATTTCTGCTACAGTATATCAAACATTTGTTTATAGACAAAAGATTTATACTTGCATGTGAAAAAAATAGGGAGCCCTCACTCAGGGCAGTGTTAGAAATGAATATAATAACAGGTCCAGCTGCACCAATCATGGGTAGGGCACAGCCATACATGAGTTAGAATAAGCCAACAACAATTTGTATGTGACTGGTCCTTTTTATCTACTTGCACTTTTATTTTTCCACTCTTGCTCCTCTCCAAATCACCCAACCCCATTTTTTCCCATCATCTTTGATTCCTTCCCTAGACATCCCATAGTATGCCCAGTACAATCCCGGTCTGCTTTTTCCTTGCATCCCATACTGTCCCCCCACCATGACATTATACCACAACCCCCTTAGACCATAAGGTGATTGGAGAGTCCTTGTTTTGAGTTTCTGCCCTCCCTTCATTTAACCACACAATATAACATTGAGAATGTTACTGTGTAGGGTATCTTGTCTTTTAATTACAAGATGCACTTGTTTCTCAGTTACAATAGCCTACTATTTTTACTTCTTCTCACTTAATTATAGAAATGACACTTACAGAAAGGACACTAAGGTGTGCCATATCTCTTCAAAAATATCCCATGCCTGGCACTTGACACATAGCGGGAGCTAGCAAAGTGCAGAGATCTGTAGTGATTTAGCACATCTGGAGATTGAGGAGAATACATCCAGCCCCAGGTTCCTGCAAAATGTTGAAAAGAAGAGTTAAAGGTAAATACAGAACCAGAGATTGATGGCAATGGCTAGATGATAAAAGGGTCCCTTGTTCCATAGAAACTTACATTCCCAGGTATTTGGAATAAGATGAGCAAAGAGATCGATGAGATGAAAAAGTGGGACTTTGCTTTTTGTATTCACAGCAGTCTCTCAGAAAACAAAAGACATTACTCACAAAAAAAAAAAAAAAAAAAAAAAAAAAAAAAAAAAGAGTGCCAAACTATAGAGTAGGCAAATAGAACAAAAGAGCCAAGAACCTGAGGCCACTATGCACCAGTGAGCAGATCTATATCTATTCCTCACGTTGCCACACATAGCAGTGGCAAGTGCAAATGATAAGCTTTTAAGGAAAACAGCTCACATGAAGTTGTTTCCTGACTTACAACAAAAGCTGGGGTGAAAACTGCAAGGCAGGTGTGGGTTGGCAACAGCCAGCACACCTGACAGCTGAGCATAAAGCAAAAGGAAGAGTTTCATCTGGTGAGGAAAAGTAAAGAAATGAAGAACAATTTGAAGGGTTAGGAGGATGTTGCTTATCAGAAGGCAAGGAGCTACAGGATTCTTCTACCACCAATTGCACAGGAAAGATGTGAGAGATTGTTTTGAAGATTTACATGCTGAAGCTTATTTGTTGTTGCATGATTGGTCAAAATACCAGTTTCATATCACAAATGAAAAACAACATCTTCAAAATGTATTTTCTAACTATGTCAATAATTTGTTTAGTTAAAAAAAAAAAACACCCAACAATAACAAAGGGAGACAAAAAAGGAAAGGGAAAGGAAAGGAGAAAAAAGAAATTAAGGAAATGAAGTTTTGAAGTTTCTGTGGAACCATTCAAGCATCAGAAGGTCACAGTTCCTAGCTCTATAGGTGATGCAGATTTTCAGAGAAAAAGCCAGCCTGTTGGGAAAGCCTCCAGCAAAATAAAGCAATGCACAGATGAAAGTTACCAGGATGACCAGAAGTGAACGGTGAAGTGCTTTTTAAATCTCCACCTGCTGGTGATAAAAAATGCTGAAACAAAACTATGACATGGTAGCGATTAAACGACTCAACTGAAACAGGAAGAAAATATTACTAACTGGTTGAATAAACAAACTTTAGAAAGCAGGACTGTCGCAAAGGTTTTGCTTTTGATTTACTGGGTGAGCCTGGGCAAGTCACTCTGACCAGAAATTCCAAAACCAAACCACCGAGTTTATGTTTTATACATATTCGCTACTCTGTCGCCAGAGGCCCTGTTACTAAAAACTTCAGAGCCCCCGCCCTTCTAAGCATTGCACCTGTTTAAATTAGCTAAACTTAGGTAGCCCAAAATTAAGAGATCTAAGGTCTCATTATCTGCCCTTAGTTTCATTTTCTTCATTTTCTCCCTTTTCATAAAATATTTCTAACTTGTCTACTGTATTATTTACAATGAGATCTTCGGAAAGGATCGCTGAAAAGTTTGAGCTCCTCGAAAGGGTTCTCAGAAATTATTTTCTACTTTTGTTTTTCACCTGCCTAGAAATGGGAACAAAAAACACTCCAATGGCTGGACTGAAGGATGGTCCTTTTTGATACAATCAGTACTCTGCTGAACTTCTGAACACTTTTGCTGAAAAGCTGGTAAGTAAACACTCTGAAGAATGGTCAACAAAAGCCATGGGAGTAGCAGCATATGTATTAGAATGAGTGCTGCCTTGAAATTTCTCCTGCCAAGGTGAAAGTTACTCTCTTAGAGAAGCAGTAGATCAGATCACCTGCTCTTTTTACACTGTGGTTAGTAGGTCACACACACTTAAGGATAGATTGTGCCCTCTAGGCACAGAGGGCACTGCTGCAGATACAGCACAGCGCATACTATAATAAGAGAGTCACATAAGTTTTGTTTTTTGTGGTTTTTTTTTTTTTTGCTGCCTTTTCCACCATGATCTTCTTATATCTGTTCTCTGTATCACCCCTTTTTGAGTTCAGAACTTCAAGAAATGCTAAGAGTATGGCTGAGAATAAGATTGCAATGCTATACAATAGCTTTTTAAAAGGAAAATTGCAAATATCATCCCTACTTTTTATATATGTGAGTATGATTTTAAGTGTCTAGATAGGGATTCACTATTAAAACCTCAGACAAAAAGCCTGCAAGATTCCCATGTTGTTTGTCATCACCTGGGAGAATTTCCTTTCTTCAGCCTTTTTTCTTTTCGCAGCTCCTGAGATGGAGCTAGTTGATTTCAGAATAGCAAATATGTTGTAGCAGAAATGCTAAGTCACAGCTTAAACCAATGATTGAGCACCTGGTGGGAAGGCAGGGCCAATACAGGGGACTCAGCTGTATACAATGCACCTGAGTGATCAGATGGGGTAGGGCCAGGATGCACCCCATCCCAGACCTTATTTAAGGGTTGGCAGTGGTAGCAAGGGGATCTTGCTGGAGATCTCTGTGTACTCAAGGCCTTCTGAAGGTAAGTTGATTCTTTCCTTTGTTCCTGTGGCTGTTGTACTTGAGCAAGTCCTTATTTTCTGTAGTTTCGAACCCTGCTGTTCTATTGTCATTGCTCTGTTTTCCTTTGTGTTACATATGCAAAATGAAAAAATACATATTCTGCAGAAGTTCTCTGCAGTGTTTGTTATAGCAAGCTAGAAAGACCGAGTTTCCAGAGCTTCCCTCATGGTAACAATTGCATGACACTTTTTAATAAAAAGAATTTCAAATTCAGTCTGTGTTTTTATCAGCTCATAAACATTAATGTTAATGAAAACTATGTGGGTATTCCAATTGGTTACAAGACCCCTGGTCAAGTTAAAAGTGTCTGTAGGAAAAGGAGCAAAATAATAGTGTCTGTACAGCATCTCTTCTCATAGAGCTTCAAAAGGCGTTCCTAAATATTGACAGTAGTTTCAGAGTTTTACAGCAGTGGGTGTTTTGAAACCCTAAGTATTTCATTAGGTAACACCACCTGTATTTAAAATGTCAGACTCAAGCTATGGTTCCCAGTGTGAAAGCTGAATACCAGTGCATGAAGGAAAGTTTTATAGCATTGATTCACTGTAACCATTTGTAGAATTGATAAAGAGCTGTATAAAAGGTTTATTCTGACTTTCAGATGCAAGTATTGTGCATCATTTTTATAACATGTGAGTCAACAACGATGTACTTTGTTACTGCAGGTCAGAGCAACTTCACCCCAGCAGATAAATCATAGAAACTGACACTAGCAGTTCCAGGACTTGCAATGCACAGGAGAGAAGAGGGTATAAAGGAGGTATGTCATTGGCTTTTCCTTTTTTCCCACTTTTAATAAGAAAAAAAAGCCTAAAATGAAGAGCATACAACTTGCATGAGAAGAATTAGTAGTGAAAGAGGCCTAAACTGGAGTGTAGGAAGTGTGCAAAATACCTAAAGTGAGCTTAGATGGATTAGTGTTATGCATCTTTTAAAAGTCTAAGGAGCAGGTTCTGATCATGTATTAACAGACTTTTAGAAAATATTCCTAGTAAACTAGCATTAGTAGTGGTACAGTCATGACCTGATCTTAAAATTATTTCAATTTTTATTAATGCTATTAATAGAAGAACACTAAAAAAAAAAAAAAAGGAATTCCCATTGCATGTATGTTTTCATGTCAGCAATTTACAGCTCAGTGTGTTTCGTGGTACAACTTGATATAGGGGTCCAAACCTGACTAAGTGCTGAACAGACATGAAAAGATCCCTCACCTAGAGGTGACTCTCTCCAGTTTTCAAAGATATATATGTGGTAAGGAGAGAAAAAATATTTACCCATCTACAATTGAAACAGTATTGGTTTTTGTTTACTCTTGTTTTCTTTTCTTCATTTATTGCCAAAAGCCATGAAATCTTGGGACACAGAAGGAAAAAAAAAAATCTCCTAAAATGTTGTGTGAGTTCTAAAGTCAGTATGATGTATCACTGATGTGAAATCAAGCCTGACTCTCTCAAAGGAGGCAAGTAGAAACCAATTTGCTGTAAAACAAAGTCAGGAGGAAGCTGAAAGCCAGAAGGGTGAAGATGCTGTTCTTATTCTCACAATAGAAAAAATGTGCTAGCGATTACAACTGTTGAAGTTTCTTTTTATTCATAAGCACTCTGGAGAGAGCCCAAGGTGACAGATGCAGGGACACATAATATGACAAACGAGAATATGACTTGCAAAGATAGGGAAATGTTTAGATCTGTGGACAAACTACACTGAATCCTACTGTTTGAGAGACTCTTCTGTAATATGTACCTGTTCATATATGACAGAACTCTGGCTAGCTTTTTGACAGCAACTTGGTTCTGTGTATGAACTTAAGTCAGATGTCTGAATATTAAGGTCACTTTAAAAAAAAGTTTCCATCCCACCTGTAATATTTGTGTAATTATGTGTCAAAAACTTCTTGCCTTCTCAAGCAGAAATCATGCCAGTAGCTCTGCCAGCATTAGTGATGGTACAATGCATTTAAGCTATTCCCAGCTACCTTTACAACTGCAGAAAATAATATGGAATGTTACCTTTGTGTTCTGCATTGTCAAAGGCATGGTCTTAAAAACAAATACACGACTAACTTCAAACATGGAATCTCATAGGTGGTTCTCTTGGCTGGCCAATAATTTTGGATCTCAAGAAAATAGCAGTAAATGATTCTTCATACAGTGACACCTGGTTTAGTTTCTGGAGAGTGCAACACACGTTCATGAGGTCTGGTACTTCCTCTATGTACATCAGACTGCTTTTTTCCTTCTTTTTGCATTTTAATCCACTGCCTTATTCTAAGGCACCTAGTGCAAATGTATATGACTTCCCTCTAGTGGTCACCGTGGCAAAGTTTAAAGTCTTTCTGCTGAAAGCAGACGGGACAGAGGGGTCCTCATCTCAAATTGCAGGCAGGTTTTACAGCTGGTAATGCTGGGAAGCTGCATTTGCCTGACTGCACTGACGCCTCTAAGTGTGTGGAAAAAGTCTATTACATGTATGTGTGTTCTCCTAGCCTGCAGGGGTATGATATGTGCAGAGGAGATACAGGTAATAACTCCAGTGCTAAAACAGGACAGAAGGTCCTCTTTGCTTGTGTCTGTGACTCCTCAGAAAGTGGAGTCCCTTCAAATGACACCTTCAAAATTCTTCTGGGTCTTCTCTGACTGCTAAGGTGTTTGCACAACATATTCCTGTGGCTACATCTAATCGTGACTCACTGTCAATCATGTAGCAGCACTGGCAGCAGTTATTTTCTATTATTGGTTCTAACTCCTCTAAGTATTTATGTAATGTATAGCTCTGCATAAGTACTATAGGGGTCTAGAAGTATACACAGACAAGCTCAGTTCTTCAGCTAGTGTGAGTTAGTATCAGTACCACTGACCTCACAGACCACATTATTTGAAGTGAAACCTTATTAAGCTTTCTGTGTCTTTTTGCTGAAAGAAACTCCACTGTCCAGTAAATACGTAGGCTTCTTTTTAGAACAAAGCCACAAGTAAATTCACACATTTGTTTTCTTTGCTTTAAAATTTTAATGGCTATTACCCACAGTTCCCTGAAATATTTCAGAAGCCCATGTAAATGTCCTTTCATCATGAATATGTTAATCGTGTGATAACACACTGCAGAAGACTTAAACAGAGCCAGTTCATCTTTCCTGATAGGACTAATGCCAAATCTGTAAGCCAATATCTTGGTCCTGATGCTATAAACAAGTAATGGAGTGGCTCAGTGACTGCACCTTATGAACAGTTTGTATGCATTATTCTGCATAACTGTACATCTGGTGACAATAGAAAACATGGTGCATAAACAGGCACAGCCAGGGTTACAGACGACATATTCAGGTAATCACTATATTGAAGCTTTTGCAGTTCCCTGTAACAGCTGGATTATACTGGTACAAGAAAAAGCTCTAACAGCCTTCTAGGACAGATGAGAAGTAAAAAAACCAGTAACAAACTGGGTTTACCGGGCTGGGGAAGAATAGGTCAAGGCTATGGGACAGAATTTCATCTGAGAGCTTTCTTACTTCCTTTCAACTTTTATAGTCTGCAAGTAAAAAGATTTTAGCTTTCTTATATCTGTCACTGTGGAGACTGTGCTATGCAGCTCAGTATCCAGCTTTGTGATTTAAGGGGAAATATCCCTTTCAGCCTACCAAAGACACAATATGGTTGGCAACATGAGTACAAGGAACCAAAATAAGAAATCATCACCAGAAAATAATTGCAGTGAAACCAATTTTTTTATGCTGTGGTATCTGTTCACAGTAGTGTTCACCTTGCTGAGAGTGGTATTTTTTGTCCATAGGAATATCAATTTCTGAGAAACTTGGATTGTTCTAGAGCTAAAAGTTCTGCTTACAATGCATGCAGGCATTTCATGGGGAGTGTTGTACTGTAGAAGCCAGACTGAGGGATGAAGACAGAAAAAAAAGTCTATCTTTAGAAGAATTCTGTTGAGATGTTTTATTTGTTTTCCACATTAAGCTCTCCAGGTAATGAAAATTAACATTTCTTTTGAAAATATGCAATGTAGTCTGTTACTTTTAGGTATAATGACACCTTATGTCCAATGACATTTTTAGGACAGGACAGAGAGGTGCAGCTAGCATATGGTGGAGAGTCTGGTGTTTGAGCTGTAGATGGTGGTGTTGCTTTATGGGAGTATAAGTTCAGTGAGAATGGATGACTTAAATGGATGTAAATTGAGGCTAATGGGGGTAGGAGTGGCTAAGTTTTCTTTTGTTGCCTGACAGTAGTCACTTTTCTTCATCTCCAACATATATATGCTGCACAAGCAAACGAGAAATGTCAGCATGTTTGAATGCCTTACTTTCCAGCATGATTTACCAACAGAATAGAAGAGAGATTCTAGCATGAGTAGAAAGATCCCAGTCAGATCCCATCAAGAGATTTTCTGTCAGTACAGTGCTTAATAACAATTCTTGTTATTATGCCTTTTTAATGTAAACTGTCATACTTCAGTTAGGTGGTGTTTTAGATTTCAAAATATCTTTCAGAGTAGCTTTGGGTTTGGTTTCAGTCAACATGAAGGCAATTTGTTTTGTGGATAGTCTAATCTAATACCCAGTACTGTCAACTTGGCTGAGTTTTGCATTTGTGGGAGTCCTATTGACTTAGTGTTTGTATACAAATTGAAGAATGAAAACTTACAGTTCTGGTCTCTCCACAAACCTATGCAGCCACTGATCTCACTTAAGGGAATTTTGACATATGCTGTGGATTAGAACTGGTCTGTAAAAATGTCTGACTTCATCAGTAATCTATTCCCACTGATCTACATGGCAGAAAGGAGGCAAGCACTGAAGCCTCTGTTTGCTACATGAAGGAAATGGTATTTCCAGCTCTGGTCCACAAACCAATACTAAAGTGGCTTCCTTGTAGGCAGTCAAATGAGGAAATTCCAGGGTAGACTGGAGTCCCTTGGTCTTTCTAGAAAGATTGTCATCTTCACTGTTCTTTAGTCTGAAGGCACCTTCAAGAGAAACTGTGTGAGGAGGGTGAAGTTAGAGATTTTGAGGGTGAGAAAGTGCTCAGAATCCAGAGAATCAGGGATTCGGTAATGCATTTAAGTATGAACTTTGAATGAAGTGGTTAGAGCAATCTCCAGACAGGGACAGTATTTAAATGTCACTCCTGGGATGTTCATTTCAGATATGGTTTTAACCTAGGTTTTACCTCCTTCAAGATGCTCTGAGGAAGCCTGCATTGCTTCCAGCTCTTCTGGGGATACAGAGAAGAGAATATAAGGATATGCATACAAGGAGCTGTCAGTCTCTTAGGCTGCGGTTTTGTTTTTGTTCCCCGATGACAGAGCTTGCTGTGTCCTCCTGGCAGTCACCATTCAGCTTAATAATCACTTAAACTGCAAGTTTGTTACTGAGTCTTCATGCCAACGAACAGTTTTATAGTTGCTTTTCCCTACTCAGACTAAGACATTCAAACTCCTCCTTCACTTTCCTTTGCTTGATCTCCTCAGTTGCTGATGCATGCTAACTTGACTCAAGCTTGTCACTAGCCTAAATAATCATAACAATTGCTGACCTTCGTTTAATGTCTTCAAAGAGGGGATTTTGCTAATTTTTTGCTATCTGAAAGGTTGGAAGTATCTTTTATTTGTTAGGAAGGTTATTCAAGTCCATTTCAGAAGTGTTGCAGATGATAGATCTCTGGTAGAATCCTGTTTTTAATTAATTTAACTTAATCTACTTAATGGATTTACTTGTAAGTTACCAGAAAATTCATTCAAGGCTTATGTGCTGTAAGTTTGGGGATGATACATGGAGTCTTTTTACACACTGCATAGAGGCTGAGTCCTTATTTTTTAAAAATAGCAATGTTTTAGGATTGTACTGAGTAGTGTATTTGCAGTGTTTCCTACAAATAGCACTTGATCCATCATAAGGTTGCAAAGCCAGACAGCTTAAATTTGGGTAGCTGCTGAATTTAAGCTGATTATAGTATAACACGATCCCAATTCAGATTTTTTTTTTTAGGTGACCATATCATTTTTAGTGCTAGAGTATTTACTTTTAGCTAACAAACATTAAGTTTATTCTCTTTGCTCACAGGTCAGAAAGTTGGGTATTTACTGAATATTAATCAAACCCTTATAAAAATACAATTATTAATTTCCCTTTAGGTTTTGCTGTCTATGGCACTCATTACAGTACCATGCCAGTACTTCACGCTTTTCTCCAGCAGCTTTTATTTTTATTCACGTTCTCCAGATGGAAATTGAGACAGTGATTTAGATGCAAATTGTTTATTCATTTTCTGGTGGGCTTTATAAATTAAATAGTTTTCATTGATGCTAATTTTAGCTGCAAGTACTTAGCACATCTGATCAGATACTTAAGAAGTAGGAAGTAATTTATGAACCCACATCAAACATGTGACTTCTTACCTTGCAGCATGCTATCTGAGGACTGTCACAGGGGAAAAAATATGGTTTTCTGGGGTATTCTTGATTACCTTAAGCATGAGCCCATTCCTTCGTCTTCATAATATCCACTACTTACCTTCCAGCCTAGGCAACAAATGGGGGAATATTTTGAGGAACCAAGTAAAAGCCACCATGAGATTCAAACTGGCATATATATTAAGAACAGAAGAATTGCTATTTACTTCTAAAGAACATAGAGGGTTTACTTATTAAAGTTATTAAAACCAGATAGGCTTCTGAACTCCCCAGCTACTATAGTAAAGGGTTTCAGTTGATTGCAAGTTGAATGAGAACCAGCCATGTGCCCTGTCAGCCCATAAAGACTACTGTGCCCTGGATGCACCAGGCCCAGCCGTGTCACAAGGGAAGGGGTTGTCCCACTTTGCTCTGAGCAGTGTGGCCTCACCTCCAGCACTGGGTGCAGTTTGGGTGCCACAATATAAGGACATATAACTGTTTGAGCCTCCAAAGAAGGGCTTCAAAGATGGTGAAGCTGCTAGAGTTCAAGGAGTGTTTGGACAATGCTGTCACACATAGGATTTGAATTTTGGGTGGTCCTATGTGGAGCCAGTGGTTGGACTCAATGGACATCAGGGTCCCCTCCAACTCAGGGTATTCTGTGGCTCATCAGCTGCATTGTCATGAAGGGGCCAAAGTCTGCTTGAATTGGTATAAAATACTCTTTCAAGTAAAATTAATTGATTTGCTTAATTTAGCTTTGTTCTGTTGGTGAGAACTTAGCCCAGGAATACTCAACTCTTGACTACAGTGATGTTCAGAGGAGTACTGAATGTCCAGGTAGACAACAGGTGGGATTAAGGCTAATTGGAGAGGAAAGGTGGAACAGTTCCTGTGTTGCTGTGATGATAGGAATTGTGTTTTAGTGAAAAGTAGGATAGATCTAAGTAAAATATACTTAAATTAAACAAGCAACAACAACAAAATCCCAAACAGTAAGTTAAAGTACAAGGTAGTTCAATGTTGGAGTGGTGGGGGCTGCTTGTTTTCCTTTCCATTTTGCATGTGAGCTCAACAAGGAAGAGTTGATGAAGAAAACTGAGACAGAAGTGATTGGGTGTAAAATAAATGGCACTGTGCATACTCATCTGATTGCTAATGGTTTATATCAAACCCTAATATTGCTTATACTCAAGTGAGATGTGGCTTAATATTGCATGCGATTTTAGTATGACTGTCTTTGTATTTACTTGTTTAATGAAACATGAATCTTGAGACCTTTTCCAATGTTTCTTCTGAAGAAACACTGAAGTGGAAGGTGAATATTCCCAATCATATAATGGGATCATTTGTTTAATTTTTTTTCAGAATTAGAAGTATTACATATCAAACACTATATCAAAGACAACATGGGGGTGCAAGTAGTCATAAAAAGCTCTTCAGATGAAAGTAATAGGCAAACATCAAGCAATTATGCAAAGTATTCAAGATCTGTATAATTCACTGCATGGAAATCATGCTTCCTTAGCTCCACCTGCTTTATCAAAATATTATTCTATATAGAAATTGTCAACATCTAACTAGTACAGCCATAGCAAAATTCAAACTTTTCAGTGGGTGTGATCTGGATCCACAGAAGTAAAATGGGAATGTTTTGGGTGAAAATGGATTGGGCCCAGTGTACTGATTGGGCCCATAGTTTGCACATTTCAATACAAACAGGCCAAACAAAGCAGTCTGTATACCCCATTCTCCTGTTTATTATCTGTAAGGATGGTGCTTTCAGTATGGCAAGATTCAAAACTCCCTAGAGTAGGTCTCAAGAATATACCAAGGTTACAGCATGCCACCCTAAGGAACCAGTTCAGCCACCCTGCCATTTTTAACAGTTGCAGAATGCCCCAAGTGCTGTAGCTGATGGCTAGAAATTGTAGTGGGGCAAGCCATACTTGTTTTCCATAGGGAGAGGGACTCAGGGTGGAGCTGAGGCAGTTGTGGCAAATAAGTGTTTGTATATGGGATGAGATCCCATGATGCTGTATGAAACCCAAGTGCAACTGCTCTGTGCCAGAAAAGCATTACTTTGCCTCTTGGCCCAAAGCACTAAACACACAGCAGAAATGAAATGGGTATAAGTTCATAAAAGTTGTTGTGCAGGGAGGCTTACACTCTGCTGTTCATTCCTACCCTATGGACTACAGGTATTTACAATTTGTAGTAAAACTGCTCTAACCAATTCCTTTTTCTTCTACAAAATGCAGACACTGTCCAGGTATCTGCAGCCCTTACTCTGTCCCTGTAAAAGACATTCAATCCATGACCTCTTTTATTTATACTCTGACAATTTCCTATGAAGCACCCCTAGAAATCTCCGTCAGGACAGCTGCAAAAGAATCAAGGGGCAGTCCCTCTGGTAACCATATCCCATAAATTTAGAGATTTTCAAATTGATTCTAGCATATTAAATTCCATCTAAAAACCTAAGAGCAGCTGCTAGAGATCCAGAATTATTGGTGTAATATTTTTTTTATCATGATGCTACTTTGAAAATTGTTTGTAGGCTTCTTTCTCTGCTTCAGTTTCCCAGGGGCATTAAGGTAAAGCCCCATGTAAAGGGTAATGCAGCTAAGTAATCTGGAAGTGATAGAAGCAGGGATTACTATGACAGATTACCTATAAAAGAGTCACACTCTTCATGTGATATAGATGAAAATATGGATAATAAATCTGATTGAGAGAAGCTTTAGCATCTATCTATTTTACCTAATTCAGCTGGCATCTTTCCAAGCTAATGAGGACATCATGTGGGACACTTTCATGGTGGCTATGTTGTGCTAGGAATCTGGCCCAGCTCTTAACTGGTGTAAATCAGCTCTGTTATCTTCTCTCTAAACTGGCAAGTACTGTCGTTCTCAAAGCCTCCAATAGCTTCAGGAATCAAGCTACCATCCTCAACTTTATATGTCTGCTTCGGGACAAAATGAAAGTGCTTCTCTTAATACGTATAAATCCCCTGTCCTCACCCTGCTCATTATTACTACGCCTTGAAATTCAGCCAGAATGCTTAAGTAACTGAAGATTAATCTCCAGAGTTTAAGAGATCTGCAGCTAAAACAATAGGCAAGTGATCCCTAGAGTAAGGGGCTTTGCAATTCTTCTTTTGCTTATGTAAGTCCGCAGTAGCTTCACAGAAGTTACAACAGCTGAAGAATCAATTGAGAAAAGCTTCCAGCCCTACAATTATTGCTAATTGCATCTTTTAAAATAAGGATTTTCAAATGTAGAGGGGGAATTTGAAGGTGTATGGAAAGAATTGAGTTTTCTCACGTAAGGCTGGCTTATCCTTCCTGTTACCTGTTGATCTGCTCTTGCATTGTGTTGCTTTTTTTCTTCTGCTCTCTTCCCATATAGGGAAAAGATTTGGGCATTAGTCTTTTTACTAGGGCGCTGTAAAATCTAGAGAGGATGGGCACGGAGTTTTTACCCTATAAAATGAGAGCTTTTTCAAGTTTCATCAAGTGTTAGACAGCTTCAGAGATACCAGCATTATTTCTACAGACAAGCAACTGGTTGCCCCTTTCTTGGCAGTAGTTTCACTATTGCTCTGCTGAGCTGAGCAGATCTGTAAGTCCTGGATTTGCCCAGGCTAAAGATTACATTCCATTTAAGCAGCACTACAATTACAATATTTTCCTCTCTTCCCTTCTCAGCTTTCAGGCACACTTTCTACACAAACTCCTTTAGCTTTCGAAGTCTGCTTATTTCTTTCTTCTGTTTTAAGTAGAGCAGCCCTAAGCATCTTTCTTTCTATAACTCATTTATTTCCTAAGCAGAGTTCTTTCCCCCTGGATCTTTTCCAGTCTTCATTTTCTGTCTGTCATGGTTTTCAGTCAGTCTACGTGACAAATCCTTTCTCACAGTGCTCCCCAAAATCTGGCTTTTGATCCAGTGCTCAGCCATGTCACCTCTGGGCTTCCAGTCCTGTAACTTAGAAGATAGAGCATGCAGCAAGTACCACTAAGAATAATCCCTAAAATGGACTAGATAATATTTCTCACTGTTTTCCCCCAAGGCAGACACATTGATATCTTGAGTTAAGTCATATTCTGAATATGTATGCATTAAAAAAATACAACACTGAAGCTCACCTACAAAGTTTCTGCTGGCTAGTATTATGAGTCCCTCAGAGGACAAAAACTGGGGCAGAATTTGCTCCTGTTGCTGAAAATTTGTGGTGATTTTTTTTTTTTCCTGGGCAGTAGCAGGGAAAAATCATTCTTCTACGTAAGCAAAACTTAACTGTGCTCAAAGGAAAGCTATTCATCCTGGAACAAGCTAGTCTTATGCTAGTGTAAATAACTAGCATAAAGATACCTTCTGAGGTCGGAGGAGTTACAAAAATGCATTTAAAAAACCCCAACCTTTTCTTATTACTAAGGCAGGGATCCCCAGTAATAATATGAAAATAGGGGCTAGGAGTCTGCCTCCACACATCATGCAGTTGGCATTTCTAAACTTGCGAACTTGAGGAGCAATGAGAACTAACAAGCAGAGGAGCTGGGAGGACTGCTATATTCCTGGCTCTGACAGTGACACAGTAGGTGACAATGAAGAGATTGTTTCACTTCCATGAGCCAACACTTCCTGTTTCACCTTTGGTCTTGTTGGTCTGTAAATTCTTTGGTCTCAGCGGGGCCTTCGAGGTAGTGTCATAATGTAAGTTATAGCAAACTAAATCCTAGCAAAGTCTAACTCCAAAAAAAATTAAATGGGGTTTACACACAGGATTACTTCAGAGAAATACAAATTATCAAGGCATGGTTTATTAGCAGTGGGGTTACATGACTCTAGAGCAATGAGGCTGTTTTGTTACCCCAGGACTCATTTGTCACCAACAGTCACAATGGTTTAAGATGACAAGAGATCAGTCTATCTAACTTGCAATTAAGGATAAAAAAAAGAAGCTTGATGAAAATATTTGACCTTAATTTAAAAAATTAGCACTGTGGCAAAAAGCAAACGAAGTGCATTTTCAGTTTAATTAAAATGCCACAATTACAATGTAAATAATTGTTTTATTAATCATCAGCATTCAAGCTTGAGACTGCAGCGATATAAAGATAATTAAGTTGCTGGTGCTGAGGTTGGTGCCTTAATAATTACATAGTAGTTAATATAGAATGCTAACTAAAACTGGGAACTTCTGCATAGCAATTATGTTATCTAAGGCTGCTAATTAGTCACGTTAATTTAGAATTACTTTAGTTTCCTGTGTAGACTAGGCTTGCTAAACTGCAAGTGCCCATTGTTGCCTCTGTCCGATATATAACAGAACTGGTCCTCTTTGTCTTTCTGTTGGAATTTATGCAGAGATGTTTCTTGTCATCAAAGCGGCCTGTACATGAGACAGATCTGACAGGATCTTATTCTGAGACTGTTATTTGTCTGGGATGTGCATTTGCCAGTGTGTTCATAGCTCAGGATGTGTAATCGTTACAAGAATCCTTCTGCTTGTTAACGTCAAGGCAGAGTCCACTTTTTCTAAGTTGTTCCTGTTAGTCCTATTTCAGAGATGGAAAAAATAAGGTTATTTTAAGGAGCATAACAAGAACGATGACGTGAAACTACCCTCAGCTAGGGATAGATCAGAGAATATAAAAGACACAGGTAATTCCTGTGTGAACTCATAATTTTGAGGCCTGTGTTTTAAGGTCTGGACTCCTGAGTCAGGATGTGGGCAAGGAGCTGTGAAGCCTGAAATGCCGTATCAGTTGAGCTGACAGTAGTGTAAAGCAGACATTAAAAATAGCTTGAGTGCACAAGATCTCAAAGGCAAAAAGGAACTGAGAAAATATGCTGCAAGGAAAAGTGAACTGGTCAAAAGGCCACACTTGTCAATTTATAGTTCTTCAGAAATGTGGCAATACAGTTGAGGAAGATTACACAGACAGGAAAATCACCTGTTAAGCAGTGACTGCCAGGAATAAAATGGACATGAGATGGAATAAAACAGAGGTGCAGCTTTCTTTCAGATAATTCGTCTGATAGTTTAACTGTCTTTACTAAAATCAGACAGAAGATTTTAACTGTGAAATGGCACTGTTTATGAAAACAAGGTATACCAGGGAGATGTTCTAATCAGGGAGTTAAAAAAAGGAATGTAAAGGAAGAACAGTAAATTGTTTTTTGATTGGGCTCTGGCAGATAAATCAACTTTTAATTTTGAAAGCTCCTTGGGAGGGAATCAGGTTATAGTGAGGAACATTGTTGGACATTTCTCACGTAGAGGAGACACAGCACTGCAGTCCCTTTTGGGATGCCTCTGGACAGAGGCTGGATAGAGATCTTGGGGTGCGCTTTGGAGAAGGTGGCCAGGACAAAGATGAAGATCCAGTTCCTCCAGTGTTGGATGATGAGAGGACTAGGCTATGCAGGAGGAGGGGCACAGTAGAACCATGGTTGTTGGGACCTTTATTGGCATATGCCAGCATGGGAGACAACTGCAGCAGAAAGTGGCTGGAAGACGGTAAGTTGATGTATTTGACATCTTTTATCTCATGACAGGGTTGCTGACTGCCGGTTTGAGAATGGAGGATGTACCTTCTTTGATCCTTCCTATTAGGTTTTTGCAGATACTAATATCTCCTCTTTGCTTTCACTTCCTCTGACTAACAAACTCATTTATGATATTCACATTTATCTGCTAAGAGCCACAACAGCATTTAGCCAGCCTGCTCCACTGCATCAGCTAAAAGCCTTTGTGGATTATGGTCTGATTTCTAAACACCAGACAATCTCCTCACATCTGTAGAGAAACAATCTGAGCGTGGCCAATGCAAAGCTGCAGGGAACGTGTCTTTTCTGCTTTCAGAATAAGGGACACAAATCAGGACTTTACAGTAATACTATTGCAATATCAAAAGCTTTAAACCTTGATCTATGTATTCTTTTATTTTAACAAAAGTTTATATTTTATGTTGAATATTTCCTTCTAGTTTGAGAACAAGTTTGTAAATCGTTGCTCAGAGTTTGAGAAGGCACTGTGGTTGTGGGAAGTCTCCAGAGATGATAAAAAAGGAAAATGCCTCCCTCTTCGCTCAACCCTTACACATGCAGGAGCTACTTTTAATATCAAATATGCATATAGGGAAACAGAGTTGACTTTAGAAGTTGTCAGGGCTTGGAAATCATATTTTGTCTTTCTCAGACAGCTACCTGGGTGGAAACATGGAATGTAATCCTGGCATTATATTTGTGGATTTGCCTCTGAACTTGTTTTTTCACAGAAGCAGAAGTATTTTTCAAAGAGCAAACACTGCTCAGAGGGGTGTACTTCTGTTTGCTGTGGACCACCTCAGACCTCAGTTTAACTTTTCCTGTGTATCCATAGCTCCAGAGGCAGTGAGACCACTCATTTGAGCTGCTCAGTAATTATTACTACCCCAATTTTGCAGAACGTGCAGGTAACAAGACAGCCTGAAAAACTCACTTATGCTGTCCTCTGGATCTGGTTCATCTCCAGTGTTCCATGAAAACTAGAGTGAAGTAAAGCACCCCACATTCTCAGATACGTAGAAAATGCTCCTGGTCATCATTAATTGCCCTTGTAGCATCACAAAGCATTTTGTAAATGTAAGCTAATTACATCACCCTAGGAAGATGGATGTCACAACTGCAGATTTTCCAACAAGGAAAACAAGGCCTGGAAAGGTTAAGTAAATCTGTTAACAGGAAGTTTGTGGTTAAGATATAGACTCTAGGAATCTTTAACAAGTTTCTCATACTCTAATTGCTGGGCTGCTCCTCTGAAGGAAATCTCCCCTGAAGCACTGCTGCTTTACAACAGCTCCCCTAGCTATCTGCTGCAGACCTTCAGGTCTCTGAGTTTGTGTTGTTGTTTTCATTGTCTGTGGTAGTGTCATCAGATCTAGTCCATACCTTTGTTCTTCATGTACAAGCAGAAGGGTCTGTTTTAGGGAACTCACCTGTCATTTGCTAGTTGTGTGTGTACTACTGTGGATATCAGCTGAGAAATTTCCAGGTGAGCCACCTAAAAAGCAGATCTTGTGTGGGAGCTCTGTCTAGAAATTTGGAGTGCAAAACACTCCAAGGCCTGAACTGCCCTGGTAGATAAGGCATTTCCAAATGCCTGTGATATACCACTGGGTAAAGAGCAATTAGCACAATTCAGCTGAGGTCATGCCTACCTTGGTTTGGTACGTTCAGCTCTAAGGTCCCAGCAGAACACACATTGGGTCACTTTGAAAATTTGGTCTTTTTTCTGAAGACAGGTCAGCTTGCCTCTGCTTCCCCTTCAAATCTCCCCCAAAGTACAGACATCTGGGCTTTTTCAAATGCAATTTGGCATCCAGCTTCAAACATTTCTCAATCTTCCCCACAAACCCTTAGAAATACAGACTCTTTGCTCATGCTGTTCTCCATGTACCGAAATCAGTGGAATTACACCACTGTAAGATAGAAGTAAGAGGAGGAAATGGCCCCATGAGAGGCCCTTCTGGATAGCAATGGTGAAAATGAAGCCGTTAATCATCATACTGCATGGTGATGAGACTCTGCTGCCAGGCTAATAAATACTCTGATCCAGCATGGCGTGGATGCAAAACCAGATGTGTTCTTGTCTGCAGAAACAGCAGAGGGATTTCAAGGTCTACAGTGGGTCCGCTGGAGACAGAGGAACTATTAACAGTGTTAGCAATTTGAATAGTCAAATTGATGAGGGGCTTAGGGAAAATGTCAGTAAATTAGAAAGTATTAGAGGCATTTTGAAGAGTATTAAGGTTGAGAATTTTGTTAAAGGATGTGTTGTTACAAAGATGACTGAACCTTGCTAGAAATTGAAAGACATTTTATAATATCACTCAATAGAAAGAACAAGGTCATACGTATGTCTGTAAGTGCACGCACACTTACATGCTCTGACAAGCTTTTAAAAGAGCAAAGTTTCAGGCAAACAAAATGAGAGCAAGAATTTGAGCAGGATGGGGAGTTGAAACAGAAGCTTTTATTGCTTCCTGATTGCTTGGGTCAAGTGTTGAATATGATAAAAGGGAAAGCAGAACAACATGTTTTTATGTTTGATTCTCCCTCCTGCTGTTCTCTGATTGGATATGCTGAAGCACTAAGGAGGGTGGGTAGAAGAGAAATGGGTCTGGAGACAGAGGAGAAAGAAGTGCCTCCTCAAGACTTTCTACTTTTGTGGATAAAAAAGTTTGGAATGTTTTAAAACTAAATATTTTTTGGAAAAAAATCTATATTGTTTGTATAACTTTTTTACTGTAATCAGCAGAAGTTATCCATCTCTATAATGTTTTGTTAGCTCTTGATGAGCACAAAGTTAATTTGGTGCTTATCTGAAGAAAGTGGAGCAAGAAATTAACGCAGGGCCATATCTTGGTTTCCCCCCTCAACTCCTTCCTTTTGACATAAACAGTCATTTTGTTGAATAAGAAATGAGTTTAAAATATATCTTTCCTTAGTATTTTTCCATGCATTTTATTTCAGAATTGTATTTCTGAATACTCTTGTAAATGTACCAGGCCCAATTTGGCTCTGCTGGTACTCTCTGGCTTTACTATTTTTTTTTTTTCAAATAGCAAATTAGAGTTTCAGTCTTCTGTTCTAGCAATTCCAATAGATGAACTGATGTTGAATGTAGATACTTCTTTTCCAATTTTATGGTGAGTCACTGTCATCCAAGGAGCAACTTCTTTCTGTTTTGGAAGCCAAACCTTTTTATCCACTGTAATATTCACACATTGCTGTCTTATAGGAGTTTCTTTCTCTCCTGTATCAGTATACAACATAGGCGGGGAGGAGGCTGCACTTCCAAAAGAGCCACATGGAGTCATCAAGAGGCATCCTAAAGCCATGTGAGGAGTCATTAGCAGGGCTTTTCAGTGATTATCACTCTCCTTAGTCTCCCTTGGGTTTTATGTTGCTGGTGGAGTGCCACTTTAGTGAACCTTAGCTATGATGAGCAAATCCTGTTCGAGTTAAAATGAGTTGGGACCTAACCTCATGTCCTCCTAACTATGTTTTCCTTCCATGGATATTCACTGCACGTTTCTGGAACTCCTCTCTCTCCCTGCAGCCGTCTTAGTGAGATGCTTTAAAGGGCCATTGTTCAAAGATATTTTAATAGAAGTGAGTCACTTTACATGCAGAGCTGCTGCATATTCCAAACTTATTGAAAACAATAAGGATTTTGCACACTGAAAACAAGGCTGACAAGTTCAGTCTTTACAGTACAAAACACGCCACAATCTTCTATGCCCCTATTGCCTCATTTCCCCTGCAGGATGAATGTACAATCTTGTTCAGGAGGCAGTTTTCTGAAGCATTTAAGAAGGCATTTTTTTTTGAGGGCAGTTGAAGTTGCCTTTATTGATACATCTGATATCCCTACAGGGATCTAATTTGCAGCATGGGGCTTTGTAATTTCATGCTAGAACAGCATAAAATGGAAGAATAACTCATCCAAAAGGAGGGGATTATGCAACAGTAGTGAAGGAGAATCTGCAGAGACAGTGAAGATCCTTTGGAAAGTCATGTTACTGGTTCTGCAGTGCTGTACACCCACTAATTGGTTTCAAACAACAGGGAGATACATTACCAGCAAGCAGAAAGAAAGAGAGGGAAGAAAGTAGCACAGTATCAATACGGTTTACCTTCTAAACTCAATCAGACAAAAACATATATTACAGCTGAATAAAATTCTCCTCTATTACTAACGCTCATTAATGCCTGCTTTTCCTTCTCCTTTTCTTTTCCATAGTGTAACCAAACAGCAACAAAAACAGGATCTTTGACATCACTGGAGTGCATCAGCAACTGAGAATGAAGAGTGAGATGCTTGGCATGGATGTGCACACAGCCTGTTACAAGTCTTTTCACACAGGGACAGTATGTTTGTGGAGGCACAACACGCTGCATTGAGGATTTGGTGTGTGTGTTGAGTTGATGGAAGCTCTGCCTTGGAACTGGCAATTGGTAGCAATGGCAAAAGATCTGCTGACACACAAGAAAAGCTTTGAGCTGTATTGGGAAACCTCATTAATTATTCCAATACATGGATGCTCTAAAATTGCCACAAACTGGTGAGAAAGTTCAACATCTACTGCTGTGCCACCAACGTGCACCTCTGATGTCAAGGACCAACATAATAAAATGGGAGGCGTTACTTTTGGAGCAGCCCTTGTAGATCTCCATGTGCAGTAAAAGTTCAACAGAATTCTCTGACTCAGACAAAGGAGACAAAAAAAAATTGCAGTTTGTGCTAATCTGAGTGAAAGTGGCAATGTGTAGTATGTGATCCTGGAATGTCCATCCCTGCTAGTCTGCCCAGCTTCTTTTTCCACCTGTGAGTCTCATTACATCCGTCTTTTCTCCAGACTTTGAGGAAGAGCTTGGAAGAATTTAAAGATGTAGGAGAGTTTAGTACCTTTTCTTAGGTTGGTTATGGTGGGCTTTCATTACTGGACGTTAATTCAGATAGCCAAGAGTAAAGACGCACTAAAATCTTTTGTTTGTATACTGAGAGACAACAGCCACAGGAACTTTTTTTAATACAAATAAATAAATAAATGCCATTTTGTGGATGGAAAATTAAATCCTAAAGACCAACGTGGCAGCTGGCCAACTGGTAATCATGCTGAGCCTTCAGAATTATCCCTGGCATTTATGCACAAAGCAAGCTAGATGAAGCTTGCCAGGCAGGAGCTAGCAAACAAGCAGTGCACTAAGCAAATACGATACAGGGAGGAAAAAAAAAATCTACAGCAGCAAAGGGAAAGCTGTAATTCCAGGACATCATTTTCAGTAGTGATATATGCAGCAGCTTGCAGTAGTGGCAGTGAAGAAAAATTCCAGAGATGAAAAGGCTAGAACAACCCCTTAATCTCCTTCGTGCCTGTCCTGTGTGACAAGAAAGTCTCCCTTTGAAATGAGAAGAGATACAGCCTGTAAGAGGAAAGTTTGAGCATAAAGAGATTGGGCAACACTCAGAGGTAAGGTGAAGTCAGAACAAAGAAGGTTTCTGTTTAAGATGCTGAACTGTGACTCAGAGGAACTTAATTTTCTTCCTGCATCCTTCCTCCTTTTCCTATGGCAACCCACTTAATCTTTGTATGTCAGTTCCCCAACTGAATAACGAAGCAGTAATACTAAAAGAGCACTTCTTTTGATACTTGAGAGCATTTATTTGGTTTTGGTGGTGGTTTTTAGTTGTTTGTTGTTGTAGTTGTTTTTTCACTTCAATTATCTTACAGAACAGAGGGAGGAAATGATACAGTGTATAGCTATAAGAGTAGAGTGGAGGTGGGGAATTTACCCTCGCAAAAAAGAAGTGGTGACAAAAGGCTGAGAGTAGGAATCTCTTACCCAGGACCAACATCATCCATCAGAACATTTAACATACACATAAAAAGAGCTTAGTCAGAGAAAATGCTTTGTACAATTAAGAGCTAATCTAAATAGAGGCCCTTAAGTAATATTGTAATTAGATAATACTAATTGTGAGAGGTGAACTGCTTGTATGGGGACACTTGTGTCAAAGTGGCTTGAACTGTACTACCTGGTGGTTCCTTGAGTACTGAGGCCGTGCCATGCCAGACTGATACTCTTTCATTTTTCTTGCCCAGTGGCACAGGGAAAGCCAGGAGTGAAACAACTGTTCACTGCAGACAAAGGTGAAAATGAAACATGACCACAAAAATCCATGGGAAAGGGTCAATTGGAGTAGCTCTTCAGTGGGGTAGATAGCTCTGTTGCTCTTTTTTTCATCGGATCTTCTCCATGAGCTTCAGCTGCTGTCCTGTATACCTAGCATGCTCCAAGTCTGAGAGTGGCATACGTAAAACTTTAGAGGCTTCTGTAGGAGCCAATGGCAGCATTATAGCTTGCAAATCTATTTTTAATAAAAATTTTGACTTCGTATAACACATAAAAATGTGGTGAACTCTGCACAGAAGGGAAACACTTCACTATTTTTGATAAATTGTTTCAATAATAGTATTTAAAAGTGATACAGAAACAAGGTTTATCTGTTAAACTCTGGTTAAAGAATCAGAATGAGCCAAAAAATAACATATGCAGAACTGTCCTTTCTACACTTTGCTGCCATTACAAATGATATATAGAAGGCTCAGATAAACCTACAATGTTTCTCTTTCCTATCTTCATTTTAGGAAAATAAAAGAAAATTATATGCTTAATTTTCACACAAAAAAAGCAAAGTCGTATTTTTAATTCACACGTTTTTTCATGCTCTGAATGTAGCTATAAGACTGAATTCCTGCCTGGAAAGCCTCTGCAATTACAGTCAAGAGGCAGCACCTTTCCATTGAAGATGCTATGTGTGCCAGAAACTGCTACACAATGCCATAAGCAGCAAAGAAGCTGAGCAGGAGGTGACTTGAAACAGGTGTGTGTGTTACACGGATGTGTTTTATTGTACATCGTATAATCCTTTCCTTTATTTGCAGTTCAATATAACTTCAGCTAAAACCACATTTAAAACAGCCACTCATTGCTTTTGAACATTAATTTTAATAATCTAAAAATTTTACATATAATGATGAAGAGTGGCTTTTTAAATCCTCCTTGTTTCATTTGTACCCTGATTCTGTTTGTTACTTCTTCTGGCATTCATTCTTTCCAGGCACATTCTTGCAGACAACTTGAGGTATACATGGGGCCTCATGAGGATTCGTGTGCACACCTACTTCTGCTCTGATCCTAACCAGAAGGCCAATGCTTTAATGAGTTAGTGATCGATGTGACTGTTAACCTGAGAAAGTGCAGGCCTGTGCTGTGCTGTCCTATCCTGTACATACAGCTTGGTATTTAGACCTGTGTTGTGTTGTGCATATACTTTGGCAGCAGGGAGAACTTACCCTGCTAATTATAATGAAGGAGCCTGTTGGCAGCTCCCACTTGACATTGGTGATTAGGCCACCTGCACATCACATTTATCTTACAGTGAAGCAACATGTTTATATATGAATCTCCTTTTATTTGACAGTAGAAATTATGAATGTAATTGTTTTCTTCCACAGTAGTCCTGGAAAATCTCAAGAAAATTGTACCAACTTGCCATCAAACCTCCCTATGGGTAGGGTCTATAACATATGTAATGTCCTCACTGGAGATGTATACAATGCTGTGCAACCCATGGGTATTATAGTGATGGGACAAAGGGGAGCAGATTTAAACTGAAAGTGGATATTTAGATTGGACGTTAGGAAGAAATTCTTTACTCTGAGGCTGATGAGGCTCTGGCATAGGCTGCCCAGAGAAGCTGTGGACACCCTGTTCCTGGAGGTGTGCAAGGCCAGGCCGGATGGGGCCCTGGGCATTCTCATCTGGTGGGTGGTGATGCTGCCCACAACAGTTGGTTGAAGGTCCTTTCCAATCTAAGCCATTCTATGACACCCAGCCTTTGACAGGATACAAGTTTGTCTACAGTATCCTCTTTTTCTATACAGTGTCAGCTCCAATAAAAAGGAATTCAAGTTAATACATGACAGAGTCCTGAGTGACGTTCTTATTAAAGAAAATACTTTCATTGCTCTTTATCCCATCTGCTAAATGATAGAAAGCAGTGAGGCACACTCCCTAAATATCTGGTTTGTAATTTCTTCCTTAAATTGTAGAATATATATTACATCCTGCAGTAAGCACTGAAGATTTTGTGCCTAACACTCCATGCATGCTTGTTGTCACAGAGATCTTGCCCCTAGAGGTGCAGATTTGTAACATACAACAGGTATGTTTGTATCACCATGTCTGAAAGTGAAGAGGATGCATGCTGGCGTCAGCTTACTTACGAAGATCACATAGCCTAAAGAAAGTGAACTTGGATCTTTAGTAAGTCTAAGATGAATACTGCTCTTCCACTTATAGCAAATGGCTCTAAACACAAAACCAATACTTCATTAGAAGTCTCCTTTGTACACAGAAAATAAGCTGCTTCTTCACCCAGATACTCAAGTGACTGAACACTGAGATGGCACCTTGTAGGGTGACACCAAACAATCAGTGAACAGAAATAGGAGTCCAAAACAATTTAGCTATTTGAAATATTCAGCTACAGATGCAGGCTCATCTAGTCCAGATGTTAGAGAACACTGAAGCTACTGCCAACCCAGAATCTGCTTTTCTTTAAGACAGCCTCTGGTACCTAAATAGATTTGAGGCTGTTGGAAGACCATCTGTGTGTGTTGGTGCTAACTTCAAAGAAGGCGGAGATGTGATCCCAGAGAAACCAGAACCAGTATGTACAAGAATCCTTTCACTGCAGGTACAAAGTGTATTTGTGTCCCCAAATCTGTCACATTCAATAAGAGAGGCTCTGGAGGAAAAATGGAAATAGTATATCAGGCTATTGTATCATCTGCAAACAGTCTTTTCCTAAGAGAATGTTGGCTAGGGACTTTTTTGAGTAGATGGGGCTTTAGAGCTGACAAATGTAACTAGTGTGTCAATGTGCTAATGAAGTTAGTTGTGCGTTGTTTGGAAAACAGTGAATTTCCTCACAAGATTTGCAATTAAACATCTAACAGAAAATAATGATTTCCTTGCAGGCACTTAGGCACCAAATACAAAGACACAGAGGGAGAGCTAACCAGAGAAAGTACCTGCTAAATACCACTCTTGAAAGCCACATCTATCTATGAGTCTTAATATTCACTGTTGATTGTAAGAACTAATATCTATAAAATTAAAGTACCTGGTGGGAGAAAGTATGATGTTTAACTTGCAGAATTCCTTTCACATACAGAACTGGTGCTTCCTTTTATAAAGCGCAGGAGTTGAGAAGACGAGAAAGATAGCATATTGATTTGCATGCGTATCATCTTACTGAGGAGGAACAAGACATTAGCTAATTTACAAAGGGGGAAAACTGTTTTTTGCTGCATATAAGATAAGCAAAGATTTCTACAATGAGCTTGAGTAAGCAGGAGAGTGGTGTTGGCTTGCATGTGGATTTCTGCCCACTGCAAACAGCATGGACAATGGTACCTTTCACCTGAATCAGCTGGAAAGTTTTATTATGTTGAGTAGAGATTCACATTTGCACTGTTCGAACTTATACAAAATATCTGAAAAAAAAAAAAAAAGAGAAATGTGAGAACAAATCAAGTGTGAAGTGTTTTGAAAACATCTGGTCAAACAACTTTTTTGAAGGAAGTTATTGCTTCTTCCTGCATAATTTCACTCTTATTTTTCATTGTTTTTCTCCTTCTTTGTCTTAATTTATATATTGATGAGGCGAGGAAAAAAAAAAAAGGAAAATGGTCACAGACAAGATTCCTACAATAATATCTGCATACACACTGGCATGGTAGTGGTTACAAATTCGGATATCAGCCTAGGAAGGCTGTGTGTCCTTCTGTGAGACTAGAATGCCAAAATCTATGTGCTCTAGTCTCTGCTTTCAAATAAAGACTTCTGAACTCGTTTTTTTTTTTTTTTTTTTTTTTTAAGAAATGAGGCTGCAGGGAATTCTCCCATTTAAGAGATAATCTAGATAAAAAGAAAAAAAAAAGAATAATCTAATTCAATAAAAAGATGTGAAGATTTCATTTGCAAGACTTCTCCCTTGAGAAGAGAGCAGCTTCTCTTTAAATAAACAAACATGTTGATTTATTCATAATTTCTCTGGGTAGATATTTTTGCCAATCAAACATAACAGGTATACATTGCAGAACAACTCCACGATGAATTAAGAGGATGCAACCGAATAAAAACAAGCAGGTCATCACATTTAGGCTAGAATAATGAACTGCAAAAATAAAAGGTGAGGAAGGACAAGCTAAGTAACTGCATGGCAGAAAATGATTTGAATGTTAACACAGATAACAGGCTGAATGGGAGTAAGTAATGTTAAGCAGCTGTTAAAAAAAAAAAAAAAAAGGCAAATGCTGCAATTTATAGCCAGCGTTATCACCTACAAAACATTTAGTAAATCTTCAGCTGTCCTTTGACTGCTTATTCCCCAGCTATTGGATGCTGTGTCCAGTGTTAGGTACTCCAAGGAAGGTACGACCTATTGAAAAACATCAGAGGAAGACAATAGTAATTACCAGACTTCATCTAAGTATAATCATAAGGAAAGGCTGAAGTGATTGTCTTACTTTTAGTCTAAGCTTCATTTGCAATGCTACCATTTTCCTGGTGCATTATAAATGCACCTTGGGAAAGGCAGGGGGGAACAGGAGAAAATGGGAAAAAATTCTTCCCTATGATTGCAGATTGCTCTCCTGCTCTGAAGCAGCTGCCATCGGAAATTGTTTTCAAAGAACCTTTGCCTCGCCTCTGTGCTGAATGAGTCTACAGAAAAAGCTGGCACGAGCTTGATTTGAAATGAAATAACTCCCATTTTAGAGTGAACTGTGTGATGAAGATGTAGTTATAAAATAAATAATGATTCAGCTCTTTCAGCTCTAACTTTCAATTTTGTCCTTATTAAGTTGCTCAACCAGGTGTTGAAGCCAATAGAATTTGCTTTTTCCCCTGTTGGAAAGCTATTTTGAGTGCAGTGTGACTGAAGAACAGCCACTTATTAGCTGCTCGGCTGTGCTTTCGGCTTTTCTGCTAGAATCCCCCGCAATTGCTTGAACAACACATTTGCCAATACTCATCTAGCTCAATCAGTACCTATAAAGCTGCGGTATGAAATTATGCGGTGGTTGCGGTGGTGGTGAGTTGCCTGCTGTTTAACATCTTTGTTTCATGGCATGGTGCTGGGAGTGATGCAATGCCAACTTTGGGCTTCAGTTTGTATTCAAATCTTTCGCTCCTCACTCTGTCCATTTGAACTCCCCTGTAGCTCCAGTACAGTATGCATCCTGGCAGAAATTCCTGAATGACGTTACAGAGTTGCTGTGGTTCATGCTGGAGCTATCTTTCCTTCGCTGATGAGGGATGTAATCCATCTGCATCCCAACTGGACTGCGAGGATTAATTAATGTTCACAATGCGCTATGAGTTCCTTGCATGCTATTGAAGTGGAAATTATTATTTGTTACAGCCAGTCTGAATGCCATATGGGATTTCCACGTTAGGGTTTCAGCTCTGTTGTGCATCAACAAGCTTGAACTGGTACCATGAAGAAAAGATTAGCATTACAGTCCGTTGTTGTGTATTTGGTGCTTTGTCTACCTAAGGACAAATACTTCCCGAGAAGCAGAGCTTTGCACAATAGAACTCCGTGGTCTTTTCTGTAGTTCAAATCTTGCAACATCCCTTTCCATCTGCTGCACTTCCACTGTGGTATGGGCTGAAGCCACAGAGTAGTGGATCCCTTGAAACTTCTCAGCCATGTTTGCTTGTCATTGCCTTCAAGTCAGCTTTGGGAGACTGTTGCAAGAAATAAAGGTAGAATCTGGCTCTGCATTTTGCAGAAGATGCTTTTCCCCATGTAGTAGATTTGTACCTTTGTGCTACTTCTAGATCCTTCAGGGACTCAGTAAAATGGACTGATCATGCCTGAAGCTCAAGCCAGAGATACACAATGCCTGGTCATTCCACAATATTCTTGTATGCTTGCAACACCTACAAAATAGAACCTAAAACGTACTCTGCTAGTTTGCAGGGGCAAATGAATTTGTTACTCTGCTTTTATGCATCAGCTTTAGTTTAGCTTAAAGCACATTTTAAAACACTCCTTTGACATCAGTCCTTGCAAGCCCTTACAAACAAACCAGTTTTAAATGAGTGTGGGAACTCCCGCAGTATTATGAGAGACACTCATCTGACACTGACAGAGGAAACAAAATCTAATCACCCAGTTTGCTTGTGAGGGTTCCCTGGAAAAGATCAGCCATCAAACAGTTTGAAATTAGCTTTCTAGCTGAAGGATTCTCTTTTGTTTCTCACACAAATAAATGGGGATGCTTGGCTTTCCAAAACAGGCACTGTTAAAGAGATACAAGTATAGAGTTCTCACCACACAAATTATTATTGTTTATATTAATGTATAACTGATAGGTTTCAGTTTTATAGGTGAGACTCCAATGCTGAGTGCTGAACACATGCCAAAAGTTAGATGCAGTCCCGATGAGCTTCATGCACACCCACACCCCTCTAGCATTATTCTTCTCAACCTTTTAAGCATCCCCTCTGATTTTGTGAACAATCACAAAGCATGTTTGGCAGTAATTCTGCTGTAACTGTTCTTTGGTGAGGATGCTACAACAAATCTTTTGAAAGCAAAGTTAAATACAAAGAAAGTAAATACAAAACAGTATCAAAGCAAAAGATGTAGGGGTATGTTGGAAAAAAAAACACAAACATAATGACAGAAAGAAAAAAGACAGGTTTGGAGAGAAGAGATTATGGGAGAGACACGAGAAGAACAGAGATGGATAGAGAAGGGACTAGGAATGAAAATAAAAGAATGACACAGGAGAAACTGACATCAACATTTTTATTACAAGGTAAGTGCAAGTTATTGTCATTATAGCTTCTCTAATTACCTTTCAATTTTTTTTATATATATACGTGATATCCATATGTTGCAAATAACGGGGTTTTATGACTTTTGTTCTCTCACCTTTCCCATAGCTTACATTCCATTTTAATTACAACATTGATATCAGATGTTTCACTTAATGCTCTTGCTCCAGTGCTCCCTATTTGTGGTGATAATGCTCTTGGGGAAGCAAAACCACCTGCCTCGTGGTTGTAGGCTACATGCTGTTCTCGTGGACGCCCACTAGATGGCAAAGCCGGTATTTCCGTTGAGTTTACAGGCCACCTTCAGCTAATAACTAACCCTAGGGTAAGTGCATAGGTTGAAGATGGCGATTAAAAGACACCGAATAGTGTCTCCGTGGAAAAGCCTGTATTTCCTAGGACTAATAACAAAGCAGGAAAATAAAAGATTTGGTTAGAAAATGGCGATGCTCTCAGGAAAGCACAGTGTTCTCTCTAGTCTGCGAATCTCTGTAGGGGTAATCTCTGAGGTGGAATTATTAATTTTCCAGTGGAAATAAATTCTATGGAGATGATAATATTTTCTCATGTCTAAGCTTCTTGAATTACTTGTAACTAGCCCGGGAGTCCTCAGTTTGAATGAAATTGAAGGTGAGTAGCAAAACCAGGGGCAGTTACAGAGAGCTGTAACTTCCTAGTTTGTGTACTTGCAGATGTAAGAAGTGCAATGAGGTTTGTTACCACTTTTTCCCTTCAACATGCCTTTATGACAAAGATTGTAATTATGAAGACAAGCACTGATTTTCCTCCCTTTCCTCTGTGGGGTTTACATACTATTTCAACAACGTTACCTCAAGAAACTTCTATCATTCCCTCACTGAAACTTGGTTGCATATATATAATTATACAGTACAAAGAAATGCATAGGAGCTTATCTCCTGGAAGGGGTTATATCTACACAACAATCGTTATCAGCTATTCCATCAGTATACAAGCTTCATACACACAGGCCATGTACCTAATGTTGTAAGATGCGTTTGTTTCCAAATTTAGCTTCTTTTCTACCAGCAGAAGCAAGGGAAAGATGATTTGCTTCTTTAACAGTTCTGTGGACTGACTTAAATTCTGCTTCCAGTAGAGGAAGTGGTGATAGTGATAACGGAATATGAGAGCCTTTCTCTTCTGCTGGCTGGTTAGCTTGCATCTGGAATCAACTATATCTGTTCAATGGCTCCCAATCAATTATATCCTGTAGTACTCATTTTTCTGAGTATCAAGACAAGCAAGAAGATGAGGCCGTTCCCACTCCATGTAGATGAGATGGTAGTGTGAAAAAAAAGTCAGTGCTATATTTGGAGTGTTCCTAATTGCACTGTTCTATTTCCAGCTGCCGAAATTCACACTAGAATTTTAATTAAGGGCTAAATTCTTGCAGCAGATCCTAACAACAGGAAACAGTTATGTTATTTAAATAGGCTTTGAAACGATCAGATTTTATCTCCCAAAGCAGCACTCAGATGAATATTAAAGCTGCATTGTTCTTCCGGAAAGAACTGCAATCACACACGGTTTGCTGAAGGAGGTCACCTCCTCAGCTGGGTACAGCCGTTAAAGCAGGGCCAGCTGTCCAGACGACAGAGGGGCGGAGATAAAAGCCATTTTCCTGCACACACCGCACCCGGCGGTCAGCCTCTGCTGCCATAGGCGGCAGGAGCTGGCAGAGGCGTTGTGTGAGAGCTCACACTGTGCGAGAGGCTTCACCGCCAGCAGAAGGGCAGCCCGCGTAGGCCTCCTCCCCGCATTCTCAATGCGAGCTCCCATCCGAGGCTTTGCCTGCGCCCTGCCCTGCTGCCGACATCGCCGCGGAAACGCAGCCCAAGGGCATAGCATCACCGCCCGCAAGATGGCGGCCCCGAAGCCTCGTTCCCAGCGCGGCAGCGCCCCCTAGCGGCGCCCGGCGCAGTGCCGCGCTGCGGAGCCCGCAGAGCACAAGGGCGCATGCGGAAGGCTGATACCGCTCCAACGCCTCTCTCCCCCGTGCTAGTCGGCTTGCGCATGCGCAGACAGGAACCACCGTGCCCCCCCCTTCGCCCAAGGGCTTCTGGCCCGTTGGCGCATGCGCGAGGTCGTGGACGGCTTTGGAAACCGCCAGAAGGGGCGGGGAGCGCGTTGCCGCAGGCCTGCGCGGCGGTGGAGGCGGGGTCGGGGTCAGCTGACACGGGCGCCTGGCGCTGCTTGACTGTTGGCGGCGGCGGCGGCCGTTGGAGCGGTTAACGGGAGCGGTGGGGCGGCCTGGCGGGGCGGAAGGCGGGGGCTCGGCCCGAGGGAGGTGCCATGGCGACCACCGTCAGTACCCAGCGGGGCCCGGTGAGTGCTGCTGGCTGGACTGCCGCGTTCGTCCTTGGGGTGCCGGAAGATACTCTCCTCATAATCCTTGGGCGGCCGCGGCCTGGCGTGGACCCTTCCATCCCGCTTGCTGCTAGGCCCGACTCCTGCCGGGCGGCCGGCGGCCCGCGTTTCTCCTCTCCTTCACTGCTCGCCTCCCGCGGGAGAGAGGAGAGCGAACGCGTCCGTCCTCGGTCTGCTGTGGTGGTGAGGGGCGAGGCTGCCTGTGCTCCCTGGCCCCCGCCTGGCGGAGAGCCTCGGGGACGGGCAGGGGAGCGGTCCTCCTCTCTGTCTGCGCGCCTCCGACAGGCTCTTGTGCCCGCTCGTGTTCCAGGGGCCTTCCGGAGAACGGCGTAAACTAAACCAAAGCCTAACGTATTTCTCCTAAAAGTAGCGTAGAGCTTCCAGTTTTCGTGGTTCGACTGGGCAGCTTCGGACAGCTGTCCCTGGAAGCTGCAGCATGGGACTTGCTGAGGTAGGATGCAGCCGCGGGGCTGGAAACCGAGCAGTCCAGTTTAACAATCCTATGAGACTTTGCATTGAGGGTGAAACGGGAAGCTCTTACTGCTGAGTTATGCTCTGGAAGAACCCTCCCCCACGCATAGGTGTTCTACTGTGCGGTGCTCAGCTTTGGTGATGTAACATCGCCTTGCTCGTGTGCTATTCCTGCCTGGAAGAATTGAGCAATAGTTGAGAATTCGTATTGCTCAGCAGATTTAGTCGTCGTCGTTAATTTATACTGCTGTATTTTATTTTTTAGAAACACTTCTGTTAGGTTTTTTTTTTTGGTGGCTGTTGCCTGTGCAGTCTCTCTGAGAGACTGGAAGACTGGATTATTAAATTACTCATCTTGAAAAGCTGAATCTCTGTTGTTATCTTAAACAGCATTACTATACTAGCATGACTGTCAATTTAGTTCCTTGAAATGCCTTATTTGTAAGATCGTTAAGAATGGATTCCTTTTACAGTTATTTTTTACGATTGTTGTGTTCTTGGAATAAGTTTTTGGTGGAGAAGTAAGGTGAAAACAGTGAATTAAGGTTCTTATTCTCTCTTTGACAGTATTATGGATGGACAGCTGCTATTCTGTGACTTACAAATTAGGCAGTTGCTGTCTCCAGAGGCTTGGTGTTTGAGAATTGATGGTGTGATTGCACCCAAATGCTGTTCTTTCATTATGTAACAGATTTTATAATAAATAAGTATCTGACAAAACAGCTTGTCTTAAAATAACTTCTAGTCAGGCCTTGGTTGGAAAAGGTTGGGGAACTTGTAGGGAATCAGCGTGGTAGGAGGGGGCTGAAGGAAATGGTACCCAGCTGTGATGGTTTGGATAAGGCTGGACAGCAGGCCCGGTTGCAGTCCTGATTTGCTGAGACAACATTGTGCTGGTAGTAGTACCTCCATGAAATGGAGTGGCACTTCCTTTTGAGGAAAGTTTTGCTTGTTGTGCTAAATACCTTGTTGATATTTAGTGTATTACTTTTAATCTTGACTTGTTTTAGCTTGATGAAGTCCTCCTTTTGGGTTGAGATAAGATTTTAGTGAGAACTTTCTAGGAGTTGGCTTCAGCTTTTTCTTTCTTATATACTTCCAGCATTGTGTGTGCTTTCCTTTTTGTCTTAACGTTTTAGAGACTGGGATAATTTCAAGTGAATTATAAATTGAATTATAAATTGAATTATAAATTCAAGTGAATTATTATGCAGCATTAAGAAGCTGTCATTCATAGGTGAGAATGCTGATACAGTACGTATTGGCTTCCTTAATTCTCTGAAGAGCAGAAGATAGAATTCTGTTTGTTTATCTGTATGTAGTTGCATTACAAATGAATAGCCACTAAACGGTGCTAAAGGGCTGGGAAACATTTTCCCTTCAGTGCTGCAGAACATTTCTACTGTCTCTGTTTGAGTAGGCAAGAAGATATTCAAGATTGTGTCATGCAGCTAAGAAAGCAGAATATGCTGCTATACTGCTGCCAATCTTGTTCTTATAACCATGCTTTCTAGTTTGAGACTGCTTATTTGGTAAGTAATTAAAGTTCTGATTGCCCTCGAGTTTTTCAGATGAAACAGAGCTGAAATCCTGTCTGCTAATGGTAAATATCTCGCTAGAATGTAGATTTCCTGGGCTGTCTTCAGGATGGAAGGGAATTTGTGTGTTTTTGTGTTCTGTGATACCTGAAGAGCAATACAGCTTTTGAAATCTGCACTGTAGCTGAATACAGAAGGGCTGCTAAAAGATACCTTTTTTCAAGTGATAGGTATCACTAAGCAGTCTGGTCAGGCTTCAGATTAAGTCTTGAGTTTGAGACCCCAAAGCTGCGTGTTGGCGATCCTTCAGCTAGCCAAGCATGCCCAGAATGGATGTCTGTGGTTGTTCGCTGTGCTGACAGCTGTGTCAGGTCCTCCAAAGTTAGATTGAGTGCCAAACTAGAATTAGGTTTCTGCTCCCTTGGCTTCCCTATTCATTTCTGCTTTGGTTTGAACTCTTCCATTGGGCAGCCTGAATGTATGCGTGGTTCTTCTCCTGTTCTAATACTGTCATTTAACGGCGTAAGTATTTTCATCTCTGATTTTAAGTTTTGTTTTGAAATGTAGCTCAGGATCGCTGTAAACATGACTTGAATTTGAGATGTTCGTTCATTCTGTCTTTGTTACGTAACTCATTTTTGGATATGATTATTTCTGCCATAATTAGCCCTCAAATTACAAGATACTCCCCTCCTTACTAAAATAGCGTAGGTTTGTCATAGTTTTTTCTTCCCTAAAACCAGCGTTTTTTTCTTTATTAATGGCTGTGCTTTTTCACTATGGAATGTATTTTGTAGATCTTTAAGTATCGATGTACTAGGAAAACCCAGAGGCAACAGCTTGTGACAAAGTATTCTGTTGGGACTAAATGTAGTATGTGTACCTGGGAAGGGAAAAATACTATCCAAGTAATGGCTGTACTCCTGAGGTGCTTACAGATAGGTATATGAAAGCAAAGTAGGTGATAAATTTTTAGCAAAAAGAATCAAGAGAATGAGTTAATAAATGCCTGATACCTTCCAGTTTGCTACCTTTCTTATTTTGCTTTATTATTTATTAAAGCTTATTAATTTTTAAAGCTTATTAAATGTAGTTCTTTCCTTTGCCTATCTCTAAACTGAGAAGCCTAAGTAGAGCCTTTGACTACAGTTCTACAGGAGTTGAAGTGGAGATGTCATCCAATAATACAAGTTGTATAGAATCAGAATCACTGAGGCTAGAAGTGGTATCAGTGGGCCATGTAAACCAGCCTTTCCCTAAAAGCATGGTCAGTGTTGAGTTCAGATTCGGTTGCTCAGAACTTGGTCTAGTAGGATCTTCAGAACTGGTAAAGACCACTTTTATAATCTCCATGTGATTTTTTTGTTTCACATGAAACCTCCTGTTTCAGTTGAACAGTTTAAGTTTTTTCTTGCCTTGCATCTCAAAAGAGGACTTGGTCTGTTTTCTGAGCAACCTTCTCATCGTTACTGGAAAGCCTGCGTGAAGAACATCCTAACACTCCTCTGCTCTAGATAAATCCACAGCCTCTCTTTACGGATCCTGTACTGCAGCCCTTCTCATGGGCCATCTTGGTGGACCTCTGCTGAGCTTTTGATCATCTTTTGTGTCCTGCTGGGCCCCAAATTAGATGAAGAATTCCAATATGTTGCCTTAAGAGTTGTAAGAGAAGGGAAACAATCACTCTCTTCAGTCTACTGGCTTTTGATTCTGTGATGCAGTATGCTGCTAGACTAAAGCTTGCATTCCACCAGGCTTCCCCCTGCTGTTCTGCTAGATGTTCTCTAGGTTGTACTGATGCCAGGAAATTTCCTGTCCAAAGCACAGGACTTTGTACTTGTTACTGAATCTCATGGGGTTCCCATCAGTGTATTCTTCCAACTCTGGTTGTTGGCCATGTCCTCAAACCAACCTCCATTCAGAGGTGTTAGGCACACGTGTCAGGTCTCAGTACAGACCTCTGAGAAACCTACCGCTTAGCCAGCCTTCAGTGCCCTGGCAACTGAACTTCAGTTTCTGAGCTCAGTAATCCAGTTTTCCTCCCTCCAGCAGTCCACCCCTGTTTGGATTGTGACGACCAGCCTTTGATACCGGGCTGTGGTGGGTGACCTTTCTGAAAGCCTTGTTTGAAAATCAAGGTGAACAGTCGTCCTTTCTCTCCTTACAGGTTTTCAAAGATGATGTGACACTCACCCGTCTTTCTCCAATTTTTGAGGACTTCTGTTGTCCATGAGCTTTCAAAGATGAGAGAGCAGCCATGGAAAATAATATCATTTAGCTCCTTCAGGTCTTCTGGGTGCATCTCATGGTCCCAGTCTTTCAACATACAAACCATAGAATAATAGTTCAAAATTCTCATACTTACTTAGTAGTCATTTTTTTAAAAACAGTGGAAGCATGTAAAGGTAAATAGGTGGAACTTCTTTTAGTAGCTGTGTGCTTTTTAGCTCTGTAGTGTGAGATTTCTCTGAGAATTAGTGTGGGGCTTTCTGGAGCTGTTTGCCAGTGTGGAATCCTTAGACATCAGGGCATTTTTGCTTGTTCTTGGTGTTACCTTTTTTCCCTCCCTGATGTAGGTGCCAGTAGTCACCTGACCGGTTAGTGAGCCCTGTAAGGCTCCTGATGACACGCTCCTCTCCTTTACCTTCAACCCTTGTTTTGGTTTTTGTTCAGCTTCTTTTGTAGTTGCCTTGGCACCTCTTAGTGTTGCATGGTAGGTTGAGGGTGAGAGTTAACAGGAAGATGAGTCTAAGACAGCCCAGGCCTGAATGGCCCCACAGAGCCATTGGTTTGAAGAAATAACTTGATGATTGTGGGTGGTCGTTGTTGTTTGTTTTTTACATCTGCTGCATTTTTGCTCTGAAGAACCTCAAAATGAGGAATTGGGTGTTTTTAGCAAACAGGGAGGGCGATGTTCTGTTTCTGGATAATTCATATTCTTGATTTGCAATGCTGTCAGTAAAGCTTATTAAGAAGTGATTACAAGGCAGATTTATTGTTATGAATGCCTGCTCAACATCTGCCTGAAGAATTAAGTTTTATGGTGACACCATTATAATTGTCTTGCTTGAAAAGTGAATCTGGTAAATTCAGATGTTAAATTCCATCATAAAAATTCCGTCTTAATGGGTCGGCAGTGTTGAACTTCACCTTCTTCCTGGAATGTTATGGTAGTAGAGGGAATGCCTCTGTAAAGTGGGTGTTGAGTGGGACACCAGCTTGTTGCCTGTGTTCTCCTGGCTTTAAAACTGTTTGAAATCTGGTTATGCAACTTGGTATTTGATTGAGATTTGGAGGTGGCAATTGTTTAACTGTTCTTGAATGCTTTGAAGTGAAAAATTAGTCTACTTCCCTTACAGATAAAAGAGTTTGCACAGTGCTGATTTGCCTCCATCTCTACGAAATCAACTGATTATTGGCATAAGAACTTACTGATTAATGTACTTTCCTCAGTGAGCTTCTCTGCTAGCTGCTTTCTGAATGCATCAATAGGACTCTTATACCAGATCTCAGACACGGCTGAGCACTGAAGCTGGGAGTGTGTGCCCCTCCTGTTCCCTACTTTTGAGGGGCTTACTGCTGGTATCTTTAAAGAATTTAGTTATGCTAGCTGTTAGCAGTTTCTGAGAATGTCTGTTCTGCAATTCCAACATATGAAGGTAGCTTTGTGTGAGAGTGCAGTGACCAGACATCCTTTGGTTTGTCTCTTTCGGACGTCGGTGCAGAGACTGGTTTATGTATTTTTATTTTGGAGCAGTATTTGGATGACTTAATTAAAAAAGCAGGAGATTTTTTCACTTCTCTGAGCACGATGAATGAACGAGTTAAGGTTTCCAACATCCATGTGAAGATGGTTGTACCAAATGCTGTATGCTGCCCTGATTTCTGAGAAGCTGGCAGAAGGAGCTTGCACGTATGGGGGTGTGATTTAGGGCTGCAGCTCTCACTTCTGACTGTGTGAAATCTTTTATGGTGTGTACTCTCAGATGCTAAAAAGTCTGAATTTCAGACTTTCTGGAGGTTGTCAAGGGTTGAAAGGAGCCAGCTGTGTTGCAAGTGCCATTGCTTTGTTCATTCTGGGGCCAGTGCAGGTCTTTCCTAAATGGACTGTTCTACTTTAAAACTACTAGTTGTTCACAGCATTGAAGCATCACTAAATAACTGATCAGTTTTCTGTATATAATGTATGTAATAACTCTACAAATAAATAAATTAAAAGCTATTTCCTTCAGGAAACGAGCCGTTATGAGGAACCCAAATGCAAAATTTAAATGGTTGTGAGAAAATAATATTCAAGGTCAGTTTCTCTGGTCACACTCTTGAGAAATGTATCTCCAGCGCTGTGACAGTGCGTAATGAATGCCTGCGAAGAGAAGTGGTGCTGTGTAAAAAAGGAGCTTGCTGTTTTGACAAAACAAGTGTAATGAACGCCATTAAAGCACTGACTGTCAGGTCTTTATATAGATATTTACAGTTAACCATCTTGAAGGGACACATTAAAACGTTTCCCTTCTGTAAAATTACTTCTTCAGCGTGAAATTCTAAGACACTTCTGAGCAGAAGCGCGTCTCTTTGCCAGCTCCCCCAGCAGCAGGCAGCCAGCACTTCCTCTTCAGAGGCTTTGATGCACTTCCTCTCTGCCGTGTGACACCTACTGCTGCCAGGATCCCTGAGGCTCTTGAACACAGAGCCAAATGCATCTCTTGCCAAATCACAGTTCATATGACTGTTGCTATCTCAAGGATGCGATCTTAGCGTGCAAGTGCTGTCTCATGTTCAGAAGCGATGTCCTGGGGGCCTTTTCGCTTCTGGCAGCGTGTTGTTCTGTAGGCATGCGTTGGCTGGATACACAGTTGAGTAATTTGTCTGAGGCAGAATGTAAGAAATTGCAGTGTCTTTTGTCTTCATACCTTAGACAGACTTTTATTAAATACAGAAGCAACTCTGTAGGCAGTAGAGATGAGCTTGCTTATTTTTCTGCCCTACTGTGTGAGAGAGACTTTCAAATTTTTCTACTTTAATTTTTTCCTCATTTCTTAATTTGTGATTATCTGAAGTTGGAACCCCTCCCTTGGGTCAAGTATGGTAGAATCTGATCCCAAACTTGACAAGGATAGTTGCAGCTGTGTTTAAAACTGAAAAGGCATTTGGACATCTTAGTTCTCCTGACGGGTTTGTCTTTATCATCTGTCTTGAGGATTAATTTTGAAAGTGATGCTTCCAAATGCTACCACGTACCATGTGTTTTGTTCATGCAGCTTTCAAATTTCCATTAACCTCTGCTGCAAGTGTGTGCTAAAATACTGGCAACTTCAGTTGAGCAATAGCTTTTATTAATGGTAATGGCAGCATATTAGACCTTGCAGTCTTTATTTCAGTGCACTTTTATCTTGGAAGCAGGGTGCTGTATCCTGTCACAGGAATGGTTGGATGGGTGGTGAATAAGTGGAAGAGCTGGGCAGCATCAGATGCCATGTGGGAATGGGATGTGCAACTTGGTAGATCTGATGTTGGTATGGATTACTTGAATGTTCAGTTGTAGAACAGCTTTGGCTCTGTTTGCCCACGTTGTTATTTTTTACAGAGGCTTGTGTTGGATTTTAGTGCTTTTGAAAGTTAGCATGGCAGTTCTGTCATTATTTACTTGTTCATGCTGTCAAAACGAGAGTAAAATGCTGAATGTTTTTGCTGCGGTTCTTGGGGTTTTGTTTCTTTCCATTGTTCATTATGGAAGTGGGAGATCTAAGTTGAAAGTCTTTTCTTTTTTTCCAGGTGTACGTCGGTGAGCTTCCTCAGGACTTTCTTCGTATTACGCCAACCCAGCAGCAACAGCAAATCCAACTGGACGCCCAGGCAGCTCAGCAGCTGCAGTATGGAGGACCAATGAGTACAGTAGGCAGACTGAGCATTACTGTAGTACAGGTATAAATTGTACCTATGCAAACTTCAGTTGTTTTTCATCAGTGGCCACAAAAGACTTTGTGTTGAATTCTGTACTCAGCTGCTCGGTTTTTAGGAAGCGAGTAGTTTTCAAAGGTTTTGTAGTTTAATTTTTTTGTATGTCAATATTTTTTCCAGTTCTGTTTCTTAACTGTGACAAGCATGGTGCAGCAATTTCCTGTAAACCTTGCTATTACAGAAGAAGGTGCTGTTACAGAAGAATTCCTGTAGAAGCCCTGAATACTGAGAGACATCTGCAGTTTTGAGACTGTTGCAGGGAACTGCAGCTAGCTTACGTATTTTTCCTTAAGTGGTTGTTCTGAGCCGCATCTCCTTTAATGCATTGTACTACTTTTTCTGGTGCTTTGTGGGCTTTCTTGTTAATCACAAGTACACAGTCCAAGCTTTTTAACTTCTGCTTGCTCTTTCCCTTTGTTATCCCTTAATTGATTATATACTAAATTATTGCCTTTATTATGCATAAGACTTCAGGTTTTAAAACCTTCCTGTCTTAGCACAGTTCTGTTTATCTGCATTAGCCAAATAGATGTTCATGTTAGCATCTCTCATGTATTTAAAAGTCTTTTTCTAAAAGCATACTGAAGATGTATTTAGTGACAAGCCAGGTGTTCTATGGTTAAAGCTTTATTGGTGAGGTAGGCCCTTTATTAAGGAGAAAAGTATAGGATCTCTCAGGAAAAGATGTATTGATCTTTCTTTCCTGTGTCCTTTGCTGGTCTGTTTACTCCTTCACAACCTATATTCCTATTATTCTGAAGACTGGAGGCATTGCTTTTTTCAACACTTGTTACTTCGAAGGTTTGTTGAATGCAGTTGCAGCTGTTTCTCTTTCTAACCTATTCTCCAGTCTTTGTTCTGAGGCTTTCTATGATGTGGATGTCTTGCAACTTTGAATAGCAGAAGAATGTTACTGCTCTTTGTAGTGGTAGAGGCTTCAGTGACTTTTTTCTCAGAATTGGGAACTAGATGGTTTGGGTTAAACCTCAGGTCTATGAGGAAACAAAATGTATATTAGATGACATGCCACGTTACTGTTAGCTCTCTAGTTTCTAGCCATTTGCATGTCAGATGTTCATCTTTGGCTATTTGTTTTGACAGCTGAAAGTGCTTTTTTTTCCTCATGGTATTTTGATCCTATCACTGTAGATCATAGAAACTCGTTGAGTTAGGTAAGAGTTCAGACAGTGTGATATTCAAGGAGCTGTTACATCTCATTATCTGTGTGCAGAAACGTTCAGATGATTCCTGTTTGTAGGCGAACTAATATTTATTGTGTTGAGTGCTAGTTGATATTTTGGAGGTTGTGAAGACAAAGAAAAAATGATAAAAACTATATATGCGCTTTCTTCAAGAACGATGTCTGATGGCTGCTCTTGATGCATGGCTGTGAGTGACTACTTGTTACAGAACTGTAAGTTGAGGTTAAGGGAACCTCTGGAGATGTAGTCCAAGGAGAGCCCCTTAATCAAGCATTAAGGACAGTGGACTTCCAAGGAAAGGCTGAGAGAGCTAGGACCATCTAGCCTCAAGAAGATCGGGCTTGGGTAGCAATATTATCAGTAGGTAATTCATTCCACATAGTATTTGTAGAGATTAGTTATCTCTGGTTGACTGATAAGACCATAAGAGAAGAGGTGCAAGGAGCACAGATCGCAATAAAAAATTATAAGAACAAACTTTTTACTGTGAGAGTTGTCAGATATCTAAACATTCTGCCTAGAGAGGTTGTGGAGCCTCCATCCTTCAAAATGTTCAGAACTTGCTTGGCCACAGCACTGAGCAGTTGACCCTGCTTTGAGGAGGTGGTAGCACAGGCTCTCCAGAAGTCCCACCCAAATTCAGCCATTCTGTGGTTCTATGAAACTCTTAATAATTTCGGTGGCCCTTCACTGAACTAGATGCAGTGTGTCCATGTCTTGTACTGGCCAGCCCAGAATTACACAGAAAAGTGCTCCAGATGTGGGTCTTGCCAGCACTGAGTTCCTTGAACTGCTAGCTGTGTTCCTGTTGCAGCCCAGGAATCGGTCGTCTCTGCTACAGGGGTCAGTTGCTGGATTGTATCTAACTTGATGTCCACCAGGAACCCCCAGAAAAAAACCCTCTGAAAAGCTGTTCTCCAATCTGAACAGGAGTGCTGCTGGAATCCTGGCTGCCTATGGAGGCATGTGGCACTTGGGTAGGACTACGCCACTACCATGGCATAGTTAACCTGTGGAGTGCGGAGATCTAGTTGAAGTCCTTCATATTTAAATGCCTATTGATAAAGTACACAGAGCAATATGCACTATTTCTGTTATTAATAACTGTTGGAAGATCAGAGGATATTTTTAGGTAATTTTCCTGCTTTATTTCTGTAGTTACACAGCAATCATAAGGAATTAAAGTGCTGTTGATTACACACTCCTAAATTATTGGATTGATAATTTATACACTGTGTTCTGGTAGTGTTTTATGTCAAGCTTCTTAATCTCAGGACTTCAGGGTCTAGAGAGAAAAATAACGTGGGCGCTAACTTTCCTACTTCAGTTTGCAAAGCCCACACTTAAAAGAAACAGCGTAAGACAGTTCTCACCAGTTCTGATATGTAATTATCAAACCAGTGTATATCTTGAAGGATTAAAGGACTTTCCAGGCCAGAGCTGCAGCTGCTGTGCCTAAATGTGTTGCAAGTCTCAACTGTTTGAACTTCTTAAATCTCCTGCAGGCGAGAGGCATCGTAGGCACCGTTTCTCTTTTTTTAAATGTAAAAGGAGTTCTACACCATTTCTTACAGGTCAGAGCAGTAAGTCATAAACCTGTTTTCTACTTGGCACAGCTGTGCAGCAGTACCCTGTGTTGTCTTTAGGACTGTCACAAACTTGGTTTTTTCTGTTCCCCTGATGTTACAGTGAAAGTCCATTGGGTAACTTCAGATTATGTGCTGTATCTGTCCTTCCAGTACCATCGTACTTAAATTGCCCGCCGAAGTATGTAACAGCAAATACACACTCTTATATCTGAAAAGTAGAAATAACTGGATTTTACTCTAATTGAATTCTTTTTACAGCAAACGTTGTGTGATATTCTCAAAACTAAGTTATTCCATCCTTTTAAATATCTCAGTAGGAGAGCATAGGCTACCTGTAATGTTAAGTTTCATTGGAGGGCAGGAATCAAGGCAAAAATTGAACATAATACAATATTCTTGTAATCATGTATCTGCTGGTTTTATGATGAGGTAATTTTAGCTTTGGCGAAGATGTGTATTTTCTATGGAAGACACTTTAAAAAGACTATCTTGTCAAGTTTTCCCAGGCACTTAATGGTGTCATTGACTTTTCTGTGTTTAATCTGAATGCTGTTCTTAGGAAATTTTTGCTCTACCTCAAGTTAATATATCTGTTTGGGGTCTGATTCTTTGTGATCTAATCATAACCACAATTACTGTACATATTACGCACTTAAAGGGCTTTCCTTTCTTTTTTTTTTTCCAGGCAAAATTGGCAAAGAACTATGGAATGACCCGCATGGATCCTTACTGCCGAATACGGCTGGGGTACGCTGTGTATGAAACCCCCACAGCACATAATGGAGCCAAGAACCCTCGCTGGAACAAAGTTATTCAGTGCACTGTTCCTCCGGGTGTGGACTCTTTTTACCTAGAGATATTTGATGAGGTCAGAATGTTGATACTGCTTTCGTTTCCTCATCCCTTGTTTGGGCTGAGGTTTGGGTGGAATCTTGCAAGGTAGAATTGAGTTAGCAAAGGCTGTTTCTTAGCTGCGCTCTCAGGAGGGAGATAATGCTAATTTCTCTGATTCTCAAGATCAGCAATGTGTGAAGCTTTGCTCTGCTCCAGGAATGTCAGCCCAAGAATGCAAGAGCTTGGTACCTCATAAGGGGTACCAGAGCATTAGCAGAGCTCCCTGCAAATAAAGAGAAGTAAAAGTGTTTGAGTGGCATCTAAGCTCTTCTTCGCTATCAAGATGTGCTGCAGCCTTATATTCTGTACTGCCCTTATTAAAAATAGTTTTTACATTGCTGGATTAGCCAGAAATTCTTCATTGTTTGAAGTCAAGGAAGAGGTAAACTGCAAGCCCATAAATACTGAGAATAAACCAATCATCTATAGAATGGGTAGTCACTGGGAATAATTTACAGAAACATAACTTTATCTGTGCCTGAATTTAATGGCAGGTCCCTACGTGTCCACTTAGGTATGTTTTACTTAACACACAGCGGTGATAAGCTGTTTATAAGTTATGAATTTCAGTTTCTCAGAGATATTAACTACTCAGTTAAGTAACCTGCTCTGCAAACATTGCTTATAAGAGTAGTACTGTCCTAAATTCTAATGTGTTATTCTACTAGATGTTGTTATTGGCAGCAGGGGGAGTATGTGCCTACATGTTAACTGTTCCATTTTGGGCTATTGACTTTGACTTAGAACAAACTTGTGTTCTCAGGTAATGTAAGAGGCTACAAGTGAGGCAAATGTCTGTGACTTGCCCTTCTTTGCTGCCCTTCGTACTATGTGAGTTTAACTTGACACTGCAGCAGCTGTGCACTTGTTACACAAATGAGGCTTTTGAATGCTGTTTTGTGATAATTGGTTGAAGTTTCATTGCTGCAACAGAGGAGGCACTTCAGTGCTTATTTCTACTCCTGAATTACTGGATATTTTTATATTATATTTTAAATGCAAACAAACTGATTCTTAGTAGTGTGACTGCTCATGAGTGATTTCTGTCTACAGATATAAATGTGCTTAAATACTTTCTGCCTTATAGATAGGACCTCCTGAATTCTGGTTGTTTAATCAGGTGGAGACTGGAAATATTGCATAGAATGAACAAAAAATACAGAAATATTTTACGTCAATATTTATTAACGTTCATGCAACAAAAAGGCTTTCAATACTGTTTCTCACAGTATCCTTCTCAACTGCGTGCAGCTAGACGAGTGCATAATACAATGGGTGAAGAACTAGCTGATGAGTCAGGCTCAAAGAGTTACAGTAAATAGATCAGGCCGACAGATCTGTCACTAGTGGAGTTCCACAGGATTCTGTTTTGGGGTCAGCTCTCTTCAATGTTTTTATAAGTGATCTTGACGCAGGAGTCAAATGCATACTAAGAAAGCTTGCAAGTAATATGAAATTAGGGGGAGCTGTTGACTCCCTCAAGGGTAGAGAGCCCTTGCAGAGATGTTGACAGACCAGAGGGCTGGACAATCTCCAGCCACGTTAAGAAGTAAGAAGAGCAGTGCCAGATTCCCCAGCTGGGATGTGGAAACCCTGGATACATGTACAGATGAGGGGATGAGAGACTCAGGAGCAGGCCTGCAGAAAAAGGTTCTGGGGGTTCTTGTTGACAGCAAGTTGAATTGAGTCAGCAGTGTGCCCTGGCAGCCAAAAGGGGCATCTGTCCCTTGGGTGCACCAGGCCCAGCACTGCCAGCTGGGTGAGGGGAAGGGCTGGACCGCTCTGAACTGTGTGGCCTCACCTCCAGCACTGTATGCAGTTCTGGAGGCCGGAGTATCGAGAGGACATAAAACTGTGGTGTATTAGAGAGCACGTGAAGGAGAGCAACTGAGATAGTAAAGAGTCTAGAGGGCAAAACTTGGGAGGAGTGGCTGAGGTCACTTGATTTGTTCAGCCCAGATAAAAGAAAGCTGAGAGGTGATTTCCTGGCAGTCTGTATGCTGTGACACTTCATGCGTACAGGTAGATAGCAGTAAGGTAACATGGAGACGTTTATCTTTTTGTTTTTCCTCTAGCGAGCCTTTTCAATGGACGATCGCATTGCTTGGACGCACATCACAATTCCTGAATCTCTAAAGCAAGGGAACGTGGAGGATGAATGGTATAGCCTGAGTGGAAGGCAGGGTGATGACAAAGAAGGAATGATTAACCTGGTGATGTCATACACGGTAAGTCAAGTTTAGGGTGAGAATGAGAGAGATAATGGAAGGAGATACTTTAGGTTAAAGTAGGAGTATTTCCATTGTATCTTACTATTGTGTTTGTGTGTTAGCATTTAAAATATTTGTACTTCATTTTGCGAATAGCAGCCAAAAATATTAAGGTAGTAAATCCTTCTTGATGAGGTAGTAAATGAATATTTATTTGGCTAATCCTCAGTCAAATAATCTGTTTTGATTTCTAATTTGATTAAAACAACAAAGATTCCACTTCATATCTAGAAGGTCATGCCAATTTAAAAGTAAAAGTAATGGCAGCTCTTCTCTTTGGTCTTTTTGGAAAGTTTGAGTGCTCTTTCTGATGACTTGAATTCTTATTTCCATTTTTATTTAGTGCTCGTTGTCTTGAATTGCTGACTTTGGTCTACTTAGTAGCTCCTGGACTATTCTCTAGTTTGTTATCTTTGTCATAAGTACCTGTTGGATAGCATGATAGTTCCTCAGTGCTTCCTACTGTGCTTGTGCATGATCAGAACTTCCAGGTTGTTGCTGAGTGCACAACTGAACAGGTGCTTCTGCCATTTGAATTTCCCGTTTGGTCCCACAACTGAACAATTAATTGTTCCTCTACCCCTAGGGTAAAAGAATTTTTATTAACCTTTAAAATGTGTACCAATGGATGTGCTGCACACAGAATCTGACCTTCTAATGTCTTCCAGGATGAAAGTGAACAGGAATTGTGGTAGTATAAAGGAATGGACTTGGACATTTTTAAAAGTACTAACTTACCTCAAAAAATGATTTGAACTAATATCTACTCTTAATAAAATTCAGGTTTGCTTTAGATTTTCACTTTGGATAAATATGTCATATATTCATTTTCCCAAGAATAAAGTATGAAAACTTAGAAAGCCATGTTTTAAAACAACTGGTTTCAATAACAGAATTTCAGTGGTTGGTTGTATCAAGGTGATGGGAAAGGATAATTAGCCTGATGTGCTTATTCTGATTTACACGGAAATTAATTGTCATTTCAAAGGGTGCTATTTCAGTTAACTTGCCAAAAATCCTGCTTAATACAAACTGGATAGGTCTTATTGTGCATGCAGTGCAGATTTTGTTATTACAGTGTGGTGACTTTTTGCAAACGTTGTTTTAATTGGCACTTTTTGAATTGTTTTAATCTCTGTTGTGCTTTGTGTCTAGTCTTTGCCAGCTGCCATGATGATGCAGCCCCAGCCAGTGGTTCTGATGCCCACTGTATACCAGCAAGGAGTGGGATATGTGCCTATAGCAGGTATGTTGTCTTTCATTGAAGACTAAAGCTTCCAAGTGAAGGGGTTTTGCAGAGATATCTACCAAGTTTCTCTTCCTTTTTGGGATGTGAAGGGAACTTATAAGTGACTTCATCTTTGACTGTTTTTTCCACGATACCAAAGAGGAGGAAATGAATTAAGTGTAGACCCGATTTCAGTCTTTTTGACTTCTGAGTTTGAGAGAGATACATAAGTTTGGATTAAAATGACTATAAAGTCACAACAAGTAGCATGAAGTCTACTTTTATTGAGTATGAAATCTAGACTTAAGTCATTAAATAACTAAATATACTGGAACATAGTCTGTCAGATACTGTGTGCTGTGAAGATGGTGGCAACCCAGGTGGGAAAATGCTCAGACTTTAGAGAGCACATCAAATGATTTGTGTAGTCAGAGCTGCAGCTAAAATTGACTATAAGGGGGTTATCTTTCCTGTGGGCCTTGAAGGTGCTCTGTTGGTAACTTGCTACACAGCGCATGAACTGCTTAACATTGTTAATGAAAAGTATTAGGGAGCTCTGAGATAGCTTTCTTGATGTTTCCATTAATCTAAAAAGGAAGTTGTCAGTTGTCTTGGTCTGTGCAAAGTAAATTTTGGACTTGCACAGATAAATGTGTTAAGTTAGGTTTTGTAGTTTTACTGTCAAAAGTGAAAAGCTTCAAGTATACAAACCACGTGTTTGCTCCTTAAATAACTGGTAAGTAAAGTTTGGGTTTTTGTTTTTTCCTATTTTATTTTCAGCTCTTAAAAGCTCTGGTTTGAACATGAATTCAGCAAGATAGTGCTCTTCGTGGAAAAGAATCTTAGTGATCTCTTTTGAGTTTCTTTGCATATATTTGTATGAATGAGCGATAGAGTATATGGGACACAGTTGCAGTACTGAGGACTGGCACAATATATTTTTTGTTTAGACTCAATTCCTGATTGAATTTAAATTTCATTCTCTGAAAAAGCAAATTTCCACGATAGAAGTCTGGATATTTAACTTGAGGAGATATGCCTCCTGCTTCATTTTTAGAGGTAAAGAAAACAGGAAGGTTTGGTTACATGCTGAACTCCCTGATGAAAATGTATAGAATGCTTCATTCACAGTGCTTTTATCTCTAGAGCTTCTTTCTCAGGATTTAAGTCTTGCTTGCTTTGCCAGCAAACTAGTCTAAACTGTTGTGTGTATTTTGAAGCATCATTCCATTGTGGTAAGCTTCTGTGGTTTTTCTGTTCTTGGGTTAGATAGACCTTTTTACTTCTGTATTCACATCCCGATACACTGAAGCAGTTAGTAAACCTCAGACTTAGTATCTTGTGTGTGGTTAAATAACTGGTTAAATAGTTAAATAGGTGGTTAAATGTTTTTTAAAAAGTATAGAATTTCTTGAGCAGATCAAAACAGTGATATTCATGCTGTGCTAGTGAGACTGCAGTGAGAAATGAAGCAGAGGTTAATTTCAGATGCAACTGAAAGCAGACATCTGACAGGTAAAACTGAAAGTAGACCTTCAGAGTTAAAAAAAAAAAAAACCAAAAACAAGCATAGGTGTGTATCTTGAGATTAATATCTTGGTGTTCTGTGTTGACCTTGAGTATATTTTCAGAATTATTTTATTATTTTATTTTCAGAAATGCTTAAAAAATAATTGATTTGGACAGGTGAACAACCAGCTGCTGCTTTGGTGCATGCAATGTGATTGTAATGCCTGACATTTTATCATATGAGTATTTATGCATCGGTTTTACTGATGTGTATGTTGGAGTGTCTCCCTTCTGTGAAGACGCTGCATGTTTGTTCTCATTACTGCGACGATGATCTTTATTAAAAGTTCTTCCTGATGCTAGAACTTGTATTTTTAAAATGCTGTGGAGTCCCACCATTCCATTTAAACTTTTCTGTTCTGAGGAAACTTGAACGTACTTCGCAAGTTCATAAATGCCAACCTAGCTTATTAGAAACCACCCCTCACCTGTTCATATTTTTCATAATTTTTGATAAATCTTTGAATATTACTCTGCCGAAACCCTGAAAGTTTCTCAAAGCACTGTGAGTTTAAAGCCTTTGCCTACTCACTAATCTAATGACCCGCTTGTAATAATTGAAAGGATGGTGAAGTTTGGCCTCTCTTTGCAAGTGACTTCAGAATACTTCTACTGTTTGAGACGTGATTATGTAGCTTAAAGAAAGGCAGTGGAAGGGCAGCAGTGTGTTCCAGAGGAGTATGTTTACCTTCTTCCATCTCCTCAGTTCCAGTTTTCCTTCTACCTGTCCACTTAAATGAGCGTGGATGATGAAGTCCTATTTGTTTTCTTCTGAAAACTGGAAGAGCAGCACTGATTAACCTGTTGCCTCTGTAAGGGACAAGATTTTGCTCTTGGGCAAGACAGAATCTAAGTATTGTCAAGATGGAAAGTAGATTCAGTAGGTGGACTGGAATACGCTTATCCAATCCAGTTAACAGTTATTTGTGGAAACTGTCCAAAATAACTGAGCTCTGAAGTGAGATGATAGTAAGTCAAATTTAGCTCTGTCTTGAAGGGCCAAACTGGGGGGGGGAGTTTGTGGATAGCAGAAAATTCTGTTTAAAAACTTGGCATACAGAACTAACCTTCTAATTAAGGTCAAAGCAACTGATACTGCTCATACAATATTCTTGCACTGTGTGAAATCATTTTGAAGGCTTTAAAAAATGAAAATATCCTGATAATGGTGCTAGTTGCTACAAACTGCAGTCGCGTAGATGCTGTCTGAGGGATGGGTTTGAAAATACTGAACTTCAGAAGTTCTTCTAAAACTTGGCTTTACTTGTTTAGAAGACAAATGAAAGGATACTTTAGCCAGTTTAGTGCTGTTGAATACATCATGTGGTACGTTGGTTGCCGGTCAAAGCTGGTCTTTGAGCAGGATATGAAAGGCAGTAGGTTTAGTGCAGGTAGTTCAATGAAGCTGGATTTCTTTACAGCTAAGTTGTCACTGGGTAAAGTGCATTTGCACTTGACTTAACAGCGCCTGTTCTATTTTTTAACCTACTTGTTATACAATTTCCAAGGCTCATTCAGAGTTTGGAAAATTAGTTTCCTTAGAGGCAAACTTGTGTGTATGTATATGTTACTCCTTTAGGTCTCTGTATTGGGTTTGTTGGGTTAGGTCATGGAAGTTGTCGTTTATTCAGAACAGCATGGATGTTTGTTGTCCTTTCTGGGCTATGAAATATAATCTTTGCTATAAATGCCTAGGAGCTTATTTTGGGAGCATATTCTTTATTTCAATGAAAACAGCACATCTGGGAGGCTTTCTCTGAGTGCTGGAACAAAAATAGCTGTGAGGCTGAATCCTAGCAGCATTTCATTTTTGCCATTAGGTGGTGTAGTTTTTATGCAGTTATCTCAGTTTATCCAACTTTCACCTTTAGAAACTAAGTGTTTCATTTCCTTTTAAATATAGATTAATGTTTCTTTCCCATGTCTTATTCCTTTTCCCTTGCCCCTTCATTTCCACCTATCTTTAGGGCTTGAATACTTTGCTCTGGGTAAGTTTCCAAGCTCTCTACTCACTCCCATCCTCATTGATTCAAGTCTATGCATGAACTCATGTAGACAGCTTTATTTACATTACAGCAGACTGTATCACAAGGTATTTCCACTTGGATGTCACAATAAAATAATGTAATGCATCTCTTGAAATTGCTAAAGTCCTTCTAATCTGTGGGAGATTCCTTAATCTGCTCAACTTCAGTATATAAGGATTAAAGTAATTGGTGATAATGTTGATAAAATGTGATGCTAATTTTCTTCTGAAGCTGTTCTGTGTCACTGAGCTGTTTTATCTGGCAGTACTGGTTTCTTGGAAGAGAAACTTCAATCTTGCAGTTGTTCTGCTGCAAGATTTGGGGAGGATGAGGCGATGTCATGGCTGTTTGTGAACTTGGAAGTGAAGAACTCAGCTCTGTGGTGACATTCTGACAAGACAGCCTGTCACCTACCTTCTGTTACTTCTTAAATTAGCCTTTTTTGTAAGAGATACCACTTATTTCATCAGTATGCATCTTAATGTACCATTTTAGATTCATGTGAGCTTAAGTATCTGACATGATTCTAAAGGTGAGTTCTGTTACAGAAAAATTATTTTTCTTCAATTTAGGCTCAATTTAATATGGCACATCTGACTTTTGAACTGTGCAAAGATATTGTGACATCCTTACCTTCAATGTAAGCATCGGTGTTCAATCAAGTATGTTCAGAAAATTCTAGTTTTATATATTGTGAGATAAAATTATTCCTTGATGCTCTGAATCTGAAGAACACTGTAAATGCAGCAGACGTGCTGCCACAGTGTGTTTAGTTTCATCAGAGCAGTGGAGCTGTGAAACTTCTGAAGTCACCTAGCTGCTTGGCAGGTAAAAATCAACATTAAAGAAGAAGGTGGTGGCATCTATACTTGTAGAACTGACTCCTTCTTTCTGAGGCAAGGGTCACCAGGACCTACTGGAATACGAATCTGGAGTTCTAAACAAACAGTGATACTGATTTTTGTCTTTATGTTAGAATTTGTGCTGAAGACGCTCATGAGTTAATTTTGGAAGGATCGTCCTTGAACATAAGACAAGTAGTAATGAGTTGATAAATGTAGGGTGCTTGACTGAACAGTAAAGTGTGTAATGCCTTGTGTGCAGCCGGAAAATGTTTACACTCCGAAGGCTTTGCTGGTGCTTCCTTGCTGCTTTTAGCAACTGGCTGCTGTTGTACTTGCTTTGCTTACTGGAATGCCATTGCTTGTGCCAGCATGTTTGCCATTGCCATTTCACTGAATTAGCAAACAGTGCTCCATTCTTCAGATATGTAACACCTATTATCTGAGAGCAACACAGGAGCGTTCCGTTATACTCAGAGGATGCTTCTGTGGTTTAGTTTCAGTCTTCACCTGTTAGTGAAATGAGCTGCTTAATTTGTGAAGTAGCTTTTTAGTGAACAAAGAAAAAGCTGAGGTTTATTACAGCTACTCTGATAACTGTTATACATACGTATGTCATACGTACCATATGTATATTAAATTACATAGTGTGTAAGTTTGTGCTTAAGTCATGCTTACTATTTTGTAAGTCAGAAATAATGGGTGCTTTTAGTCTGGGGGGGACAACAGCAAAGCCAAGAAAAATGTACTCTTGAAACCAGTGATGTTTATTTTTCATGAAGATCAACATTTATTCTGGAAGTACTTATTAAATACCACTGGTACTAACTTCCATTAGTATAGTCAGAATGTGGGGAGAACAATACTGGCAAGAAATCTCATCTCTAAAATCAGGTATTTAGACTGAAAGTGCTTAGTGTTGTGCGTGCAGATATCTGGCCTCATAATGATCTTGTTTTGATATAAGCAGTAAGGAAATTGTCACCGTTATTTTTTTTACAGAGGCAGAAGGCAGACTTACTGGTAAGCTATAGGATGCTGTGACACTTCAGAAGTGAGCTTGATGTTTCATTTGTCTTAATGTTTTAAACTGGACTTTTTTACACTGAGATCTTAAATAGCCTAAGCTGATAGCTGGATAGTCTTATGGTGCTGGTGACTTATTAAAGAAAGTTAGGAAACTTCACTTAAAAGTGAAGCATAACTTGTCTTGCTCTGTTCTTTCACTTTACAACTTCAAACTTGCATGGTTTCAAAATGATTTACGTTTTGTAAATGCCTGCAGTGTTTGTAGGAAGAGGGAGAAGGAGTTGAAGCTCAGAAGAGGCAATCTGAAATGCTGCTGCTGGATGTGGTTATTGTGTAAGGAGTTGTATTCACAGCGTTGGCGAGGACTGCTTTGTGGTTTACTTCTGGGGCACAACCATAATCTGATTTGCCAGATGGTCAAAGAATCTGATAGCGCTAAGCAGAATCTGAGGGAATGTGATGCAAATGGCTTAAGAAGCTCTAGAACCCAAGTTTAGGTTGTTGTGGGGGGGACTGTAGATGTCCTTGTGCGGGAGCGTGGTACGTATGGCTGGGCAGAGATAGCTTGTGTGTGGGTAACAAAATTATGTTGAGAAAAGGCTTTTATTTAGATGCCAGTGTGAACCTTTTAAAATAGATGCAGCCTGTGCTGCCCAGGCTTAAAGCACCTAGGTTCATTTTTTGCTTCTCATAAAGCTTAAGAAGGAGAATTTTAAAATCAGAGAAGACTGATAAGCGTTGAGACACTTACAATTCAGTAATGCACTCCTGCATGAAATTGAATAGGACTGAAGTCCAAGTTGAAGGAAGAAATAGCAAAGGATTTGTTAAGTAAAACAACAGTTGTGGTGCACAGTCAAATTGTATTCAGTTAGAGGACATTGTCAACTAGAGTGTGATATAAGTTAAGGTGGGTTTTGGTGATCCAACCATGAGTATCAATTTTAAAACATCACTTCTGAGGTTGAAATAGTTGTACAAGTTAATAAGCATAAACCAACAATGTGGTTCTGTAGGAGAAGCTCATACCTCGGGAACTGTAGGTGTCTTATGACCACGTGGGTAAGGATGGTGTGCTCACCTTGTCAGCTGCAGTTTTGACACTGTCATTTATGAAGGAGCCTTGTAGTATGAAATAAGAGTCATCTTCTGTTTTAGCAGCTATTCTGAAGATCTGCTGGACAAATGAAAACAAGTGCGTGATCACATCAGGAAAGAGGCTTTTAGTGGAGTGCATCGTATAAGAAAGTAGTCAAGTGAAGGGAGCTAACAGACAGTTTGGCACTTCAAAAGCTCTTTGCGATTTTCTAAGTCCGCACAAGTTGTGGAACTATCTGGTATCACTGAGTGGGACGCAACGTGACATTCTTAGGTACATGTTAAACCAAGGATTACATGTAAGGATAAAATAGCATTTGGTGGTGCTTTGATCATTACTGCGTGTACGGATGTGTGAGTTACTGTGGGCTGTTCTATAAAAACATCAGGTGAGTAGTGCACAGAAAAGTGGATAAAATGTCTGAGGGGGAATAAACGACTTTATTGAGCTGCCGTATGAAGCACTGGCACAGTTGCATCGTGATGCAGGCAGTTCTCCACGCCCTGTTTTAGAAACAGTACAGCAGAAATGGAAAAAAAATGTATAAACATGCGAGACTAAGATAGTCAGGGGAATGGCTTGTAGTGAAACTGGCTATTTTCAGAAGAGGTAGCAGCCTCTAAATGTTCTGTGTGTGGTTTAAGTTCAAAAACAAATAGTAGTTTTTCAGGAACAGATGTAGGCCAAGTTAATAATAAGTCAAATGATGTAAAGGAGCTTTTGTCTACTAATTCCTTTTAAGAGTAATCTGAACTCACATTCTGAAACGTCCTAAACTTGACAATGCTTTAATTTCACACAGCAATGCAAAAAGTTGATTTAAAAATATCAAGTGAATTTTGTACTGAGGAAGAGGTACTTGGAGAAGTAGCATGTACCCTCGTGGGCTTAAGGGGAATTGTACTTCTGCTACTCTGGGGCTTTGCGGGAGGAACTGGAAGGAACTTGAACCAGGGAAGACCATTTGCTTGACAATCATTTATGTATGTGATTAAGTCCTTTAATGGACGTGATTTCCTTTTAATGTGATGGAGATTACATTTTTTGAATGTCTACTTACTGGTTGTGCATATTGCTGGTTTAAAAGCAGCTTATCACAATACAAATACAATAGGGTCTAAAATATGCTGAATATCTGATGACTTACTCGTGTAAGCCTGGTTGATACAGGTTGTATCTTAATTCTGAGCTGTACTTGGTGCCACATTGCTTATTGCTTCTGAAACATAACTTGGGCAGAGAGCCAGTTCTAGGAAAGTGCTTTTGATTGCAACAGTCTTTGCCATCTCAGAAGTTGGTGGGTTAGTGGTAAGGGATGGACCACTTTCTTCTTCGTGGTTGTTAACTTTTCTCTCGTGTGTTTTTTTTCCTGCATGCAGGAATGCCTGCAGTCTGTAATCCTGACATGGTACCTGTGGCAATACCACCTCCTGCAGTCAATCCTCAGCACCTGTGTAATGAAGAGGACCTGAAATCTATCCAGGACATGTTTCCCAACATGGACAGGGAAGTAATCCGCTCAGTGCTAGAAGCTCAGAGAGGGAACAAGAATGCAGCTATCAACTCCTTGCTTCAGATGACTGAAGAATCATAGAATCACTTCCTGCGTTGTCCCTTTCCTCAATGCCACTTATTTGTACTTGCCAAGCCAGGGATTTAGCTAGAGGAAGAATTTCCTAACAGTTTGCTGTTAGTGCATCCTGTATTCAAGAATATGTCCCCTTTTCTCCTTGAGCATTTGAATCTTTTCACTTTCTTATGCTAAATGAGTATGTGCAGGTAGAGAATGTCCTACAGTACAGCGTTGAAACACATTTGATATCACCTGTGCCCTGTTTGGCTGTATTCTGAGGGAATAATGCTGCTTTTTTTCCTTTCTCTCCCTCTGTTCAAAAACTTGTTCTTACAGAATAACTCTATGCAGCGCAGGATTTACTGCTGTTTGTTAGGTGGGAAAAATTTCCCATCTATTTCCCTCTGCTTTTCCGATGGAGGGTTTGCTTTTTGAACAATTGATCTGCTGAAGTGTTTAGGTTTAACCAAGCAACCTGTTTATAGCAGAAATTAAAAGAAAGGCCTGCTCCTTGTCCTGCAGTGGTCAATTATTGCTGTGAAATATTCAACTGATTGTGACTGATGGAAGAGTTTTGGCTTAAGTTAAATTTCTAGGGTTGTGCTTGTTGGTATTTCTAACGAGCATCTTCCCTTCAATCTAGTTATTGAGCACCAAAGCAGTATGTTATCTCATGTGTATTTGGGGCTTTTATCACACCATAGAACATGGTTAGATATCTGTAAAATCTTAACAAATGACTTGCTAACTTGTGCAGTCTGCTGCTGTAGCAGAGAACAGGACTGAGCCCTAATGTACTCCCACTGCAAATTGCACTCGTATTACTGCTGCTGCGTTCCCATGGCTGTTCCAAAGGATGAACACAGGAGGGCAGAAGGAAAGATTTTGTACCTGGAGAATTAATGAAGCTGTAAAGATTTCAGGTATTGCTGTTGATTTAAAAAAGAAAAAAAAAAAGTAGAAATGTATGATCTGTTTAAGGCTTCTTTCTTCACATCTGCATTTCAGCAAAGTTACCACTGTATATTAGTAGACAAACTATTGTATCTTTGCGTGCAATTTGAAAGTAGAAACATGGAAAACAGTCTCAGAATCTTTGAACGTCACCGAGTTGCCCAGTGACTTGCTGATTGTGGCTGCTGTGCTCACAAAATGGTTGAGGTTGGAGGGCATCTCTGAAGGTCATCTGGTCCAACACAATTTATACAGGTGGAAATAATTCTTCGTGGGAGGAAATGTAACATATCTGACTTAGTCTGATTCTCAGAGGAGGACAGAGGTTGCTTGTATTTATTATTAGTATTTTTTTTCCAGAAAACAGTTTATCTTGGAGCTGCAGAATCTTACAGTAGGCACCAGTTATCCTGTTGGATAATTTTCTGCAGTGTCTGTTTTTGTAGACGATAAAGTAATGCACTTTAAGTAGTACGTACCAGTTAATTTGTTCAGTGATGTGCAATGTTGCTGTTTTACCTTTTTTAATGTTTGATTTCAGAAACTTTCTACAATAGCCATAAACTGTTACATTTTCAAGAGTTGGAATGAATGTACACTTGAAATCCAGGCTCTTAACTTATTCGTGAGAACTTCAAAGCAGAGTCTGGAATAGGGAAAAGGGACCCTTATTCTCTTTCCTCAAACTCTGCTGCATGTCACGCACTTAAAATATTCTTTCATATCTGCTGAAGAGCTGATCTTTTTTCCCTACCTACACATAAAAAATCTTTAGGTGGTAAAGTATGGATATTTATTTTTTATAATGAAAAATGATGCTGAAACTTTAAAAATACAGTGTTCAAATCTGTCCTGGTTCCTGATCTTTTAAAGCTGTTTTTTCATAACAAAGGACTTTACATTTTGTTACAAATCTCCCTACAGTCGTAAATTCACCCTTGAAAGCATAAATATCCTTATACATCTTCCCGTGGTCTTAATGAGATTCAAGGTACACTTTTTGTGCTTTAGTAGTGGAGTCCCCATATTTTGTTCTTCTAAAATAAAACAGGTATTCATCAAGAAGCTCGTCTTGTACCTTCCCTCCAGTGTAAGTATTGTGATTAAATAGGTGTGGAGGCATTTGTCCTTCGTCTTCGGAGTACAGAAACTTGACATTGAATATTTACCCTCTTGGGCATCATAAAGTTTGAACTCGGCCATCTCCAGGAAGACCTCCCCTGTGCTGACTCTTACTCAGAGTGAATTGATAGAGATGTGACAATTCAGGGAAAATGTATCTATTGGATTTCTTATATTGAAATGCTGGGATCCACAATAACAGCTTCTTATAAAAGCAGCAGTCACAGTTCAATTAATGGCTGGTAAATTGTACTGCATCCTGTGACGGCTCCATTTCAAGGGCACAACAAACACTCTTCAATTCTGACCATCAGAAGGAATGAGAATGCTAGGTTAGCTAGGCTTATTCATAAACTAGGTTCCAGGCCTCTGAGCAAGCTGTAGCTCCTGTTAAATATTTGTTGTCATTGTTAGTTTGTTTTATGCAACTGTTATGCAAAATAGGGTGGGTAGGAGTTGAAGACAGGAGATTTAGGATTTAGGAGCATGTTGCCAGTAGGTGGGTTTCAACATGTTGAACTGTGTTTAAATACCATTCTTGGGAGTTTTATCTTGATTTACTTAAGCATTATAGCTGAAACCTTTATTTCAAGATCTTTTAAAAACAAAAGAACACTGATTGTGATCCTACTCAGCTTTTCAGCATAAGTAGCCTCTCAGTCAATCTGCTCATTCAGCTTTGAATTGGAAAGAGGTGGAAAAAAGGTGGGGAGTAGGGTTGGCTTTCCTACAGTCTGTGAAGTGAAAGCATTGGAACCAAAAGTCTGATTCTTGATCTAAATGGTCACTGTTGTAGCTTTTGATGAGATGCTAAGGGGGTGATACTGTTTGACACTGTTCTTCTGCTCAACAGCTTCAAGCAGCTTGGAGCCAAAGCCAGATGTAAAAGCCTGGCACCTGCTAGAAGCGAGTGCTTTTAGTACTGATTTGAGTCCTGCCAAGAGCCTGAACTTGCTAAGAATAGGAACATTTTTTGTCTAGCTAGATCCTTGCTGCTTTCTTCTCTACTGCTGTTTGCATCTGTTGATGGTACCGAATGTTTTTTCCCTTGCAAATGTTATTGCTTGTTTGGTTGATCTGTAATACAACACAGAGAATGTTTTTTGCTGTAGTAATTCTGAAGACATTGTTTCTCTCTGTACTGAGGTCCAGCGTCCAAATGTTTCTTGCACTCTAGAATACATAAACTTTTTTTGTTCTAATTTAATAAATGTATCATCTAAATGAAAGAGTATTATGTCTCTGTTGGAGAGCTCCTCAGTTTGCTTATCTGTAGTCTGACAGAATTCATCGGGTATCATTTGCTGAATTACACTTCGGTTCTTGGAAATGCGATCGCCCAGCGGGACTGGCGCAGTGAGTGCTCAAAGCGTTCTAAGCATTTATCTCCAGGTGTTTGCCTTTCTTTAACACTCCCAGGTGCTGCTCCTTCCAGAACTGCTGTGATGTTGCAGGTCTGGAGGACGGGCTGAGGGGGGTAGTGGTGTCCCTGGGAAAAGTTAGGAAATGTAGCTGAAATATTACATCAGTTTTAAGGCAAACTGGCTTTACCTGCTAGTTTTTAATATATTGAGGAATTTTAAGGATTTTGGTTTACTATCTTTTTTTAATTCTGTCCTTAGCTAGAAGGCTGAGGTCCTTTTTCACTTTCAGCAGCATTGCTATTCTCAGTGAGAATTAATGAGTTGCTAATGGTGCTTTCCTGTAGCTCTTGAGTGGCAGTGTCTGTCTGGATTTATGTTCTAAAGCTCACCACTTGCTGCCATGTTTCTTCAGCTTACTGTGAGTGTAGCAGAAATGCAGAGTCGTGGCCTGAAGCCGTGACTGAGCTCCTGGTGGGAAGGCAGTGCCAACCCGGGGGAGCTCAGCTGTGTATGCAATGCACCTCAGTGACAGGAAGGGGTGGAGCCAGAATCCACCCCTTCCCAGACCTCATTTAAGGGTTGGCAGTGGAGGTGAGGGGGTCTCTCTGGGGTTCTCTGTATGCCTGGAGCCTTCTGAAGGTAAGCACCTTCTTTCCTTTGTTTCTGTGCCCACAGCTGTTGTATTTAAACAAGCCCTCACCTGCTGCAGCCGAGGACTTTGCTACTCTGCTATTGTTGCTGTGCTTTCCATCGTGTTACAGAGGGCAAGTGAATTAATTTACCTAAACAAATGTTGGCTTTCTTGTGATGACTAAAGCATCTACATAGCATTTCATTGCTTATTAGCATTTATGTTTCAATGCTGATTACCCAGCGATGGTATTTGGGAATGTAATGAGAAGTTGGAGTATTTTGAGTTATTAAAATATCGAAGTGCATCAGTGAAAACAGCCTCTAGGAAGGAATATAAATAGAAATTTTCTTCAAGCGGGAGAAATGAGAAGGCATAGTTGCAGTAATCTCCGCTGCACTTTTAAGTTGTGGCCCACTGAAGATTTCAGCTTGCCCAGGTCTTTTGTAAGCTTGTTCAGAAACTCAGGTTGATCTGTTTTCATACTGTAGTTTGTATACATTAGAAGTATCTTGCCAAATCGTGGAATTCCTTTTGAAAGGAAAATAAACTGTATTTAATTGTATACCATAACATTTGAAGTAAAAGCTGTGTATAAACTAGAAAAGTGAAGTAGTAGAAGCAAGCAGCTGGATTTCAGCCTTTGCTACATCCACGTGTGAGAGAACTATGAAAACACTGCTCTGTGGGCTATTTGAGGAGTTCATTTAGAACAGATCTTTAAAAAGGTTCAGTGTACTGATCTGGAGTATGAAGCAACATCTGTAATTTGAATGCATTTGTCATCGTAAGTGAATGAGGAATGTTTTAAAGTTATTTCCAGTTCCAAGTTTCCAAGTGTCCTTTTCCACTCACAATACTGTTACCTCCCACGTCTGCACTATCCATTTCTTTCTAGATTGGCTTCAGTTATTTGGCACTCTGTCATGTTTCCATCCCCTTAAAATACATAATTTCTTTATTAGTAATCAGCTTAATGTAGTAATATTTCTTTAGAGCTGTCTCAGTAAAGGAATTCCTTTGTAAATTAGTATTTATTGCATTTTCAACACAGTGAGAATTAAGATATCAATAAGCTTGCCTGTTACCACTGATAACATTTCATCAGTTTGTAAGTAAACTGGCAATGATTTCAGCTTAGTTTCAAGGCTGTGCTAACTGAGAGTCCTGAAGATACTTCACAGAGTAGAGTATCAAGCAGATCATTTGTGCTTGGAGTAAGTGTTTGGGACTAAAAGCTCAGGTAGCTGGGAATGGTATCAGTTCTGATATCAGCAGGGGTGTTTTCAGTGAGTTGGGGCGTTTAGGTCCTCATATGGTAAGTATTGCAGCATGAGAGGCTGTGGGTGGTTGTGTTTTCTGGTGTCGTTTGTTCATCAGCTGAATTTTATTGATTGGTAATTAACAGCACATAAGCTGCAAGAAGCAGCTAAATGCTTCCTGGCACACTTCAGGGCTTACATCCATGTGATGCTGAATCTTGGTCCATCAAGACCAGCGCTCTGCCTTCATGGTGAGTGAATGTTTTGGAAGGATCTAACATGGTCTGTGTTGTCTCATTGAAACGCTGTGGAAGCGGTAGAATACCTTGAGAAGGGCTCAGGCCTTTGAGCTACTCTACAGGTTTCTGTGTCGAAGGTGATCCATTACCACGATCTTCAGTGGAGGAAATCAAAGTGAAAGCAGCTGGCAGAGCTTAATTACTTCAGTGTGGTGGTATGGTCAGCTGTTGGCAAATAGTGTGACCATAAAGGCTGCTGTGACTGTGTGTAAGTGGCCACAAATTTACTGTGATTTGCTAGATGTTAGAATGCAGCATTTGCTGTTTGTAATATTTGCTTGTATGTTTTTAAATAAGTCTCAATCTCTAATTTCTCTGCATGGGAAAAGGCAATCTGCAGGAAAGGAATAAATGAAAATTGATTGGAGGTGTTCATAATATTTTTCAGAACTGAAGCTATGACTATTTTTACAAGAATAATGGATGAAGTTGTATAATTAGTTATGTAAAGATGGTCAGGATGCTGTGCTTTAGTAATTCCTTCTGGTTTTGTGTAGTTGGAGGCCAAATCTACATGCTTTTAAATCCCAAGAGCATGAAACTCACAGCTCTGTGTGATGCTCGTACATCTGGCAAGCACTTTTGCACATACCTCCTATTTCACACAACTACAGTAAGGCCATTTCTGTAAGCTACTGGAGCAATATTTGGAGACCAGTAAGCCGAATCAGTGGCTTACCCTCCTGTTGGCAACATAACCTTGAGGCTTGACGAATGAAAAGTGTGAGAACAAGAAACATGTAAGTAAATGTATCAGTAGCAATGTTCCGGTATAACTTGTGCTGCCTCTTTGAGAATAGAATCTCCCCTCTCTCAGCACGTGTCCTGTGTAGAGGTAAAATTAACAATGCAGAAACTCCATGCCTCACTGGGAGATAAGTAGAGGGGACTTGAAGGAATACAGCAGACTCCTTACTTGTACTATAAACGTGGATGTGCTGCCAATTACCAATAAGCAAGGCAGGTGGGTGGAACTCAGAAGCTAAAAATCAATGAAATATTTCCTTAAATCACTGCTGTGAGAGCCTACTTCAAAAGAAGAGTAAAGAGGAAAAATGGCAGTGAAATGCGGTGAGGGAAGGGATGTTTGGTGTATGCCTTTGCTTTTAAAGGGAAAGCAATTCTTGTACCTTTTTTCTCTGAAGCCCTCTCTGAGCAGAAGCAAATCCAGGGGACTTGCACTTCAGGTAAGTAGAATTCGGGAGACACATATGGAGACTTCTTGGGACAAATGCTGTACTGCTACTGCGAGTCCAGAGAGCATCGAAGTAAAGCAGAAGTAACTACATAGGAAAACATGAAGATGTCCATTTGTTTGATATTCGGGAAGTGACCATTTTTGTTAAAATATGTGCAGTTCTTATGTCCTACATCAAATTCAGAACTTGAAATGATAAAATGCATGCATGACTTAATGAATTTGGAAATGAAACATATAGTCTTAGCAGCAAAATATCATTATGGAACTACAGATGAATAATACTTGGAGCAGTAAATAATGCCAATCTTGAGCTCTTTTGTGATTTTCTTGAGGTATCACATTAATCTGAAGGTGGAGATTTTTCATCCTATACCACAATCAACTATGCTGATATTTCACGAAAAATTACCATAGAAAAGCATTTAGCTAGATTAGGAAATGGAAAACCAATTTGTCTTGGCAACTAACTACAATGGGACTTGTATGTTAGGGAATGTTAGATGGCAATATGGTGAAGCTATGCAGTTAGTGCCATTTATTGATGTCTTAACATTAAGATTTCACCTGAAAGTCATTCAGCTCGGTAAGTAGTGTGTCCCACCAGCAAATTGATCTCACATCAGCACTGCACAAAAAATAAACTTCATGTTCTATAAAAGCACGTTTGTGGAACTGAAGTACTTGCACGTGACGCATGTAAGCTGTCAATGAGCATCTGTAATGCATACCCAGTGTTTGTACCTGTGAGGGCAGTTTAGTGTCACTGAACTAAACTGGGTGAGTTTACAAGGACCTTTGCCTTCCACTTTGAATTAATCATGTATGCTTGCTCTGGGCTTTCCGAAATGCAAACCATCAACGCTCAGACAGAAGACTGGGAATAGCCTAATAGACTAGAAATAGTTCAAAAAGATTGGGTGAAAGTAATTGCACTGCAAACTGAGAAGCAACAGCTCCAGTTTATTTTTGGTGAATAAAGAACGGTAAATCCCTATTTCTCCATTCTTCCCATAATCCCAAGCAAAACTGGGAAAAGTTGCATGATCTAGCAGTATCAGATAAGGAGAAATTTCCCTCTGGGGGGCAGAGATGCTTTGCAAAGCTCCGTGTCTACAGCAGAGCTAAGGAGATGGTTACTGTGTTAGTTTTCTTTAGAGAAGAAAATGACCGGTAGAGGGCAGCTTAAGGCTTGAGCTGGAACGTACTGCTGATGTGTTAATATGGCACTAAAATTAGCTCAGGAAATCCAGCCCAGGAAGAGTTAAGGACACTTTGTAGTTAGTGAGCATAGTATAAACACTCGAGAGTCCAGGGTTAGGGAGTTGGAGGAAGGAGGAAATGCACACATCTCACTGGCTTCAATATGAACTCAAAGGCAATGTTGAAAGCATTTTAGATTTTAAGTGTTGCTGGGGTTTTTGCAGCCTGGACTGTGACCTATCAGCTCTGCAGGCATCAGTTTGCTTAGCTCAGGTTAATATTGCTATCTCAGTGTTGTAATGCCAGGCCTCACACAGCTGGTGAATGTGAATGCCTCCTACACAGTGAGCCCTCCTGCAGGTGGGAGTACTGGTTGCTTGCCCAAGTACAGTTCTAGATCACAACAGGCTCTCTCCGTTCTGTGGTGCTGTGCCCAAATGTGCCCAAAGCTGTAAATGCTGTGGAAGCCAGAGATGCGGAAGTAGCGCTGAAGCTGGCCAAGTACTTCACATATTGGGCACTCCTCAGGACTGATGGGCTGTCTTGTAGCAATACCTGGTGTTCAGGGTTGGAGTGGTGAATTTATGGAACTGATGGTGCGCAGCCGGTCTGGATTCAGCCTTTGTTCCCCATGGCAAGAATGTGAATCAATGGATCAGAGATGGTGCAGGAAGTGCTGTGTGCACCACTGCCCTCGCTAGCAATCCTACCTGCAGACCTACTGCGGGCCAGGCAAACTGTAGCTGTGATGTGGAATTCAATAGTAAAACATGAAGCTCCTTACTGGTTAATCCCAGTATGATGTCAGGTCGTGTCTGTGAAGGGCAACAGAGAGGGTTCTACTGATACCATTCAGGGATTCATTTCTAACTAAGCACATATCAAATGTGTAATTATCAATGCCTCCTTAGTTTTTCAGCTAAGCCTTCATGTCAGGTTTAAAAACCATATCCTGAACTTATGTGCAAGTATTGTTGCAAATTATGGGCCAGGAGAGTTGCTTGGATTTACTTAATTAAATGACTTCACCATAAGTGTTCTTTAACTGATTGGACCTTTCATTTAAATATAGACTATTTTCTTCAACTTAAGAAGGGCTGCTTTCTTTGTTTTGATCTAGGATGTGGAGCAACAGTGAATAAAGTTCTCTATCTTGTTATACGCTTGTCTTCTGGATCTCACTAGACAAGCTGCCAGTTAACCCTCCGACCTGGTTTTCTTTTTTTAAGCAGAAGACCCCACCTCTTTGTCACTGAGCTTCCCGTTATTCAGACAGTGAAAACAAGTATCAGTCACCAAAACTGAAAAATGCTGAAAGTTTTATTGATTGACACAAGAGACAAGATGAACAGGGAAACAGTCTCTTCCCTGTCACTGAGTGATGTCTTTTAAAAGCATTATATCCATAAAAATGCTATGCAATAAAACTTTCTCTAGTCATAAGAGTTGAGCGCAATGTAGCTACAATGTTTTCTGGTTTTGTTTTTGGAGCCATTAAAACTTTTCCCATAATGTCAGTTTTGTGATCGTGCTGATACATATTGACATATTTGCATAATGTACAGAAAGATATTTTACATGGTTACCTCTTTTTTACTTTGAAAACTTTATCACTTAAATAAAAATTATACTTAAGGGTTCTTTTTCTTTTACAAGTAAGAAAAAAGAAAAGGTAATAACAAACAAATATCAGTTAAAGAAGGAGCAGAGGGGTTATTTTGAGGAAGATATGGATCCAGCTTTCCTAGGGCCTATTTTTGTTGTTTCTGCAATGATCATGTCCATGTTTGGCTGATTTTTGATTGGTAATCGTCTGCTTCAAGGGCTTGTGGGTTGCATGCGTTTACACACTGGCACTTCTCCACATAGACATAGCTATAATTTATGCTTGTTCCATTTTGGCAATTCAGGGTCACATCTCTTCTGTGGCTGCTGAGCTCTTGGCAGCAAGTACAGTCATGTTGCATCTGGTTTGCTTTAAGAGAATACCTGCATTCCACCAGAAAAAGAAGACTTTCTCATTAAAGATCAACAAGTAAGGAGCATCATGTGAATATGACTTTAATATAAGAAGAGTGAAACTCTTCTTGCTTTATTTGAGTCTGATTCTATTCAAGAGACTCATAAACACATTAACTTTGTTGCTGTTCTATGACTGATTAAGTTAAGAGAGACCAAAATTATAAATAAAGCTGAAGAGATTCTCAACTTACATGGAGGAGCCAGGACAAGTCCCTTCGCAATGTGTCAACTCAACAGCTTCAGAAGATTGGCAGTCTTCGTGTTGGATTACAGTTTTTGTGCTGTAAGCTTTGCAGTTAGTAGCTTCAAAAGAACAGGAAAACAAACAAACATGCTTCAAATCTCTAGTTCAGAACTGAACACTAAAATAATTTTGAAGTGCATGATGTCTCATTACTGAGACTGTGTATGGTAGGCAACAGTAGGTGGTACTGTATACTACAGCTGGAGATTTCAAGTGATTTTTTGGTCTTGGCTGTACAGTGCATTTGGAAGATACAAGCTCCTCAGCTTGTACTGAGTGCTGGGGATTTGATTTGTGGTATTCACTGTCCAGGAAATTCACTTTTTCCTTTTGAAGCAATGGTATGGAAAAAGTTACTGATAAGTGAAAGCTGGGTCAGCAAAGAATCTTTCCTTCCGCTCAAATACAGGTAGAAGTTGAATATAATTATCTGTAAGAGGAAAATGCTAGCTTGGTATTACTTACGTTTACATATCTTGCAGCAGCCATCAGGAGTAGTCTCTGCTTCATCCTTTGTAGAAATGAAGAAGGATTTGTATTAAAGCACAGATGACAATACTGAGCGTGTTACCAAGTTAGTGTTACTGACACTCAGCAGAAGGCTTCTCTGTGATGAACACTGAATGAAACCATGGATGCCTTACTGGCTGATTCATCACCACAGAAATCTTGAATCATTGTAAACTCATGTAAAAATACTAAGCTTCTCTTTAATACTGTTGTTACAGCAACATTATTTTCATTCTTAAAACATTCCTGCAACTTCAATGAAAATAACTTGTTGTATTCTTCTTTACTTTCTTGCCCCCTTGTTCTTCTACGCTGCATTCAGTAAATGCTGAAGTGATGGAAACTTACAGGATCGCACTCCAGTGGACTGTACTCAGGACATATTTTTTTAGTTTGAACTGCAACATATTGATCTTCAATTTTTTCACACTTGTAGTGGCTGCAGAGATCAAGCGGCAGAGTCTTACCATCCTAAGATTTTAAGAGAAGAAAAAATATATTTTTTTTCCATCGTAATCAGATACAGTATGGTTACTTCAAAAATGTTTGAGTTAAGTTCTCACACCTCAAAGATTTTTAGATGAATTTGGAGTTGTTTCATATGGCAAATGGGAGAAGCCTAATTTTGCAAACCATGGCTGTCCTGAAAGTTCATATTGTAGATCTTGGGGCCAGATTCTTTCCAGGGGCGTGCAGCAATAGAACAAGGGGCAATGGGCACAAGCTGGAACACAGGAAGTTCCATACAATCACAAGGAAGAACTTATTTATCGTGAGAGTGGCAGAGCACTGGAACAGGCTGCCTGGAGAGTCTTCTTCTCTGGAGGTATTCAAGAATTTCCAAGTAAGTTTTCAGTTGAGAAACTTACATTTTTAGTTTGCATTAGTGTTGTTTTCAGAGTAATTTCAGTGTTAAATAAATTTCAGTGTTAATTAAATAAATAAATATTGGCTGGTGGGAGAAGGAAAAGATTACTTACCTCGAGCACAACAGTTGTGTTATTTAGCTGAATTATACAAGCTTCTACAATACACCTCCCACAGCAGTCTCCATCCACAATCTTATATTCGTGGCCCTACTCACAAGAGATGAAAGAGAAGGTATGTTCAGCTGATGATGGAGGGTTCTGGTCTTACTACAATGCTACTGTTTGAGGGCTGACAGGGCATCCCGTTGAATCTCAACTCACCGGTGGGCAAGACGTTTCGCATTTAAGTGCTTCACACTTCACAATGTTTTTCCCAGTGAATGGATCTTTCTCAGAAGTGCAGGTACAATTCTTACATGAATCAATTACAGATGTTCCATTCTGGAAAATGGTGAAGAAAAAATAACGTCTGTTTATGAAGTGTCTCTATAACACACAGGCGAAGGTGAAAGACTTGCTGCATACTATTACGTTTTCTGAAGTGCAATTGAGCAAAAAATCTGGCTTTATTTTTGAAGGTTTGTAGGGTTATTTCAAGCAACATTTGAGCTTTAACAATACATCAGCTCCTTTGGAAAAAAAATATTAATTCCACAAATAGAAGAAAGCTTTTTTTTGAAAGTACATCACTAAGAATGATGCACTCTTGTGTTAAGCTTCTTGAGGAACACAGGTTAGGGTTATAAATTGACGTGGATCGAGAAAAGAATTTTCCAAAGGGCTTTTGTGGTAGGAAGGGTGTACATTTAATTTCTAGAAAAATGCCACTGTAAGTATGCCATACTCACCATGTATGTTTTACCATTAATCTCACAGACGTTGGAACCTGGCCCTGAAAAAAAAAAAACAAAATAAAAATCAGCAAACTCAAACTGTGGGAATACATAAGAAGTTAAGATGTTATCAACATTTGTTAATAGCATAGAGATTATGGAAAATTTGAATTCAAGCTCTCTATGTGCACAAACCAGTATAGCTGGATGTTAAAGAATGTATCTTCTAATTAGCTATAAGAGTTGAGCAGAAATGGCACCAAAATTAAGCTAAACACAAAAAAATCCCTTTCTTGCCCTTTCCATATAGGTTCGTTTCAAATTAAATGAGTTGTTTTCTGTTTGAACGCTTAAAGACCAGTAGCCTTCAAAGATGCCCTTGTATACTGATACCTTATGATCTCTCAGAATGGAGCTTGGATACGAGATCAAGTGGAAAAGTGGTATTTTTTTACTGTAGCAATACAGTTTGATGACATGGCAGATTCCATTCATGGCTTTCACAGAATTACTTCAGACTTCGTAGTTCCTTGGTTTTTTATTTTCCTGTTTCAGGCTTACTTTGTAGCTACTTTTATTTTTGATTCTTTTATTTAAAAAAAATACATACGTAAACAAACATATATGACCAATGGATTATAGATTTTATTAGTCTTCTACAATACCGTAAGAGTAATTATTATTTTCTGTACATCAGCAGTTCAGTTTCTAATTATGATTTACTTTGTTGCTTCATATTATCTGCTTTGATAGTGAACTATGAAGATTTCTGCTGGCTCATTGTTATGTTTATGTATCTTTGTTTAGCTGTAGTTCCACTAATGTTAATGTGCTTCAATATTACGTTATATCAAGTACTTGAAGGCTCTGAGCAGATATTGAGAATTATGTTTTGTTTTTAGCTGAACTCCTATTGCATATTTAGCTAGAAATTGATGTGTATTCACTAAGTGAGAACATTTCAAAGAAGGTTTTGCTGTTACCATGATGGATGTAGGATCTGCTTAGATATTAACAGAAGCACAAAGGTAACTTCCCACAGTGTAGCCTGGTGCATACATTGGTATTTTCAGTACTTACGGCATTCAAGTTCAGGACAGCATGGGTCTGCTACTGGTACTACAGATGCGACAATAAATCCTACGTCACAAACTACTTCCTGAGGTGTTTGGCATGGGTGTGGCCAACATCGCGCCGTAGCATTGAGTGGATCACAGACACACTCCTGGCACTGAGTTGTCCATTTCTCTCCAGGCTGAAAATACATAAATCATTTTATTCTGATGTGCCTTTTCACTCTAGTTATTCTGAGCCAACTTGACTTAGACTCTCACGCTTAGTAAGGATTCCAGATTAATGTTTGGTACCATATGATTTCCAACCTTAAGAGCAGGCAAGCTGGGAACAATAAAATAACTGTCTTCTGTGTAGGAAAAAAAAAGGCATTGTAACATTTTCATAGCCAGTCCACTTATTTTTATGATGTTTGAATATTCTTTATTCTTAAAAGGTCTCTGCTATGGTAGTAGTGGACTTTTCTATCTCTAGATGTGTTAAAAGCCTGATGGTGCAAGGTTGAATTATGTTTTATCAGGATATTCTTCCGTGACCAACTTTGTTATTGAAATACATGCAAGTTGATTTGAACCGAGGATAGAGAATAGAAGTTGGGCTGTTTTTGCAATGGTAATATATTAAAATAATGAAGGGGATCACCTTTCGTGGAGGGCTGACATCAGTACAGTTTCTTTCTACTAACGTTGTGAGGGATGTTGCTGTGGTTGGTGAAATAGAAGTAAATATATATTCTGTAGATGAGGAGGCTTGTGTTGTAGTCTCTGAGGACGCCGAAGTCAAAGGAGTTGTTGCAGGACATGGCCCCTGAAATGGGACAATTTCACATTCACTGCTGCAAAGTGTATAAAAATTACATCCTGCCTTATCTGTTTTGTTGTATACAACATCGCCTGTAGAGAAAAAATGAAAGAAAAGTTAAAATACCAATGAAAATACTAAGAAAAAACCCAAACAACACAAAATATTGTGAAAACATGAAGCGTATTACTCTGTTAAAATGATTAATCTATTTAAGATGATTTTGACTGATTATCTTTAATTTAATACATTATTAAGGGAGCATACTGCTTATGAAAACTATTATAACCATTAAGTAAGAAGCTTACCAGGCGAAAACAAATCACCAGACACGTGACAAAAACATGGAGTCGTTACGCTTCCTTCTGTTGTGGAAGGTGTGGTGAGAGAAGAACTGGAGACTGCAGAAGTGCTTGTAATGCGGCTTGGCTGTGAAGTACCAGCTGTTGAGAACAAAACAGTTTCGTTCAAAGCACAGCATTTGGTTCTTGTAATCGTTACATATTAAGGGAGTTGATCAGAATCTGGGCAAACCAAACCAATTTTTGGTGGCATTCGAGTATTTGACCCACTCAGTATAGTAAGTAGAGATTGTGCAAGTCTTACTGCTCTGTACCAAGCATCGTTTGGGATTTTGCAAATATTAGGACTTCTAGCATTAATATATTTTAACGTTTCAGAGTCACCAATGTCACCTTCATGGTCAGGGTAATAAATATGAAACTATGGAATCCACTAAAAGATGAAAGATGAGCACAGTGGCTGATAAAAGAAAAATTCTTTCTGTTAAAAGAAACACGCATAATAGTAGAAGTCACAGCAGAAAATTATTGCAATGATATTCTAACAAACTAAAAGCAAAAATAGCTTTCTGGTTTTGATGATGACCTACCAGAACGGCTTGAAGTAGGGGACTGTGCTATAGTCTCTGTTACTACAGCGGAGATTGCTGTAGGAGTGAGTATAGTTGAAGAGCTGGGTGGTGAGCTAGTAGATGTAGGGATAGTGAATTCCGTCCCAGAGGTTGAAGTTTTGGTAGTGCTGGCACTGTTGGTAGCTGTGGTTGCAATGGTGGTTGGATGTACTGTCAGAATAGGAGAAGTCTTGGTAGTGGCAGAGCTGCTGGTAGCTGCAGTGGTCTGTGTAGGTGTGAGGATGGTGGTGGCTGTGCTTTCTGAAAGACGAGCGGTGATGGTGGTACCAGCACTGCTGGTAGGTACGGTGCTCTGTACACTTGCGGATGCAATAGTGGTCGTACCTTCTGTTGCAGGGGGAACAGACTTGGTCGTACTTCCAGATGTGATTGTGGTTGGACCTGTTGCCGGAGGGCTGGTGGTCTTCGTGACTACCGTGGTGCTTGTGGTGGTGCTCTTGGAAAACGAGGGGAAAGTAGAGACAGTAGTGGGTTTTTCTGTACGCTGGGTTTCTACAGTGGACAATGTTGCTGGGATGGTGCTAGCTGATGAGAACATGGTGACAGTACTGGTGGGGGAGCTGGGCACTAAGGGTGTGGTGGTGACGATGCTGGTTGTGCTCCCTGTCATAAGAGGAGTGGTCTTGGTGGTGCTGGCACTGCTGGTAGGTGTGGTAGACCCTGCACTTGTCCCTGCACTAGTGGATGCAATGGTGGTTGTACTTCCTGTTGGAGGGCGTGAGGTGCTGGTGGTGCTGCCACTACTGAGAGGTACGGTAGCTCCTGCACTTGTGGATGCGATGGTGGTCGTACCTTTTGTTGGAGGGGGAACAGACCTTGTTGTACTTCCAGCTGTGATTGTGGTTGTGCCTGTTGCTGGAGGGCTGGCGGTCTTGGTGACTGCCGTGGTGCTTGTGGTGGTGCTCTCGGAAGATGTGGGGACAGTAGAGACAGCAGTGGTTACTGGTACAGGTGGGGTTTTTACAGAGGTCGACGTTGCTGGAGTGGTGCTGGTTGAGGTGCTTGGCGTGGTGCCTGGAGTTGTTATTGTTGTCGTGCAGTGTTGGCGGTCACAGCACAGCACACTGACCTGGTAGTTGAAGCACATGGGGTACTTGCTGTTCTGGTCCTCGTTTCTGCACTCAAGCCCGACATCGAGGCTGCACTTGAGTTTCTGGTCCAAGCTCTCCAGGCTCCTGTCAGGGTAGTTTTCAGCACGGCACCTGATGTCCTGTGGCTGGGAGCACAGGTCATAACCAGCGGCACGGATATTTGCAAAGGTCTCAAAGTCTCCATCCTGGCTACCAGAGCTTGGGAAATCCACATCAAACCACTGCGTCCAGGCACAGCGCGGCTGGCAGCTGCCTGTGGTGGCAGTACTGATGGGTGAGGTGGTGAAGGTGGTTGTGCTCCCTGTCGTAAGAGGAGCGGTCTTGGTGGTGCTGGCACTGCTGGTAGGTGTGGTGGTCCCTGCACTTGTGGATGCAATGGTGGTTGTACTTCCTGTTGGAGGGGGTGAGGTTTTGGTGGTGCTGCCACTACTGAGAGGTACGGTAGCTCCTGCACTTGTGGATGCGATGGTGGTCGTACCTTTTGTTGGAGGGGGAACAGACCTTGTTGTACTTCCAGCTGTGATTGTGGTTGTGCCTGTTGCTGGAGGGCTGGCGGTCTTGGTGACTGCCGTGGTGCTTGTGGTGGTGCTCTCGGAAGATGTGGGGACAGTAGAGACAGCAGTGGTTACTGGTACAGGTGGGGTTTTTACAGAGGTCGACGTTGCTGGAGTGGTGCTGGTTGAGGTGCTTGGCGTGGTGCCTGGAGTTGTTATTGTTGTCGTGCAGTGTTGGCGGTCACAGCACAGCACACTGACCTGGTAGTTGAAGCACATGGGGTACTTGCTGTTCTGGTCCTCGTTTCTGCACTCAAGCCCAACATCGAGGCTGCACTTGAGTTTCTGGTCCAAGCTCTCCAGGCTCCTGTCAGGGTAGTTTTCAGCACGGCACCTGATGTCCTGTGGCTGGGAGCACAGGTCATAACCAGCGGCACGGATATTTGCAAAGGTCTCAAAGTCTCCATCCTGGCTACCAGAGCTTGGGAAATCCACATCAAACCACTGCGTCCAGGCACAGCGCGGCTGGCAGCTGCCTGTGGTGGCAGTACTGATGGGTGAGGTGGTGAAGGTGGTTGTGCTCCCTGTCGTAAGAGGAGCGGTCTTGGTGGTGCTGGCACTGCTGGTAGGTGTGGTGGTCCCTGCACTTGTGGATGCAATGGTGGTTGTTCCTTTTGTTGGAAGGGGTACAGACTTGGTTGTATTTCCAGCTGTGACTGTGGTTGTGCCTGCTGCCGGAGAGCTGGTGGTCTTGATGACTACCGTGGTGCTTGTGGTGGTGCTCTCGGAAGATGTGGAGACAGTAGAGAGAGTAGTGGGTTTTGCTGTAGGCTGGGTTTCTACAGTGGACAATGTTGATGGAACGTGGCTAGTTGAGGAGAACTTGGTGATAGTGTTGGTGGAGGAGCTGGGCAGTAAGGGTGTGGTGGTGACGATGGTGGTTGTGCTCCCTGTTGCAGGAGGAGTGGTCTTGGTGGTGCTGGCGCTGCTGGTAGGTGTTGATATTGTTGGTATTGCTGTTTTTTGTGGTTCTGTTCTTGTTGGTGTTGTTGGTTTAGTCTTTGTCTGTATTGTAATTGCTGTTGTTTCTGTAGTTGGAGATGTAGTTTGTTCTGTTTGTCTTGGTGTTGTAGTTTTTATTCCTGAACATGATTTATAATTACAGCATAATTCTCTGATTTGGTAATTGTAGCATTTCTTGTCTTCTTGGTCTTCGGTATTGCATTTCAATTCAGTGGTTTTATTGCACTGTATTGTTTGGTTAAGATAGTTTATTGTCTTATCTGATTGTTCATGTACTCTGCATTCAATGCTTCTCGTGTTATTACAAGAGCTTTTTCCTTTTCCTGTGATATATTGAAATGTTTCCTCTTCATTTTCAAGCTGTGTCCCATCATACCATTCTGACCACTCACATACATACTTCACACATACAGTTTTTGCTGATGTGGTTTCTGTAATTCAAAGGAAGAAACGTAAGTTTTGTTTTCTACTACTAAGGAAAATGTCATAAAAAAATTTTTCACCTTCCATGAATTTATTGCCATATATAATATTTGTATCTTAATATAGCATTTTAATGAACTTGCTTCAAGAGTCTTGAGTTTCACTTTTAGTATAGGTTTTCATTTCATCTTTGTATTCCTTTTCTCATTTTTTTTCTCCTTACCCCTATCCACTTACTATTGCTTAGCTACATAACTACGCTGGTTTTAAAATATTTCTACAAAGTAATGATTTTTAAAATTATTTTATTATTATATTGTGGCATTCATTTGTAAATTTATTATATAAACAGGTAATATTTCGTTTATATAATATTCATATGGAATACATATAAATATTTCTTATTTTAATGAGATTTCTGTTCAGTGTCTTAGCATTATGAAAATGAGCGTATGAAGCATATACCCATTCCTTCACATGAATGTTACATCCACTTAATAGAAGACTTAAATTTGATTGTACAGTTCTTGCTGTAGTATTCTGTAGTTTTGCTGAAATACTTCTCAGTTTCTCACAATTACATGGTCAGTATAATGAGTTCACTGCTCGAATAATGTAGATGTTCAGGCTATTAAAGATGATCAGATTGGAAAGATTCCAAAATATCATTTAAAATAATTTGAGCATTCCCTCAAAATGATTTTCTTATCTTCTGTTTATGCTAATGTGGTCAGTAGTTTTTAAAATGTCAGCAATTGTCTTTTGTGTTGGTCTAGAATTGCTGTTTTTAATTTGCAGGGAAGTGAGATTCTGATAAGAGCAAAGACTGGTAAGTTTCATCATTTTTCCACTGGAAAAAAAAACACGGTAAAGTAGTGGAGACTGACTTTATGAGAAATGCTGTATTTTCTACATTTTTGATTTTTTTTTTTAAAAGCATCTGAAGCTGCCAATTGAGTTCGTTGCTTCAGAAGTCAGCAGTTTCAAATAAAAGTATGTGCTGATGGCCCCTCCCCTTCAGGCAATTTTCAATCCCTTCCAGAGATTTTTCAGTTATTTTGAAGAGTATTCATGCATACCTGTTGCAGGTTGACTGGTAGAAATTGGAAACGAGGTAGTCGGCGTTGTGATTCCACATTCAAATATATTTCTGCTTATTGTTCCATTGACATCACATGTTGCACTGAAACACCATCCAGTTCCATCTGTGGTGGTGTAGATGTGTTCATTATATTTATAGGTGTTGTTTTCATATATGCAGTTACATGCTGTAATTGATAAGATTATTGTCAGTCACCTATGAAAAGACAGTATCCTGTATCTAATTTTTTTAACAGTGCTTCTTAGCTGTCTTACCTTTATCATCAAACTTGCACTGTAAACCTTCTGATGTGCACTCGCTAAAATAAAAAGCAGAAAATACACTTATTTTATTATAAACTAATTGTATTGCTATCACCTTTCTGTCAGGTGTACTAGCATCAAGAAACAGAATTAGATAATTGTGAACGACAACTTAGTTGATTTATATAATAGCATTCAGATGGGCATGTTGCCTCAATTCCAGCTAAATAACAATTGCTTGTTCCGCATTACTACGGCCCTTTTCACTCTGCAGAGCTATCAACATACAGCCTGAATAAAGGCAGGTCTTAATTTTTTCTTTCTTGCAGTGTGGATCATCATCAGAACTGACTGCATCGTGGAAGATCCACTCCTTACCCCTTTCATCTGTTAACATCAATTCATATGTGTTTACTCCTTGAGCACCCAGCTTATGTTGGCTTTTTTTTTGGCCATGGTTTTCCTATGCCTTTCTTTACATTAAACCCAAGCTTATACATAAAGTGAAACTAAAGATTATGCAAAGTTACAAATGGAAGCCTTGAGGAAAGTCATGTATAACTATCCTTGCACTTGTTTTTATACTAAAAAAAAAAAAAACATGTTAAGAAGGGAGAGTCTAAATACTACAAGCAGTATAAGAATGTAATAAAATCCATGGAAGTAGACTCCTTATTAGATATATATGCTTCTGGAATGATATTTTTTCCTGCCATAGCAATGGAAAATAGAGGAAGCTTAGTCTCAAAGTACTTACTGTTCTTGTGTATCATTGTGCTGAGGATTTACAACATAATTATGATCAAATTCAACAGAACAAAAAATGTAATAGACCCTAATAGTACTAAATAGTAAGAAAGCTGGCATTGGGTGGAAAGGCCAGGCAGCATAAAACTCATCGCGTTATGAAACAGGAACATGCCATTTCCCATTACTGGTTTAGTCGGTTTTCCTTGTACACAATTAGGTTGGTGTGTTAAGCCTTACCATAATTGACATTTATCCCGCATATATATCTTCCCATCTTCATTATCATAACAGTCACAGAGACTGACGCACTTCATCTGATCCTCGTGAAAATATGGTTTGTCTGGTGGGCAGTTGGGGTAGCAGCCTGAAGCAAGGAAAAGGGCATACAGAAGGTTGAAAAAGTGCAAAGAGAGAAATTCAGGAAAAATTCTGTTTGTGCAGGATGTGTTTGCAAGTTGTGTTTTTAACAGCAATAATTTTTACTACTTTTTTTCCAGTGATTGTAGGAAGTAATGCAGAGTACTAATGTTAGCAGAGCCTACAAGGACTTAGCCACAGATGTTTTTATCTGTGCTTTATCTCCATTCATGTTGATGCAGTGATGTTGAAGAGAATTAAATGATGGAAAAGCAGCTGATGGAGAAAACAGGCTCCACTAAATACTATTTAAAAGATTATAAACAAATTTATCCACTTAAAGGTACTTGTAAGCTCTTTTTACCTTCTAAACCTGGCAAGTTATGGAGGCATTTCCCACTTGGGTTCCTACAGGTCTTCATACAGGAGGCTCCACAAGGCTTATAGTGCCATTCACATTCTCCTTGTTGATTATAGTAATCACAGAACAGTGCTAAAGAGAAACATAAATTTGAAAATGCTCAGAAAAAAAACCAAAACTCTTTTGAGCCATGTCTGTTCAGATCCCTACCATGCTGCCTTGAACAGCCTTGAAAACTGAATGAATAGGTGAAATGTGTGACCATCAAAACCCTGTGAAAAGTATACAGTGCACTTAGAATGCATGCATATGAGGTACACAGAATATGTTTTCAAAGATATCAGTAAGGAATTGCTGTATATTTTACTACACTTTCAGAAGAAGCATATGTAAAATAAAACTCACGACAGATTGATGGGGTTCTCCAGGCTATACAGACACCAACTTCATTACATGCTTGAGCATAGGCAGCTACTGCTGTACAAAAGCAATCACAGTCTCCTCCAGAGTCACAGGCACAAGCATCTGTCACACATGCTTGATAATATTTTGCTGGTTCAACCTGTCATGAAAAAGAAATATTACATTATACATTCTGCCTTCTAAGTTTTCTCAACTTCACTAGACTAATTTTCTTAAAATTAGTATCTCAGAAGGAAGGCCTATATCAGTTATTTCTTTTGTTATGTTTTTATATGCTGTTAAACACCAGAGGTAATGCCAGATAATACATCCAAATCACATATTGACAGAGTTTTAGACATCTAGACTTGTGTCCCAGTGAAAGATTAGCTTCATGTTCCCAAGCCGTATTAGGCAGCCATACCTGAAGGTCTCTAGCCGTGGAAAGAACTAAGGTAATAGCAAGAGCACAAAATTATCCTGCACTGTTGGTATGTACTGTCAATTAATGCTGCTTCATTACTACCCCAATATGTTATTTCATTGAATTTGTGTTCATTACATGGTATATTTTACCCAAGTTAGACCACATGAAAATATACAGTAATTCTGAAATTATTGTTCTTTCCCAATAAATTAGTATCATTTTCTATGATCTATATAGCCTACTATTTCTTACAGGTAGGGGCTATAAATCTGTTCAATTGCGCAAGATTTAGACTGAAGTTACACAATTCAAAGTGAAACATGCTCTCTAATGAATTAGACGTATATGGCAAAGTGTATGAAGATAGACTTCATTTTAGATTCAGTAACACTCAGGCCTAGTCTTCACAGAGTGAACTCCTGCCCTGGTGATACCTGTGAGTGACAGGCAGCAAAGACATTGCTGTTGATGATGCTACACTGCTTCTCTGACCAGGACTTTCGATAAGGGTTGGTAGAGCATGGGTCCTTTACGAAGTTAGCATCAGGACATGTGGAGGATACTTTCCAGCTATTTCCAAACTCTAGGACATTCTCCACTACAGACAGACTCCTTGTAGTGAAGTCATTGATGCCATTGCCATCATAATTTCCACAGAGGCCACAGGTCTTGCCCTGCAAAAGGAAATAAAATAATAATGGATGTGAGAAAACAAAGATCTGAAACTGAAGGAATACATGAAATTCAGCTCTTAAAGCGCTATTCTGTTCCAACTTTCCCAAAGATTCCCACTGAAGATATTTTAGGTTTAGATATTCTGGAAAAGCAGCCATCTGTTTCCTCAGCAACACAACATGACCACCAAGGCTACAAACAGCTACTGACTTTCTTTCTTTTAAATCTAAACAGTACAACTGTCTTAGTCATTTTATCCATTTTTGAGGATGTACCAACTTTAAGGTACATCTTTAACAAGGGAAATGAGGACTCAGCTAACTGACAATGAAAATGCTTTTCATTTATGCTTTGTTTTATACAATAGACGTTCATACAAAAGACAGCCTTACAAAGCTATCATAAGTACTGCCAGTCCACCCATGTAACCTACTCATTGAGTCTACTGTTACGACTGCTGACAGATGGAAAAATAAATGACATTTTCCTTGCATTTCCAGAAATACCTCATTCCAAATTTTGATATGTGAAATGGTGATAGGCTATAATAGATGCTAAGCTTTCTCTGTGAATCCAAGGTTCATACTTTCTGCCCATACTTTCTTTATCACTTGTTCATATATATGTTTGAAAAATACATAACATTTTACATACTATTTTACTTCCTTGTTCTTGGAGTACAATATTTTGGATTTATGTGTCAATGTGTACTGAAAACAATGGATGATTTTTCAAGATCAGGACTACTGAATTGATTTCTACACATGTAGCTATGTAATCTTAGTGAAGTCTGATAAGCTTTACCAAGATTTACAGAGTACGTTTAACAAATTCCAGTCCACAAAAGCAGTCTACTAACTCAAGTTCTGTCAGGCCAAGTAGAAACTGAATGCTGCCTTGAGCACTCTAAACTGCAGCAGGATGTTTACATGTCTTCCTAAGGTGCCAGAGGAATAGAAAACAACATATGATGTCCTACAGGAATGCTAGAGAAATCACCTTTGGGATATTGTTTGAGTCAGATAAAAAATTAACACCCAGTCCAAATCTAGTCTTAAACTACTAGATCCATACCTTAAATTCAGGGCTCAGCTTGATGAAGATGCTGGTTTTCTTGTCCCACATGAGGATGAGTCCGCTGGTGGTATCAATCACTGTGTACATACCTATATAGCGGACTGTGAATGGTACTTCACCATCTTGTCCTCTCTTTATCACACTGACATGCTCCTCACTGAGTATCAGTTCATAGTGCTGAAACAGGAGGAAAAGGTGATTAGAAATGAACCTAATAGCTACAGCTGTGCTATTAAACATTTTTTTCCCCACTTTTAAGAGTACTAAAACCAGTTTGTTTAATGAAAATATGTCATCCAAATGCAATAAATCTGAACAGTGTGGTTCAAATCTCAGGCTCATGGAATTGTGGTAAAAATGTATTTTAAATGGAGCAGATTGTAGATTAAAAAGGGATGTCACAGTAGTCATGGAGGAACTACAGTGCACAGAGTAAGAGAATCTTCTAATGTGTTCAGCCAAGTTTCTGCTACAGGCAATTCTCCTGTAGAGCTGTAGTTTGTCCAAAGGTAAGTATAAGATGGCTTTGTAAGGGTGGAATAGGCAGAAAGCTGGGAAGCTGTACCAAATACTTCACCTGATTCTGGTTTAAGCTTAATGTACAAGTTGATTTGCTTTTTAAAATATTTTCTCCAAACTTCCTTGCAGCAAAGGATATCCTACTTCTCCCAAGCCTTACACAGATACAGAACAAAAAACCCGTGGTCTGTAATGCAATACCTACGCACCTCTAAGAAAACTTTGATAGATTTTGAGCAAGTTGTCCCAGTGCTGCCGCAGGGAATATTTTCAGTGATAACCCGGAAGGTCCCATTCACTGTGTCACTCTTCCCACAGTGGTTCTGAGTAATAAAATTAAAAAATATATTATTGTTGCAGATAAGATCAAGATTATATTACAATTTACTTCTGTTAAGTAACAGTACCTGGACTAGCGTGTATTCACAGTTTCCATTGAAGGTGAACCTTTGGTCATCAAAGGTGGTATAATGTCCATCTCCATAAACAGCACACGTCCCCAGACATTGTTTTTTGGTACATTCCCACATCCTATTCTTGCACACACTAGGAATGAGAATTAAAGCTTTTAATAATAAAGTAACTCACTGTCTTATGCAGACGTATCCCAAAAACTCAGCATTTGTTTGGCATCTCAATCTTGGTAAATGTTATATTGAAACAGTCTTTTTCTGATTCTTTTCTGATTCTATGATTTTACATTTCCTATGTGAAGTATTAAAGCAAAGTTCTGTTTGCTATTCCAAAGGCATGAACTGCAAAAAAAGGGTAAAATGGACACCATCCTCCCAGAGGTTTTCTCCCAGTTTGTGCCTCAGCTGTCTGCCTGCAACAAAAGTAAACTTGCTCATCTTGCTGAGTCAAAACCTAAATGACCCATCAATTGATGAAATGCACAGTCTAAATCTCTCCTCACTACTGTACAGCTTAAGATCTTTTTAAAGACAAATGATAGAACCAGGAATGCAACTTCCCAGAAAATACTTACCAGGTATTACAGTCAGCATTGATCTTTTCCCCAGGTTGATACATGGCTCCATTGTGAATACACGGACATTCCTCTTCAGGAATACAACCACCCTTCCCATCTAACACAAGCCCAGATGGACACACACAGCCAGATACACACTGTGTGCTATACTGGAAAGGTCAAGAGGAAGATACAATTTCAGAATAAAATAATCAAGGTAGAAAAATGAAGATTAGATTAACTTAAAATGTCTTTATATGTTCTATTTCTGCCCAGCTTAAATAAGAGAAGACTCTGAAGTACTTACAGGCCTTCAGAATAAAGACGAAGTTATTAGCATATAAAGCTGCTGAACATTTGATACATTCTAATCCTAAATGCATTTGTTCAAGCCTGTGAAATTTGAAATATATTGGATCTTAAGACTTGCTCTGTTAGGTGAAGAAGCCCTATGCTTTGTGATAGGTGACTTGTGATTGAATGAATGGACTTTAAAAATAAAGTAAGTAAATTTAGTTTGAGTGAGTTGCATTGAAAACAGATGCATTTCTTATGGTACCTATTCATGAAATTACACATGGCTATCATGCACTTAGACGGAGAGATATAATTAGATGTGCAAGAAATTCACAATTGCACTATCATATGGAAAGGAATGATTGCTCCTAGCCAGCTTACAGCAAGTAATTTTCTCCTAAGGAAGTAAAATATGTGGCAAAGCCCTAAATATTTTCACTGCTAATTACTCTTACTTCAAAAGAATTGAACAACACTGCGTTAGACATAAACAGAAATACTTTATATTATATACACACAGGTTTATGCTCTTATACTTGATCCATTTTTGTGTCACGAATTTTCACTCAAATCCTTTGGTGAAAGTCAGAAAGCCATCACCTTTTTCGTTTAGTCAGATGAAACAGTTACAAAATGTTAGCTCTAATGAGGGTTATTTGAGCAGTAGCTGAAGAAATTTTGACACTGATCTCACAAAAGTTGAATGTTACTTCTCTATATTTTATTCTGATGATCCTAATGTTAACACTTCATAACATGTTTTTTGGGATATTAGCATAAAAAGTATCTGTGATGTAGATTCAGAGTAGGAAAGTTAGATCAATGATGACTGTAACACAAAGATGACAGACAAAACTTGAAAGTGCCATTTCATCCAGCCATGACATACTTACACACTGCATATCCAGAGTCTGACAGCTTTTTTGACACTCTGATCCAGTTGTTCCTGCTGTGTTGTTTCTACAGTCTAAGTAGAACATGGGAGATTCACAAACTAGAGGAAGGAAAGAAGTGAGAGAAGTAAGAAATGGCATGGGTTTATCACACAGCTGTAGCCATAAAAAGCATCTAGAAATTCTGTGGAATTTGTATATTTCAGTTAACAAGGACTGCTGTCCCTACTCAGTCTGCTAAATAGGAATCCAATTGTAGATTCACTTCAAAGCACTGAATTCCCAGAACCTTCCACAGTATATCAGAAAAAATCTTTTAGATCTTATCATGAACCTAGGTTGCTTCTGCCTTTTATAGTATAGAAATACTTCTATTATTTAAAAATTCATTAAGAAATATCAATTCTACCAAATATTTCTGTCCAAAACCTGGCACAGAGAAAAAGACAAGTGTAAGTGGAAGATTTTTTTTTAACCTGGAATTTGATCGGGTGCTCCAATACAATTCAGTCTTCCCTGGATGCAAGTGCTGCAAGAGAGGAAAAACATTACCTTTTAGCCATGTATTGAGACTGAGAGCTACCTCTGTCAAGTTTCAGTACTTTCTAAGGAATTAATTGAATTCCTGAATACTATTTTGCAGTCCCAGGGAAGAGTTTCTCTCAACACTAGTACCAACGATGCTTTCATATGGTTGCTTAACAGGAAAAATTAGAGTTTGAAATGGATATATTTCTGCTTGTTACTTACTTTCTCCTAAGATTTCTCTTTGCTTTTTCTGTTGTGTATTTTGTGCTTGAAAAGTCATAGAATTAAATAGAAAATACTCCTATGTACAATTGCTCTATCAATCTGGATGTAAACATTATTCTTAAAAGTTTTAAAAAATGTTTATGAGAGTACTGTATTGAAACTCACGCAGGGCAGGGTGAGAACAGTTTAAATGAAGCTTAACTAGATAATAAAATGCATATACTATTGCTTGAACGTTTTGCAAAAGCTTCCCTTACCATACAAGCCCACTTTCATGAACAACTTCTCCAAGTGGTATGGGAGATCCTCGGTAGTAACAGGGGCATTCATTAGCAGGCACACATTTGCCACTTTCATCCATGTAGGTTCCATTTATGCAGGTGCAGCCATCAACTGGGACAAATTTAATTTTGCATGTGACGTCAGGCTCACTCAGAGAGCGACATGTGGGTTGACATGAATCGATGGTATAGCTGTAGCTTAGGGATTTGGGACATGAGGTGCTGTACTTTGCTTGAGAGAGTAAAAAGGAAGAATGAGTTCGTTAATTCCAGATGGTAATTTTTGTTGGGAAGAAAGAAACGGTAGGTAGTAGCAATAACAGGTAAACAATAATATACACCTCTGCCTATGCTGTGTCTTTCTCATCAGTGTTTTTCTGAATATTTCCAGAGTTAGAACTGAAGGCTACTGTACAAGTAGATTAAATCAAGTCATATATGCAATAAGGAATATATTTTTTCAAATGAGAGTTTGGAAACAAACCTCCATTTGGTGCTGCTATTTCATTTTTCTAGTTTTCTGGTTAGTATTACTAATGTTGTTATTCTAATATGTCATATTTATGACACTATGTGATATAGAAAGCTATAGTTAAATTCAAAGTTGTGCAGAAACAGGTGGAGGCGTGTCTGTAACAGCAAGCTCTCCTCCATCTGTTCATATGTATTCTTGCTATTAATGGAGTAAATCAAAAGGAACAGCAGAGAATTACATCTAGAAGTGCATTTAACAAAATCCCTTCATCGACACTTAACATATTTGTCTGGAAATTGATATAAAAATTTTTTCACCGACAGTTTTTATTGATGGCTGCACAGGAAAGGTAATAGAGAAGTGTACTCACAACAGACATCAGTCCTCCATCCATTTATTTGGATTCCTCTTGCAGCACAAGCTCTCACATAGGAAGAAAGGGCTGCGCACAGACAGCCCTCACTGTTTTGACAGTTACACGTGTCAAACATGCAGTTCTAGGAATGTGAGAAAAATACAATCTCAACACTTCTAAGACTATCAATCAAAAATGTCATGCACTAATCCTTCTTCAGATAAACTCAGTCATAGACAACACTGGAATAACTTCATTATTTACTTAAGTTTCCTAGTGGAGAGAATAAAGCTAATGGAAATTAATTTCAGTTATTGTTGGGAAATAGTAGTTTTAAAGTCAGTTACACATTTAGCAGCTTCATCTGAACCTGTGTTTGTGAATATACAGCACAGTAGCATGTACAGGTTTATTCACACTATGCAGTCTAGACACATCATTTCATCAGCATCAACACCTGAGTCATTTATAGTGAGAAGGAAGATTGACAACACACTGATAGCGGAATGATGATAGTTAGCCAATGGTCTTTCTTGCCATGTAGTTAATAATAAGATGTGAGGTTGGTGAGACTGCAGTTAACTGTAGTTTTCAAATAACCATTTGACATGCCTTTGTGCAAACCTTCTACCATATAAGTATATCCATCCAAGAGAAAATAGCTGCCTTTGCATTTGCAATGATAAAACCAAGACTGACAAATGAAATAAGATAATGCTACAACAAAAACAGCAATATGTTGAAAGAAAGAAGTGCAGTACAGAAATGAAAATGCAGGCATTGCATAAGACTAGAGATACGTCTGGGACAGTTTTTTCCTGGTAGCTAGTTGTAATGATCCCATTTCTATTGTTTCTGAAGGAGAAACCAGTCTACCAACGTACCGTGTAGTAATTAGAGGGATTCAGTAGATAATGACAATCAGCAAAAGGTCCTTCACTGTTAGTTAGTAGTCCACACCAGTGCTGAGCATATTTTTCTGTAAAAAGAACAAACCGTGCAAACCGTACTTCATTAGTCCCATATACCCACTTCCCTAATCTGGAAAACCAGTTTTGAAATTATATCAAATCTTTCCCCTCCTGTCTCTTTTCACTCAGCTTGTGCTCTAAGGTCATTAAAACCAAAGGTGCATTGAAATAGAGTTACTGAAGATCATGAATAAAGAATTTCCAAAGATGCTCATGTGATCCACTCCTCTGATATCAAGCTGTGAGCTTAGACATTCTCTCTGTTTTCAATGATCACACAGTTTCTTTCAGTTATGCTTCTAGGACTCTTACTTTACTTCATTACATAGCCCTCATGTTCTCATTGTGAATATTCTGATTTCAGATGTACGTTTTCACCAAATACACAATTCTTCATTCTCTTATATTTGCTTTCTAATAGTTGTGTTTTTCTTACTGATAAGAAAAAAATAACCTAGAAAAAATTCTTACCATTATCGATGCTGAGTGCACAAGGGTTCTCAAAACTGCTCTGGATATCAGGGCAAGAAGCCTGAGTTTTCCATGTATTAGCAAATGCTGCTGCTGTTCCTTCAACTACTCCACTTATGGCCTTAAAGTCATCAGTTTGGACATTATTGAAATTTCCACAAAGACCTGTTGAAAACCAGTTGAAAAGTTTATACTGTTTGTACTCAACAAAAGACATTTAGCAAGATGTTCTTCAGTTTCATTCACTTACCACAGGTTTGGTCTTTGAACACAGGGTCTAATCGCACAAACACTTGCATGATGGGTGTGATCTGGATTTCAACCTGGATACCAATATTTGTGTGCATGATGACAAAGAATGATGAAGGTCTAAAGATGGTGACATTGGCTATAAAAGAAAAAAATAGAATGAATGCTTTCTGGAGGAGGTTAAATGCAGGACAGAGTACATCATGATACGAAGGCTGCTCTAAAAGTAGTGCACACTATTTTATGATGTTGGCCCGCAACACCAGAGGTGAATGTTAGAGAAAAAATACCTGCTGAGATTGGCAGCTGGGTGTAGATTGAGTTCACAAACACACCGCCATCAGTTTTGACCTCAATGAGCTGTTAAAGAAGAGGAACAACAGGTAATCATGTGAAGGATTATTATAGTCCAAAGAGTAATAATAGTGACGACTCTGGTGATATTACTTAAAGAGCTATTAATTAAAAGGGGTCATTTTTGTGACCACTTTCCACTTTGTGCACTTAACTAATTTTCCTTGCCAAAGAAAAATGTTTTTTGAAGAGTGTTTCTCAACTGATTAGCGAATTCTATCATCTTGGTTTTTATGAACAAAACTTTATGATGAATTACACCCACTACTGTTGTACTTGTAGCTTCTAAATTACAGGCTGACGTGTTTTCATCTAATTGGCAAAAAAAGAGCTTTTTCAGTTTTTTCTTAATGAACTTCCACAAAGCCAAATCTACTATTTCATTTTCATAACAAAACTCGTTTATTTTCACTTGATAAAAAACTAACATGTACTTATCCCATATGTGGAAATAAATGCAGTTCCCTACCCAATAAAGGCCTAGATGCTTTGCTCCCCACGTTATTAATAGCTTTTTCTCATGCTCATTTTGCATTCTTACCGTTTGTCCTTTGTTCAAGCTGAGGGTCACTGTCTTTAAGCACGTTTCAGTGTTTGTCATGCCACATTTCCGTAGTTCTACCAGGATGGTGAATATTTCATCTTCACAGTGCTGAAAATAAATAAAAATCCCAACAGTTATTCAATGAAAGGCTAATTACAGAAGCTGCCCCTGTCAAAGTCTCTCTTTTCAGGGAAATAGTAACAATGAGTGATTTTCTTTTTTTTTTTCTAGACTGAATTGTGCAAATGGAAAAAAAGAAAGCAAAGAAGAGACAGATCAAAAAGGTCAAACCATTTCACTTACACATTACTGTAACAAAATGTTTTGATTATAATGAATTTTTTACTTCTTTATTTCTCTTAACTCATTTTTATAATGATTCAAAACCTAAATGAAATGCATCAGTTGACTTGAACTGATTTTTCTATATTTCAGCTTCCAAGAAAAGAAAAGTTAGTCTTACTTATTAAAGATTTTATTTTTTTGAACTGTTAGTGCATTTTTTCAGACGTGGAATACCATTTGGTCCAGTACTATTAAATGCAGTTAACAGTAAATTATTAAATCCAGTAAGATAGCTGGAACAATCATGCTGAAGAATGCAGATTAAGCGATACCTTAAAAAGAGAGTACTCTTCAGCATTTATTGTATCACAGAATTGGAAATTCCCTGAAAACCACCATTTACTGTTGCAGGACATCCTAATATTTAGCTGATAGTTAAATCATTTGAATGGCAGAATACATTCCAGTAAGTGTCTGATTAACTGAAGTAATTCAATATACATATGTCAAAAGATGTAAGTTTCAAAGATGTTGATTGAGATCACCTATCCTTTCCACAAGCATATTAAGCTTTATGACCAAGTAATATCTGATTCTCACCTTAGAAAGGACATAAGTGCAGTCTCCATAGACATCATAACGCTTTTTATCATATGTAGAAATGTGTGAGCCTCCCTCTACGGAACATACTCCCGGACATGACATGTCTTCACAATTCCATTTGCCTCCATTACATGTACTGGAAGAAGCAAGACAATCTTAGCTGAAATCAGTAATAGCAGTCCAGACTTACAGAAATCACAATGACATTAGGTTTAGTACTGCTTTTCCCTTTCAATCTATAGTTTGAATACACAGTAAATCCAGGTTTAAGACATTCTCATATATTGTGAACATATGATGCAAAGCATTAAAGGGAGTGACTGTGATATGCATTCACTTTGCTCATTTGATTCTATTCCTTTTTTGGACAGGTTAGCTCAATAGCAACAGGTGCTGGATGAGTAATTGCTTGTCTCCTGCAGCTAACATAAAACATAATGCCAAATTAAAATCTCTTCTGTTTTCTTGTATAAATGTATAAGAAACTAAGAGAAATGAGACTCCGCATCTACTCCTGATGCAGAGTATATCTGTTTTCTAAGGTAATGCGGTACTGTACAGGTACAGGATTAATAATTGTGAAACTGAGGTTGTGTAGCATCTCTTGTTTTCTTCAGAGAAAATAAATATTTGCAAATACGTAAATTACTGCAACTTCATTCCCTTTAGAGAAGTCCAAATGTTTGAACAAAATAAACAAAGAGGAAGCACTTGAATTCACTGGTGAGAAATCTAAACACTGTAAATCCTTACTTTGATCACCTTGAGCTCAAGTGCAAAGACGGTTAAGGCTGTTGCTAAATAAAACAAAGAATGTTCTTTGGGGTTATTTTGGAACTGTAGCGGTCAGTTAAATACACAGATCAATTACTGATAATGCAATTGCAAACAATAAACCATTAAACCCATTAAATATATTAGAGGAAATAATGAGTTAAGAAAATAGCAAGGGTTACCAGGAATGGCACTGCTCTGAGAAAGAAGTTCCTGGAGCATAAGTGTTGCCATTGTAAATACAGGAGCACTGCTGACGGGAGATGCAGCCAGAATTGTTTATGTCATCAAAAACGGTTCCTTGAGTTAAAAATAACAGCAACAAAACTTAATCAATTAAAGAGGCATTTTCCATACATGGGAAAATAATCATTTTTGTTCGTTACTAAACACTGCCTTGAAGACAGATTTGCAGCTGCTGTGAACTGTCATAGATATACCGAAGACAGTAGGACTATGCCAATTTACAGACTTTCAACCTTTGTATTCTTAAATTCCAGCTGCTTTGAAAAGGAGTTATTTTAGTACAGGTGGCTTGTTGAAAGGCTAGCCTTGATCTGTTTGCTTTTCTGCTTTCATGCTTTCTAAATATTGCGTGTGTGCTGGCAATTAATTCAGATGTCTTTCCTCAGTTGATAAATGATAAATACTTATCACTTGCAGCTGTAAAAAGTGCAAATATAATGGCCTTAAGCATCGTGGAAGAACCTGCCTTGTTTATTTTGAGATCAGAAATGTGAGCATATAAGAACTTGCCTTGTGGGCAGAAACAGCCATCCATACAGTGTTCTTCACAAAACTGAGATCGTTCAGGATTAGTGCATGTGTCAGTGCAGGGGGTGCTGCACTCCAAATACTGCATGTTGTAAGGACATGCCTTGGCTGAAATGTTAATAAAAGGAGAGGGTTTTTTTTCAGTCTGAAGTATCTCTAGTTCACTGTATATGAAAATAAGTATGTTCATTTATATTTTTTCAGCTAGATTTAAGACCACACTAAACCACAGACCTATCCCCACTTCTCAAAATCTTTAACTTTACTCAGATCTACGTTTTACAGTTGAGATTTGTTTTTCACGACAGTATAAAGAAAGACATAACTGGTGGCAAAATGACTGGATTTCTAGACGCACTAAGAAAATGGCTCTGGAAAGCTAGCAAGGTTTCTGTTGAAGGTAGCCTTTTAAGAATATCTGCATTGCTAAGGAAATGTAAGAATCAAGTCTCTAAAGCTTTAGTATATTTAGATTTTTTAGATATGGTTGGAAGAGCAAATAGTATCCCAGTGGATTTTAATTTGAAACAAATGTTGGTGACAGTATCAACAGCTACACTAATAACGTGCAGGCATTTAATTCAGTGAAAACCTCTGAAGACTACAGTGGTACAAACTCCTCAAACCAAGCTAGAGGAGATTAAATGCTAAACCAGCCAAAGACCAGTGAAGACTCAATCAATTAATCAACGAGGGTAAAAAATACTGTAGCCACCATGAAAAAAGGAGAGGAACAGAAATATAAGTAAGCAAATCACCCTCCTTCCTCCTCCTCCTATTTGTTTCCTTTACAGTGCCAATTCATTAAATGACCTCTCAGCTCTTGAGTAAGTGTATCTATTTAAGTGATACTGTTTAAGCCAGTCTGCATTAAAACACTTATTTTTTCTCTTCAGTCTTCTTGCTGGGGCTTGTACATCAGAACCCCCCAGTAAATGCCTGTAATTTCCAATGCATACTCAGCATTATTTGAGAACTCATTTCTTTTTATTTACCCAGTACAAAATAAAGGCATCTCCACTAATACTTACGGCATAGTTTTGAGGTTCTCCAGTTCAGAGGTTCCCCACCAGCATGAGCACACTGCCGGGAGTATTCAGCAAAAGTATCACAGATACATGAGGCATTTTTTAACTCTTCAGAGCGGCACAAGTCTTCTTGGCAAGCCGTAATGTACTCACTAACATTAACTAGGGCATTACAGTCTGCAAATGCAAAGCTGGTCAATGTTTTCTGACATATGTCATCCTGGGGAGGAAAAAAAAAAAAGAAAGAAAGAAAACTTTCAGAAAATAGAAAGGAGCAAATTTTTAGCATTGTTTTTCTGCTAGATTATTCTTTAATAGAATTTCACATCCCTCTATTTACTATTGCCCTAGGTCTTTTCCTATTGACCCTCTGAAGCTGTAGAATGATACAGATAAATGTGAAAGAAAAATTAAGGAATAATCAAAAAAATACTTACAGAGTTATATGTGCAATTATCTGGTGGGGAAGGAGTAGGGTCGTCACAGTACTCTGTGGGCCCATCCATTTTCTGCATATTCCCAAACTGTAAGGCTGTCATTCTGATATCTGTGCAAAAGAAATTTAATAATGAGGGTTGTGCAGGTTTTTTTGGTCAACGCAACTTCCTAATATCTTTTCCTCTTGTCAGGAATTCTTTTCAAGACCAGCTAAGGCAGCTAGTTCCCTTGAGTCTTTTCATTTTATCATCATCCCTTCCAAAATAGACACTGACATCACTATCTGGAAAAAGAAAAACATTAGAAAACAATTCTCAGCCTACTACATCTAGATGCAAACTAAGATTTGAACTGGAAAAAAAACCAGACTGTTTTCAGATGATACTGAGTCCATGCAGGGAAGAGAGAAAATAATTAAAATGGGGATTTGTACAATGGAGACTGCTGAGAAACAAGGTTTAGGAAAACACTCAAATTGAGAATGGATAGAATAAGAGAGGATTATATAGAGACTATGCATATCAGAAGGCAAATGTGGATGTATTTTGTGGAATAGGATTACATATTCAAAGTTCTGACAGTATGTTTAATGGACTCATTAATATAGACAAATCAGAATCGATACGTTACTATTAGAATTATTTTTATGACAGAATTGAAACAATAAATGTACTGACTAGATATTACCACTACATTTCAGTTTACTGGATATATTTCAATATTTATGTTATTAGTGAGAAACTGGCTAACACCTTTAAGTATTAAATACATTATCTGTTTATGTATTTATTATGTTTTTCAACATAGATTGAATCATAACTTCTGAGTATACCCTTCAACAGAATAGGAAAGAGGAATGATGATGATGTTAGTGCTGAAAGAAAGTAGAATACATGCTGGAGACTCCAGAAACCAATTTCTGATATTTAAAAAAACTTACTGTTTGAATAGAACTCATTGTAAACTGGAATGCCATTGAAGTCCCCACAAAGACCACAGGTCTGATTGGCATATTTCTCATTCAGTTCTAACTAAAATGATAGGCAATACATTGATGGAAGTTAGTATACACATTGTAAAATATATTCAGGATCATCGAAAACACTTGTACCTGCTGACCCTATTTTTCATCAGAGCTACGTAATTTTATTTAGAAATCTAATTTAAACTTGAGGGATAGAATGAAGAGTTGTCTTAGATTTGATTTGCAGCATAAACTCCAAACTATTGATATAGACTTAGGTTTTCACTGTAATATCTGTAGAGTGCCCAGCCTTTTTCTCTCCATTGTTCAGAAAGAAAATCAAATTCACAGCAAAAATGATGTCTTAAGAGAGAGAAATTCCGTTCAAAAATTGCATTAGAAGAGGTAAGTTGGACCTGCAGTGATGGTAATATATTAATGACAGTGAAAGTGGTTTTTACCGTATTTTAAGCAGAAGTCTGCTATCAAAGAGAAGTAAATCCAGATAATTTTCTTTGGGACTACCTGGATGCAAACCTATCTTTATTAAGGAAAAATTGCTCAACAGTATGAGATGGAAAGGCAATAGTAACTCCTAAACAAGTATTAACCTAATCAAAGATTAGCTTTTTGGCTGATCTGAAGGTGTAGACAGGTCCAAGAACTGTTCTTACCAAGATACTGTCACGTTGATTCCACATAAATACAATATCCGTTTTGCTGACAACTTTCACATAAATGCTGCTTCTCTCTATAGTAATTCCAGCTTGACTGTATGGCAGTTGAACTCTACAGAAAGGTAGAATGAATACTAAATATTTTCTGATCGAGATGTTTGATAAAGAGAAAAAAAAAAAAAAGGCTTGTGTGTTGCAGCATCTTACAAGGATATAATGCAGTTGTGTGGAAAGAAAAGCAATTAAAAAATAAAATGGTCCAGTACGGTCAAATGTGGATTTAAATTTGACTCCAACCTCAGGATTTTTCATAGAAATTTTGTCTTTGAGTTAATCTTTGAAGGAAAAATTGCTTTATTGTGACTCAAATTAATAGCAATTTATTCATTATTTCTGTGGGTAAAATTGTCAGATTTATTGCAGAATGCTAATTTTTCCTCAGTATACAAGAAAGTACTTGGCTAATTTGAAAAAAAAAAAATATCTGTATTTACCAAACAAGTGGTATAAATAAACTCACCTGTTGCTGTTGATCAGGACAACATCCTTTGTTAGCTCAATAGCTACACCTTCAAGTTTTATGGCAATGCGATGGATTGTCGGAACATTTTCCACCACAGTACGCCTAATCTGGATGTTGAACTCTTCATAGGGAGCGTTGCAATGGGATGCAAAAACATAATTACAGAGCCCAGGGTAGTAGAAGATGTCTCCATCAAAAGTCTTGAAGTGGAAGTTGCCCCATGTACTGCATACACGGCCATTGTGAGCAGGGTTGGAAGCTGTGAATTTAAAACTAGCTGTAAAAAATGACTTAAAATTGCTAGCCTTAACATGGTGAATCAAATTGTCCAAAGCTTCATTCTGTCATAATTTTCCCTTGCCCACCTCCCTTTGTTATTTTCCATCTGTCTATCCATTATAATACAAGTCACCATGTATTCATTCTTCTTCATCTGTCTGCTGTTCATCACATATATCCCTGTAAATTGTTGTAGTTACATTCAAGTAGATGATTTAATTGTTCACATTTCATACAAGATAGCAGTTCAACGTTATGCTATGTTTCTTAACTGACCTATTTCTCTGGTCTCTTTCTCTTATGATTTCATGACTTCTTTTACCAGTGCATTTCTCTATTTGCATTAAACTCCTTTTGTCTGCATCTTCTAAATCATCCTAAATCATCTATTGAATACATTTCATTTACTTAACTTACGTGTTATTACTGGATTTGTCAACGTTTGCTGGATGATTTTCACCTCAGATGAAACTGTAAAAGAAGAAAAAAAATTAAGAAAGAAAACCAAACCTAGTATAACAATTCCAAAACCTGCATCTAAAACTGACCAAGAAAGAAAAGACCAGCATGCTAATATGACAGTGTTAAGCCTGGCATTGATTTATACAGGATGTGAATCAGGTTAAAAGTGCGTATTACATTTCAAATTGAGGACAATTCAATCATAAGAAATTGTTTCCAGCTGTGAGGGTCTTCATTTTCTACCTTGTAGCTTTGACCCTTTTATAAACTCCAAATTGTGTTAGCATAGGCAGAAATTCACAGCTCTGCATATTGGAGCTCTTCAGACACAACAACCAATACAAAGGGTTAAGATATACTAAATTAGCCTAGTACAAAAGCATAGCTGGCTTTTCGTTACATCTACTCTGACGAAGAAGGAAATAAAAAACTTTGATTTTACCAATCACTTTTAACCCAAGCCGTTCTGTGATTCTATGATTCTATGATTATTTTCCAGGAATTTGCTAAAGAGGTTTTTAGGCATTTTTATTATTTAGTAGAGATGTGAGCAATGGATACAAATACTCATGCACGCAGTATAAACCAACTTTTTAAGTGAAGCATTTAGATAGGATCAAAGGACCCAAACTGGAAAAAAAACAGGACATGTGGCCACATGATTATGGCACTCAGGTACATCAAAACGGTCCTATTCCTGTGTTCTGCTTCAATGATTATTTTTGTACCTCTAGTTAAATAGTTAGTAGCTCAACTACATCAATTGTCTTCCAGTTGAATTATCCTTCTCTCTATTCTGTCTCCATAAGTTTTGAATTGCTTTCTACGCATGGCCCAACTATCGTGCTTAGAAAAACACCTGATCCTGTGCTCCAAGTTTGGTGCTCTAGGCTCCTATTTTTTGTAAGTAAACATGTCAGGCACTTCCCATTTAAGAAAAATGGCTACAACTTTATTTTATGAAAGACTGAATCCTTTCAGAATGAAATAACCATGCCTGGAAAACGTTGACTAATACCAACCTACAACACGCGAAGTCTAAATCCTCAGAGGACTTAGGTGATGAAATGACTCATGTTTGAATGAGCACTCCTGGTGTCTAGAGTACTTGCCAGCTGAAGAAGAGCTGCCTGTGCAATTTAGTTCTAAGTCCCCTTTCTCCTTATACAACAGATGGAGAGACTCCACAAACTCAGAACTAGATTAGACCACCAGACTGAACAAGGAAGGATTTTTACTGGAAATGCACACCATGTAAGCAAACTGAGTACTTGATCTCAGAGCTGAAAGATGCCTGTCTGAAGGGATTCAAACTCCCACTCCCAAAGAGGAACCCAAGAGACTCCTCATTTTGGAAGGGTGTTCTGAGTAGCTTCACCATCTCTAGAAGTTGTTCCAGCGTCTGCAGAATTTTCCTTCCATCCTGAAGCTTTTGTTCTTTTCTCATTTACTTTATACGTGACCATTAGTGACGTACGAAGAAGTAACTTTAATCTTTTTCCGCTTTCTGTTGGTCTTTCAGTATCACAGATAATATCATTAGGTAAATACATTCATACCATTACAATTGTTGAGAAAATACAACAAATGCCTCTGTGAGTCTTAATAATGGGACAGAATTTGCTTTCATTCAACACGTTCATAGGAACTTCAGTGGACATAGAACCATCCTGACTTCACCTAAGAGCCAGTACTCTTTAAAATATTGTGAATGTTTATTTAAAAGTGTGAGAACTTTTGTAACAGAACAAAACAGTATATACATGTATTTCAGTCTGTTAATTTTTCTCAAGGAAGAAAGCAAGTGTTATTTCCAAGGAAATTCTAGCTGCACTAGTTTATCGAGCAATTGCACAATGCCATGCTGTTGATCCTTATAAAAATAGGTGCCTATTGCTTCCAAGAATATACACGGTAATTCAATCTTTGATTATTTGGAAAGAGTTATGAATATTTCTGGATGCACCTTGTCAAGCTACTATCCAGCTGCTACCCCATATACACAATTCTCATTACAACTTATAAAAGTTGGAATTTGACCGCAAATATAAAGTTAGGCACAAAATGTTTAAGAAGATGGCATGAGATAAGGCCAATATTCTGTAGTCAGTCAGGACATCTGAATATATTTTCCACTTAGTGTGATTTGAAAGAAGTGTTTGCTGGGTTTGGTCTAACCACTATTCATTTTTCAAAGCAATTTATTGTGTTAGCATTGCACAATTCAAATAACTTTCTTGTACAAAGAAGGGCTGAGGATGTTTTGATTGACACTACGTAACTCTAAATGTAAGCTTACACTGTAGGTGACTGTTGTACTTTTGTGCTTAAATCAACTTAGCAGTATTTTAGTGCTTACTTCATGTAACATAAAGTAGCCTAAAATTGTATTTACACTTACTTGTTAATGTTTGAAAAATGATACACAAGATAAATTCAAAAGCAATCTGAAGATTTTAAAATATTAGCTGACAGGGCAGTAATTACTGTACACAAATGGGACTGACTTAGCAAGTTTGTATTCATGCAAGTAATTTCTATTTGCATAGTCCAATTAATTGAACATGATTGAATATTAACAAAATCTGCCAAGATTGGCCTCAATTAATGTAATACGAACAAGAGAAAAAAATGCACAAAACGATGGATTGCAATGCAACAGATTAACCTCCCAGTGATTTTCATACTAAAGATCAACAATTTATGTAAATATCTAATGTAGTATCAGTATACAATTCATTACTGAAAATCATTGTCACGTGAATACATTCTTCTAGTCTCTTTTGCAAAGGAATTGGAAGAGTAATCTGGTAGGTGACAAGATACTGGAAGAGACTGACCTGTAGCCTGATCTAGCAACTGGAAAATGTAGTGCTTTAAATTTCATAAAAAATCAGAACCTTCATAATCAGTCTTACTATAAAATGCAAAGGAAATGAAATGCTTTTGTAAGGCTTAAGTACTACCAAACAACTGATACTTTAAGACATGAATAATGGTTCTTTCTGATTTGATTTTCAAGACTACTTATCAATTGTAGTTATATTCAGTGGCTTGGGGCAACATGAAATTAAATCAGTCCAGCTAATAGACAGACACCAAATATTTAATGTAAATTTAAAAAAAAAAAAAAAGTAAAGACACAAACACAAAGATGTTCTATCTAAATGCAACCATTTGTTAAGTGAAACGTTAAAATGAGTTTAGTTGCTTAAAATATATTATTAGATCTAAGCAATAACAGAAGAGTTAAATCCTTACCTATCTGATGGGTACAGCAAAGTGCTAAAAGGAAAGCCCATTCTCGTAACCATATTCTCCTACCAAACCCCATCTTGAATGGAGTCTGGCAGAAGGACGCCAGTCTAAGGTTGGTCAGGAAGAGTAGTTCACCTGTGCTCCCTCAGTCTTATATAGCAGGTGACTTTGGCTTCAGTCCCAGATTGATTCAGATAATCCAGAAAGGTGGGGTTTGGGGGATTTTAGCAAATGAATAGGTAAACAGAGGATGCTTTTCCTTCCTCTGCAACTGGCCAATGGTATTTGCATTCTGGGAGGAGTATATGCATATACGTACATATATTTTGTTAAAGTTCAGCCTAATAAAGGAATATAACATAACTGCAAATAAAACACAAGTCCTCCTCCACAAAAGAAAAGGTCCTAGAACAAATAGAATTTGATGTTGCCTTACAGTTACGCATATGGCATATAAGTAACTATTATAAGTTTTTCAATACTGTAAATGATGCCAGGCTGCTCCTTGGCAAAAGGAAACATAAAACAAATTGCTGATTTCTGAAATTGGAGATGTGGAGTATTTCAAATGGGGGGACACATTACTACGAAGTCACTCTGTGCCATTCAGGGCATCTAATCTTGCAAAAAGAACAGACTAATAACCGTGAAGAGTCCTGCATTATCACAGTGTCATACCAAGTGTATGCCATGAAAACCTCCGACACTGACAAGCATTAGGCACCTGTTTAAGGAACATTAATTAAGTCAGCTTTCCCTGGACTATATTCTATATTTGTTAGAGATGGGTTCAGACCTTGACATCTACTTCTGAATTTGCTGCAGAGTCTGATTTTGCCTTCTCACAGAAAATATCAGTAACTTCACACAGTCAGGTAGCCTTACCACAGCTTTGTAGGAGAGAAAAGTTCAACAGATAAAGGCCTGCGACCACATTCATTACCATTCCCGTGTAATTCCATTTCTATCTATGGGGAAATGAGGCCTACACATTAGGGAAACAGACAATAAATCAGGCCTATTAGGCCTGCCAGTTAATGTTTAACACTTTTTTTTCCCCCCGAATGTTGACTTTTTGCAGTTCTACTTGTTATCATTTCAAAAGTGTGAATGAACATATACTTCAATAAACAGTCCAGATTGCTATTTTGTGTCCCCTTCTTTTTTAGCTTGACATCAAAGATAGGTAGGATAAGTTGCTCTGGGCAGATTTCTCACTGTCTTTTCAAGGTCAACAGACCTTACCTTAACATGGTTAAATATGGACAAAAAGTTTAAAGTTCTTTTAAACTGCTCTTTGGCAGAAATAGTGCACAGCCCAGCACTTGATGTACAGATAACATTTGCCCTCAGTTTGTCTTCAGCCTCCTGATGGTTGACAAGAACATAGGTAGCTGATGGAACCAAAAATCTTCATCATGAGAGAGCTGCTACACAGTGGGGAATTTAGCAAGAGGCATCTGGGAGATAGAATTGGGGTGGCTGAACCACAGGAGAAATAAGCAGCTAGAATAAAATTCATGCATGCTAGGATGTCTAGAAATTGCAGAAAGGACTTGAATACTATGGGTTAATACTGTCCTCTGTGCCTGGTCAGATTGAGTTCAGCAATCTTTACTGATTTTTTCGCTTCTGCTGAAGCAGAGGAAAAATAAAAAAATTGGGAAGGTGTCCTAATTGCGAAACGTGAACATAGCTGGATGTCTAATTCCTATGGGCTCTTATGAAAATCCTGGCCTATGATTATAAATTCAAAAGAATTCCAAAAGAATAGGGGACTATAATCTCATACTCCATTTAGGATGTTACTGAACTGAACTGCGTCAATTTTTTCAGCCCCTATTTCCATTTATGTTTAGAACTAAATATATTGGATCCTCATTCACTGTTATAAAATAAACCCCAAAATGTATCTTTATGGAGTATTATCTGGACTTTTGGATTGAAATCAGTGGTAGCTTACTATGGCAAGCTTAGGGTACTTAAGTCAACATATTAGCCTGATGCAGCATGGAACATGTTCCCTATTGAAATATCCAGGATGTTTAATGAAGTTACATCTTCATAATCAGTAGTAAGCTGCTTACACACCCTAGATTTATATCTTCATGCTTCAGCAGATGGGGAGAAAAGAAAAGACTGGACTTCCTGCCCGTACAATGTTGTTTTATTTCATGCCAGCACTCATAATGAATGTAAATTCATCTGTACATACAGAAAGCAAATTATATCTTATTTACGTGACCAGTTAGATGTATTAAATAAATATTCAAATGTCTCACTTATTTAAACAGGCTACCCACCAAACTAGGGCTTTCAGCAACTACTGTGCATATACCTTTAGCAATGAGCTACATGTGATCCTCAGAGGTAGCAGAGCTTTTCTTCTGCCAAACTTGATGTCTCATGCATAACTGAGATGTGGATCCTCTTCTTTTTAATTTCTGAAAGTTAATTACAAAAACTATTCCAGTAAAGCAGACTCCGTAACTGCCTCAAAGCAGAGATTTACAGGCATTAGTTAGACCACTGAATCAGAGAAAAAAAAATGACAAGTGCAGTATTAATGAATAGGATATTTTATTTAAAAGCATGGGAGATGGTGGTTTTTAAGGAAAGGAATTTCTAGAAGAAAAACTAACTTTCAAAGCAAGAGCGAATGCTGTGCATTTTACCCACTTATTAAGACCTCACGGTGAAGGAGCAAGACCTTGCTTTCTTTCTCAGCTGCACCCACCTCTGCCTGAGGGGAAAAACAGAGTATCAGGTTCTTCTCCTATTATTTCAAAACATTTGGAAAGAGTTTCTTACTTCCCACGGGGTATAACAGAGCAAGGCACTACTGGTAAAGGGAGGAGTTTTCTGAGGGCAGAATTAGTGCTTTTGCTACTCATGTGAGGAAGGTGAGGTGGGTGTCTGTACCTAGTATGACTTCCTAGGTGCACTGGTGGAGTCAAGGCCAGATTTGTCTTTTGCCCTGTCTCTTTTGCTGGAGTTGTTGCTAAGCAGAGTGTTAATACCAAATTATTTCTTCTTCTAAGATAGTTTTTAGTTTTCACTCATTATAACTCTTTGTGACTAGAACAACACAGGTCAACCTTGAATATGCAACCTCACTAAGAATTTATAAGTGCACATTGAATAGCTGCCATGAGAATTGTCCTAGTTGTATTTGTAGGTGTTCTTCAAAGAGGTTACTCAGATATTTTACTGAAATGGTTATGATTGCTACTGCTCAGACTGAAATTTCTGATCTACAAGGAGTAGTGACATTTAAATGGCATTCAGTGTTCAGCTTATCCAACAACACAGGCTCTTTCTCTTCCTCAATCTCAAGGAGTAGGTGCAATTAGCAGTAAGAAAACAAGTGTAAAAGAAACTTGGGTCACTTGATGAAGTGGCTTATGAAATTTGGAAACTTATCAGACTATGTGATCTGATTGATTGCTGGAAGAATCTTATCTGTACACAGACTTGATATTATTACAAAAAACAGAAAGATTTAAGTTTAGGTATTTATTGGTCAAATGGGCAGTTTCTCCAAGTGGTTCCTGTAGATTAAAGAAAAAGCAGTTGGAGGACTTCAGTCTCCCAGTGTGGTAAAAAGAACTTACCTATGCAGGCAGGGAGGAGCAAACTTGTTTCTCCAGCGGCGTAAGGGGAAAGAAACCCCAGAAGCAAGTTTATAAAGTGTTTTAATAACTTAAGCAGCTATCTTTACTGTTAATGTACACCAGGAATCCATTAAAGGGACACCGTTTTCCTAGTGCCTGGCACAAAAACAAAGCACTTTTGTTTGCAGGAGGAAATGTTCACGGAGGTGTGAAAAGCGTTTTTTTTTTCTTTCCTGCATTTTTGTCCATTTCTCTCAGTTTATAATGCTGTTCAAGACCCAAAACCTTATCCTCACATCTCAGTGCCAAATACCATGGAAATTAAATGTAGGATAGCTCTATAAAATTGGAATAGATTAACTCGTTCATAGGAAGTTAATGGAGATGAATGACAAAAGCCAAGGATCTGGCTGATGAATATTCTTCTATTTTCTTTTAATCCTGTATGGAAAACCTCTAACAATAGATGGCCAATGACATCAGTTGTAATGGAAAAACTGAAATAATCACAGAAGCACAGAATGGCTTAGACTGAAAGCAGCCTTAAAGATTACCTAATTTCAAACCCCCTACTATGGGTAGGGCTCAACCCACTCTATCTGGCTGCCCAGGCCTCCATCCAACCTGGCAACCTGGCCTTGAACGCCTCCAGGGATGGGGCATCCACAGCTTCTCTGGGCAGCCTGTGCCAGTGCCTCACCACTCCCCGAGTAAAGAATTTCCTCCTGACATCTCACCTAAATCTCCCCTCTTAGTTTAAATGTGTTTCCAGATAAAAACACTAACATTGCAATCTGAAAATAGGCCACATAATGTATGAGTGGCAAAGGCAAGCATTCAGAAGTTAGGAAGAGAGAGTATTAAGACTATTAATGAAACCAGAATTCATTTTCCTTGTGTGATCAAATTACAACTCCACTAGGTGTTGAGAACTTCCACCTCCTCACAAGCATGACAAACTAGGGACAGCTGGGAACTGCATTGTGCTCCAGACCTCTGAAGTCCTTTCTTACCATGTGAACTGGGAAGAAGAAGAAACAGCTGTGTTAGAAGACAGGAATATTTAGTGTGGAAAGCAATTTAAAGTGATGATAGAAAGTTTGCAATTAACATAAAACAAGTTGGCATTAACTTAGCAGAGGACCCTCACACCCTTCCCACCTGGCTGTGTAGAGATATAGCTGCTCTCCTAGGCTTGTCCTGCTCATGGTCTTCTCACCTTTCTCTCACTTCTTCCTCAACATTTTTTTCTTTCAACAATCTACAAGTGACTCCTCAGGGTTTTGCTAAACAGCCCTCCCCAGGAATTCATGCTCACTATTCACCTTTCTTTCAGTACCCTTAACTTGCTAATTTCCCCCTTCTGAAAAGATGTACTGCTACTGTGGAAGACTATGGTAGCCACACTCTGGTCATGGGCTCCTTTCCCTTGTTCTTGGAATAGATGATGCAGTCTGTTGCCTGCTTAGTATAACGTGTCACACCACCTGAGAAATCTGAGAGGTTCTTCCATGAGGAGAGAGTGTTAAACTCTTAAAATGAATGGCAGATGAGCGGTGTATTGTAAATGGTCATGACCATTTTTTTAGTTTGTTACAATAGCTTTAGAAATGATTACACAAAGTACTATGAAAACTGGAAGAAAATCTCTGGCTGTGGAGATTGGATAATCTAAATGGAAAATCAGAGAACAACAGTAAAGGTTAGAAGAAACAAAGCAACTTACTTCATTTGTCAGTGACAGTAGTCAAAGTTTCTTCATTACATAATGATAACTTAAGCACACAGTTGTGCTGCCTTCACTTTTTTTGCTCATGTTTTTAAGGATTTGGAAGAGGAGCACATAACTGGTATCTTGAACTGACGGGCAAGGGAGAGCTGAGCTGTCACTCTGCTCACCTTAACCAAAGGGAATAAAAGATCTATGAAAAAGAAATGAAACTAGTACCCTGGCAACAATGGCTTCTGTGCATATGAAATTGAACTAATGGCATTACTCATTCACATTGTGGTTTCCAAGCGCAACAGCTCTTCTTAAGTACACAGCTTGCTTGACGTCTGGGCCCCAGGTGAGCTCAACACCTTCTTACTCATTCCCCTGGGTTTTAATGTTGAGAGTCATCAGCTGTACTAAGTGAATCATTTATTTTACCTAATTCTCATGCTTCAAAAAATACGGACAAAATGTTAATAGCTTTGCTCACAGAAAAATGCTGTGCCTTCTATCTCAGTATTTTTGATTGTTGGGTGCTATTTTTTTAAGGTGGGTAAATACATGTGTATGTAGTGTATGTAGTGAATAATTTTTTATCAGGTTGAAAGTTCCTCAGTTCTTCATGCCCTTAATTAATCTGAAAGCATAACTTTTCTATTGTACAGACTATCTGAAAACTCTGCTGGTAGATTTTCCGCCATCAGTATTTGCTTGTGATGTACTTGGTTCTCGCAGTAGAAACGTTTGTAGCTCTCAGTTGGTCTATCTGGCTGGATTGTAGTTTTACTTTCCTCTTCTGCACAGTACTGACGATGCCTCTCTGGACAATAGCATCACTGATGGTTTGTTACCCATTTAGCATTCACTTTCCTATATGTTATCGAGCTTTTACCTTGTCTGTGTACCTTTTCTTCATTTCATAAAACGTTTATTCCATGGGATACTAATAACAGCCTGGAGAAGAGAGGGCTCCAAGGAGACCTTATAGTGACTTTCCAGTACCTTAAGAGGGCCGACAGAAAAGCTGGAGAGGGACTTTTTATAAGTGCAGGTTGCAAGAGGACAAAGGGAAACGGTTTTAAACTGCAAGAGGGTAGATTTAGACTCGATATTAGGAAGAAATTTTTACTGTGAGGGTGGAGAGACACTGGAACAGGTTGCCCAGCAAGGCTGTGGATGCTCCCTCCCCGGAGGCATTCAAGGCCAGGCTGGATGGGGCTTTGAGCAACCTGGTCTAGAGGGAGGTGTCCCTGACTATAGCAGGAGGTTGGAACTAGATGGTCTTTAAGGTCCCTTCCAATCCAAACCATTCTATGATTCTATAACTCACATGAGCCAAATCTGATCTTCTGAATCACTGATGGTGACTTATTTCTCTGTTTTTCTTCACAAGATTTAGCATAATTATTTCTCATGCCCTAGTATTGCGCATAGCCCTTCTTTTTCACCAATTTTTTTCCAAAGCACTCTCCGGTTTTCACTTTCAACTCTTGTCTATTTCAGAATCTGCTGTTGAATACATCTTGGTGTATTTTTCCTTCTATTGTGAGGCTTTCTCAGTGCTGCCTGATGAGTCATTTCAGCATCTGCTTCACAAAGCTGTTCAGATATGAATGTGCTCATCAGTGCTGTGCATAGCTCAACCCCTGGCAGACCAAATTTATGCTGATATCAATAGGTAACTCTAAGTTCAGTTTGTAGACTCTACGCATGGACCAGGCTATAAATTTGACTCCTTTCTACAGTGCTGACTAAGTTTAGAAGCTCTTCTAAACTTCTGCATAAGAAGTTAAGCTATCATGCCTTGTCTCCTTGTCTGCACTATTCTTCTGATTGATGGAGGTTACCTGGTATCCATCCTAAGCAGACAAACAGCAATTCAACAACTCTGTTTTTAGTTCATGTCTCTTCTGCTCCCTGTTTCCTTCTCTACTGCTCATACATAGTAGGAGACCAACCTACAAGCTGCGAAAAGTCTTATACAGACTAACTCCTGGAAGTGCCTGATTTGCAAATAAAAGCACAACAGAGATAGTTTTGTTTTCACAACCATAAGGATCAACCATTCTTTGAGGTTTGTGGGCTATTGTTTTTCCAAACTCAGAAGTAGATGCACTGAAAAATACAACCTAGGTTATGTATTTGTGGCATGAAAATTTCTGGAGGAAGCTTCTATGGTTTCACACATGCTCTTCTTATCTTCTCATAGCACGTCTAGATGCTGCAGGAGCACCTGGCAGCCTTATTCCCTGCCTGTTCCATTCCTTCTCTTCCTTACACATTCCACACAGCAAACAATTTCAAAGCTCCTCTTTAATATCGAAAAATCACTGTAAGATTGTTAAGTGCAATTCTGTCTGCTCAGGGACAGAGAACCAGTGTTTTAGCTCTACAAATAGTCATTTTTTAACAATGTATTTTTTACTGCTGAAGTGAGCTTCAATTTTAACTCTTTCCTTACAAATAGAAAAGAAACGCAAAGCAACTTGTCCTTGGTTTAAATGAATTGCCATTCTGCTTATGACATTTAAGGGCCAGTCAGAGCAGAATGTTGATGGATCTTATGCAGTGAGGCTTTGCTTCGGGAGAGACTGTAAGTCCTTCATTCTATTTATTATTTGCATGTCATAACCTTTCATTGTATGCACGTATACGCACGCTCGTATACTATGATGAATATATTGCATGTGCTGAAGGAGACTGTCCTGGCTTTATTACTATTCCTGGTAGCTGCAAGAAAGTTTGTTTCTTCTCTTCTAGTTTCAAATTCCCAAAGAGAACTTGAAATAATCCAGGCTTTGTTTCTTCTCATCACTGTGGCATACATCAGTAAAGAAGAACAGAGTGTCCATATCTTTAAAACTACATCTCATCCAACTTGACTATATGTTAGGACATTCAATGATAAATGATGCTGACTATATGTAAAATCATTGCAAAGAACAGTAATGCCTACTCTTTCTGCTTTATGAACATGATGAGCAAAATTCTGATCTCATTTACATTCTTCTATGTTATAGACAAAGGTACTCAAGTACCCTGCTTACAGATAAGAAGGCTGGAAATCAGATTCACTGCACTGTGAAACTAAATGCAGGTAGTGTTATATTAAAGTGGCTTAATGAAGTCAAGATGCTGAAGAATTACTCAGATTCCAATCAGCATCCTAGGACCTTTCCATCACAGGTTCTTTTTGAAACTTATGTCACTGCACATAGGATCTCTTCAAATCTGGGGTTAAGGTATGAAATGCTTGGATCCCGTGGAGGAAGGGAAGAACATAAATCCTTGGGAATGAAAATCTGACTGCTGACTCATTGCTGACCTTGCTGGTTCTGTCAGGAAACAGCAACCAGTGGTGTGAAGGGCTATACACCGCTGCGGATTTTCTTCACCACTCTGATTTTTCTGTGGTGATGCAGAGGGAAACAATCACTCCCCTTGCTCTTGCAGGACACCCCTCTTTTGATGCATCCCAGCACCTTGTTGGTCTTCTGGTCTGCAAGTGTGCACTGCCTGCTCATGTCCAGTTTTTCAAACACCACTTTTTCCCACACACCTCAGCTGCATTCTCCACAGCTGCCCTCACTCCTGTGCCTAACTGTTAGCTGCAGACAGCAAACAACCTCCTCACCAGCTCTAAGTTGTTTGCATTCATCCCCTGTCCTACCAGATAGCCTTCCAGCTTCCTTTCCAACTCAACACTTACTACTTGCAGCACTGCTGTTGGTACTCCAGAACTCACTGTCTATTGCAGCATAAATCCCTCCATACAAAAGTATCTCATACTTTCTGACCTTTCATAGAAAAAAGATCTTTGGATGTAAGCCTGCCATGCACTCCTAGAAGCAGTCTCTTGTCCCCTCAGTCACTGTTTCTGGTTGCAGAAACCTGTCCTGTCCTTCAGAAAGGGGAATGTGGAGAGGAGCATAATACGGGTATAGGAGAACAGGAAGTACTGGGAAAGGAATTGGAGAAGCAGAAATACTGTTGTGTTCCATAAAGATACGTATTCCAACTCTGATTACAACAGTTCCCAGCTGCAGCGTACTGTAGCTTGACGAACTACTCAAAACCTGTTAACTCTGTTTTTTTTCTCATACCAGTGATAAGTAAATATTTAAAGTCGCTTATTAATAGCATCACACATAAAAGTCCTTGAAATTTCCCATCAAACTGAAAAAAAGAGGATATCTGTATTTTTGTTATATGTTTCTTAAGGCATCCCTTACCCATGTCATCCTACGATGATGTAGCTCATTGCACATGCTGATCTAATTAATTATTAATAAATATATTCAAGTTGTTGTATTTAAATCAATATGCCCGGTGCTTAGGATCAAGATGAATGCTTTAAACAACCTGCACAACTCTCCCAATCCATCTGTTGATGGGATAGGTAAAGCAGTTGAACTGCATTTGAAACCACTTGCAACTCATCTGAGATTCTTAGCAAGCAAAAGCTGGATACTCCTGCCTATGTCTGAGCATGAAGGATGCAATTCACAGTAAGAATCTTGATGTTCAAATATATGCTATCAGAAAATACATAAAAATATATTAGCTCTTGTATTCAGTTTGAACATAGTCATATCAACTTTGAGGGAATCTTTCGGGACTCTTATACATTAGAAAATGTATTGTTAGGTTAACATCAGACACACCTTAATTGAGAAGACTATGGTGGTCTCAACCACAGTGCATGCAGTATGAATACACTGGATATTCCAGTGGGTTTTTCCATTTTGTGCTATTTTGCTCTGAACAGAAGCAACATCCTTTATACAAGACAAGTACAACAGGGCTTTGGGAAAGAGCTTCCAGTTCAACCACTCATGAAAGAATTGAACGAGCTCATTCTGTACGTCAGAGACATCAGCATCCCCCAAGTAGACACCTGGTTCTAGAACTATTTGCTAGAGTATCTGTGGTTCAAAACCATATAAACTTCTGAATGGAGCAGAATATTTGGTATGTTATATTTCAAAACCAAAGATAATACAATGGAGTGTCAGGAAGCTTTCACGGTTGTTCTTTTGGGCGTATCTGCTAATCAGTCACTAATTTAACTAATATTTGCTTGCAAAGACAAAAGAATGTAAGAACATTTATACATGTAATCCAGTCAGCTTTGAACTAAAATTTATCTTAAAAATCATTTTCCTCGCACCTTTTTTCATTCAACGGACTCTGAGTGCTTATATGGAAAAGCTGTTCCTGTGGGCTGAGGCAGGAACATGTTCTAAATTTATTTAGCAAAGAATACTTTGGAAAAAGAACTGTGTTTAAGTATCTTTTCTGTGGTTCAGAGGTCCAGATAATTAAGGCGATGACAAAGATCTGTACAAATTAGTTCCTCTCTTAAATTATGATAGTTTGCTAAAATGTAAGAATTTGCATTTGCATTTACTGTGATTGATCTTATGTACCCTCTACTCTTCACAGTTTGGTAAGAACTGGAACTATGCAGGACATTACTCATTTACTCATGTCTCACATGAAGAGACTTTCGTGGGAGCTCACACAAATTTTGTTAATTCTCTAATTATGTATACCTTGCTAATGATCATATCCTTTTACAGACTGGCATATTAAATAGGCAAAATGCTTCCTATCCTAAGTCCTGTGCAGACTCCTTGAACCTGAATGACTGCATATCTACTGATATGAACTCCTGAACTATTAGTTATACATTAGCTAGAGCATAACTGACCAGTTTTGATCTGTTCCTGTATCCTTCATATGAAAGATTTACCTTATAGCACTGTCAAATGTGATTAAAACAACATTTTTCCAGGCTAAGACCATCTTTTCAATTGCTACAACTTTGTCAATCTTTCAGTCGTTTAGCTGACATTTTACAAACTTATGATCTACTTGCATCAAATATTTTTGGAACAGGAAGATGAAAATACTGCAGTCAAAATGATCCAGTTGTTCACAGTGAGTCAAGAGAACAAATTGCTTGATGTATTGTTTAACGTGCCAAGGTGTTGCTACATGTGGGAATTTGGGAAGATCTTGCTTCTGTTTAAAAAGGATATCTTGACAGCTACATTTGCAAAGCAAAGAACTACCTCATTAGAATTTATCAGAATTCAAGCTGTTCGTGTAACTTCTGTTGTCATCCCAGGGTGCTATTTTTTCAGCTCAAGGAGATCTTAGTATTTCTATTGTGTGGTAAAGCATTTACTGAATGCCAAATCAAACTCTTAACCTTTCTATAATTCTGTAGAAAAGTAAACTGGATACTAGGAAACCTTCCTGATAAATACCTCAGATCATCTTTGTTTCGTTTGCTAATATGTTGGGCCTTTTTGTTTCTTCCCAGAACTAATGTAAGGACCGCAGCTAAGTGGTTGCTGGTTTTACTCATCTCGAGAACTACTTTCACCCTCTTCATTTACCATAAGAAAAAACACAGTAGATGAGAGGAAATGTTCATCCAACCTAATACCAAATCCGTGGCAGTGGCCAACAATGGATGTCAAGGAAAGAAGTGAGCAAGCACAAAGTGATTAATTCTGGTGAATGCCCCCCTGTACTTCAAAACTGTGTGAGTGAGGGGATCCTAACTTGATGCCTTTGGGTTGACCATATGGCTTTTGCTTTTGTTGTTTGTTTGTTTGTTTGCTTTGATACTACTTTTAAGTTAAAAGGGGATATAGATCATAGTTACAGTCAATACGGAAACTAAGAAGATTCAAAATCTGAGTTAGAACACCTTGAAGACTGACCCATTTCATTCTCTTCAGGGCATTTTGTAGTAGATAATTGTAGCCAGCAGATGAGCTTCATCTTCACTATTCCTTATCTCTTTGCCTTTTGCTGCTGCTGCCATCAGCACTGGGCTACAAGAGTGAACACTTCTTACAGAAGACAATGGGAGACGAAAACTGGAGCACTGATAGGAAGAGAGGGGAGAGGAAGAAGTAGGACCAGGGGAAACATAAAGAGAGAATGCCTAGGAAGAATGAGTGAGGAGACAGAATGCAGAAAGCTGCCAGAGATAAATGCGTATGTACATGTAACTGAGAAAGATGAGAATGACTGTGGGAAAGTGAAAAAAATGAATGGGATAATACAGCTGTTTGTACCTCCAAATAGATTACACACAACTAAAGATACTGACTGGCCTTTGTAACGGAAAGAGTTAAACATCTTGGTATTCTGTGCTGTTCTGGGCAAGCCATGGAAAGGACGTCATGCTATTGAATTTTATTTGTCTTGGAGGTGGTGCGCGGACATCCTTGTATCTCAGCATCTCCTTTAAATGACATTGATTTCTGGAGTTTAAGAAAGTTTCTATCTCTAGCCAGCTCTAATCTCTCAGCTGTCTGACAACCACTGTTCACCCTATTAACACTGGCACTAGTGTCCTAAAATTAGCAGAGCAAGGGTTGTTCTGCTACAGAAATAACTAGCAAAATCTCAGTTTCAGGTATCTGGCTGTTTTCTTTAAGCTTCATAAATAGCATATGTAACCTTAGATGCCTATTACTGTTTTTCCTCTCCTCTCTTCCGTGTCTTTATATTACATTTTATCTCCAAGAATTCTCAAGTTTTGTGTTTGGACAGCACAGCAGAGCATAATTGTATGCCATTCTACTACAAGTACCACCATGGCTTAGTAAATACCTAGATAAATAATAATAGGACAAAGAAGAGAGATGTAAGCAAAATAAAACTCTAATGCAGTTTGGCAAAGCACGTATGGCAGCGTTTCAAAGAACTGACACAGAGCACAGTGCCTACCACAGGAAAATCCTGATCTGTGTGAGTAGAATTCTTAGCTGTTAGGGTAACACTAATGCCAAAGCAAGCGTTTAGTTTATTCTGAAATGCATATGTTCCCACACTATCTTTTTGAATAAGTATGTGGAATGGAATTGGGTATTAAGTGTAATCGGACATTACAGACGCAAGTAATCCCAGTTGTTTCAACAGAGCTATTGGCGAGTTTAGAGTTTAACAAACTCTCAAGAAGTTTGCTGAGATGGCAACTAAGAATCAATAATCCATGCCCTCCAAAAGTGGATGTTCTAATGAAAAAGAATTGGAAAATAGAAAAAGGCATCACCCAGTAGAGGGTAGGAAAAAAGGAAAAAACAGGAGGGAGAAAAGAGTAGACTCATCCTTCCCTTGCTGCTCATTCCCTTTTACTCAAAGTATTACAAGATTTTTATAGAAATATTTCAACCAAAACTCCTAGTATTCCCATACCATTCAAATGGCTACCAAACTGAATGCCTTGATTGCTTATATTGCGATCATTTCATTACAGAGTACATTTCTGATGAAGATTTACTTTAGCTGCTAGCGATTGTTTTACAAGGCTCTGATCTGTCAGCATGTGCATTGTGCTCAGGCTGAGCCAAGACCACACCTCAAGGACATTTTTAGGCGCAAGGCTGAAGGTAACACAAGTCATCCACAATGGCAGCCTCTGTCTAACTGTTTGCTCGGTATGGATTCAGTTTGTGTGACGCCTGATAAATATCTAAGCCTTTGTCAAAATGAATAGGTCTATTAACAGGGCTAAAATGACGATGACTCTCAACCTTTGCAGAACTCAAGGACAAAGCAGCTTTTCCAGTTAGAAAGAGCACGATGTCTGCTAACAGCAGCCAATGATGTCACAAGCATGGGTAGACATGGAGGATCCTGAAGAAATATAACGTCAAACAAGTTTCAGTGAAATAAGCAACTACCACTGCCCCAATTCCCCCAGCGTTAGTATCAGATGGACCAATCCTTTCTGCTAGAAACAATCCCTCAAGAGACAGGAGCATTGCCAGAAAGCATTTACAGATAAAATGCTGACTGCTCATTTACAATTTGTCTACATGGTTGTTGCATATGTGTGTTACATGCAATGCAGTAATGTGTAAATGTATGCTCTACTGGAAATTTAAAAATACCACTGCACCAGTACAGCTAGTGAGAATGACTGCAACAAGTTTCCTTTTACATTTATTAGCATATCTATTTTACAGTAACAGTGCAAATAGCTTAGAGTGTCTCTAGTGGCATAGAAGAAGCAAAACTTCATTTATAACAACACATTGCTAAAATATTGCAAGACTTTTCAAGTGTCAACAATACAAGTGTTTGTGCACTGAAAAGTTTGCCTAGTTTTTTTCTAATTTGAAAATCTAAACTTATAACACATTATTTCCACTTACAAATCTTATGTTATGCTACCTATGACCTTAAAAGACCTCACAGATTTCAGAGAAGTAAGAGTAGCTCCAGACTGATTATTGAAAGTAGGAGGAAAGAAACTGGTTGATTTAGAAACAACAAATGCACTCTTTCCTTGTAGATCCTTTCCCCTTTGGCATCCTTGTGCACTAAGCACAGAAAGTATTCTTAATGCGAGAGTTGACATATGCATAGCTCAAAGCAGACTGCCTAACACAGCTGAAATATCTGAGTCACATCCCAGATTGCAAGCAGATTTTTAGGAGAAAGGAGCAAAATAATCTGTAGCATCACATAAAAAACACCTTTTGCTACTGTATGGTACAGAAGTTTAACTTTGACAAGATATACCTACTATGTTACTGCTGATAGATATATAAATCAAATGCACAGCTGTGAAACTTCCTATGTGGATGTGAAAGCAGCTAGCAATTTTTCTAGGAGACCAAAAACATGGTTTCAGCTTCTTCAGAAAAGTGAAAGCGTATGGTTATATTTTTATTAAAAAATATATTTTTAAAGACAATATGCTTAAAATATCTATTTAGAAACTTTAAGAGAACATAGACATGTCATTAAAAAGAATGAAACAGTCAGTTGCCATATCATGTAACATAGGGAACGCAATATAATCACCCACTGAAATATGCACTGAGCTGCATGATACAATGGATATTAAGAATAAAATGAAGAACAAATAACAGGAAATCATAGCCTCAAGAAACGTAAGAAAGGATAGAATTGCTATTTTACTAAGATGCCAGATGTTTTGCTGATTCCTTGCAAGGTACCCACTGATCTTGATGGCCACCAATTTTGCAGTCAGAATGCCTGATTTAATTTGTACGAGACACAAGATTCTCAGCAGTGTTAGAACACAGCTTAGCATGCCATATGGAGAGGAACATAGAGAGGAACAAGGCTCTGAGCCTTCCCTGTACTGCCCTGAATTGGAGCAGAAATGGGCACCAGACAGAGGCACGGGGAACCTGTGAAGGCACACAGGTGTCTGTAAAAGGTAACATTAATGCAGCTTTGCCACCAGTGCTTCTTTACCCATTACGTTTAACCTCCTTTGTAGGTCTGAGGTAGCAAGTAACCCTGTTACAGCAGGTGAGTTTCTGCTACATCACGTTGTTGTGAGAAGGCTGTGCTTTTGTTTGTGGTGCCCACTTGAATGAGGGGATGGGTTTCACCCCAAATTCCTGTTGAGAAAAAAGAGGGTGGGGAAGAGGAACCAAGGAAAGAAAGGGACAATAAAAAAAGACCAAGGCTCAGCAGAAACAAGGCAAACACAACACACAAATCCTCTCGGAAGAGGTTTCCCAACTAGGCAGGAGTACCTCTGCCAGCGCATACCTCGCTGCCTTTCTCCTGAGGAGAGGAACGACTCCTGACTCGCCGCCCCTGGAGCCGCATGGACACTGCATGCATGGCATGAGGCCCGCCCACAGCGCTGCCTGCCACCCCTCCGTCCCAGCGCCAGGCGCTGAGGCAAAGCGTGCCTGCCAGCTCGCACCAAGGCGAGGGGGGGGGGCTGCACAGTCGCTGGTAGGCATGGTGACACATTCCTTTTAGGCAGACACCGTGCCCGGGGTCCCGGCCAGGCTCGATGCCCGTGAGGGAGCAGCAGCGTCGCGGGCAGATCCGCTCAGACACAGCGGCGCGAGACCCTTTCCCGCCGCTCGGCGGCGCTGTGGCCGTAAGATGGCGGACCCTGCGGCTGCGGGCGGGAAGGGCTTATGTGCTGTATTTCTCAGTACTTGTTTGAGGATAATCCTGGAGTTCAGCGGATTTCGGGATAGGCCCTGGGAACGAGACAACTTCCGTTTGCCGGCAGCCGTGGTTATGTTTTGCATGCACGAAGCTCTCTGGAGGTAGTTGATGTGGTTGTTCTCTCTCCTCCCCCGAAATTGCTCTTCCATTATGGGCAAATGTGGCATATTCCAATAAATTTGTTTCATCCCTTCTTGTTTCCTCTTAACCCTGTAAAAATAGGTATTCAAGGAGTTGCGCAGGGCTTGGTTCTTTGTTCTTTAATGGCAGTTGGGACTAAGTTACGTGTGAGGAAAAGTCTCTCTGTAGTTTCCTGAAAGTCTTGGAGATTAGTCATAGTGCATACGTGTATTTTGCTGTGAGGTAAATGGTGATCCTGCTGCTATATCCACAGCAGTGCAATGCTGGCTGGGTTCTGAGACATCCAAGGTCAGGCAGGACGGGGCTCTGAGCACCGGATCTGGTGTAGGGATCCCTTTTCATTGCAGGGGAGTTGGACCAGATGGCCTTGAAGGGTCCCTTCCAGCTCAAACGATTCTGTGGTTCTACGTGTCTCAGGATGCAGGCTACATTTGTTGGCTTTCTGGTTTATGATGGCTGTTTTTTGTGAATTTCTGTTTCAGGTGTGCAAAAATTGCTTCACTGAGCCTGACGCAAAACAGTTTTTAAGTTTTGTGAATTTCGGTGGGGGTTCAGCAGACTTCAGCTATTCTGCAGTGTATGTTGAGCTGAAAAGAGGACAGATTAGAGTAGCTCATATAGTCTTTCGATCAGCTGATGTTTTCCTTGTTGCCAGGTAAGTCTCTGACTGATGATTTAAATAAATTCTATGGTGCGGTTTTATCACAGGAAAACTTACAGTAATTTCATTATAAACAAAGATTTGGCTGACACTTTGCACAATGAAGTCTGTGCATTTAATATGATTAGGCAGTCTGTCAGATCAAGTACTCCTATGAGATGCACATTTTATTACGTTCCCTCTGCTACCTGGCTTTTTTTTGTGGGTCTCCGAAGGAACAACGGAGTAGAAGTTTCCTTTCTTTTCCAAGATGTGATTCAAAAGTGACTGTGATGATTATAGTATTCCAGTATTGTGGAAGGGCTTCCTTGAGGGAGCTGGGCTTGTTCAGCCTAGAGAAAAGAAGGCTGCAGGGTGACCTAATTGCAGCCTTTCAGTACCTAAAGGGTGCCTATAAACAGGAGGGGAGTCAACTCTTTGAAAAGGTAGATAACAGCAGGACAAGGGGAAATGGTTTTAAGTTGAAGGAGGGAAGATTTAGGTTGGATGTCGAGGAAGTTCTTTACTATGGGACTGGTGAGGTGCTGGAACAGGCTGCCCAGAGAGGTTGTGGATGCCCCGTCCCTGGAGGTGTTCAAGGCCAGGTTGGATGGGGCCCTGGGCAGCCTGGTCTAGTATTAAATGTGGAGGTTGGTGGCCCTGCCTGTGGCAAGGGGGTTGGAGATTCATGGTCCTTGAGGTCCCTTCCAACCCGGGCCATTCTGTGATTCTGTGTGTGATTCTGTGAAAGGTACATGTGAATCTGTGCTATCTGATGGCTTACTGAGGAGCATATGCTTTTTGGTGGCACTCCTTTTCCCTCAGGCCCACTGTTCCTTTCATAAAGGTGGTGGCATTGATGAATTCTTCAGAAAAGAATGTAAGAGCAGATCTAATAAATTGAATGGTAAGCTAACATGGTAAAAGGCTATTCTTTGTTCATTACAAAAAGCTGGATTCTGTGAATTCTTCATAAGTGTTTATACTGTGAATCTTGCTCAGAGATACTTTTTGTCCAGGATTTCTAGCTTGTGAGGTCAAAACAAAATTGCAGGCTTCTCTCATATTTCTTATTAACAATTGTTTGGAATTGACAGGGTGTGTGTATGAAGCCTCTGATGCCTGCCATACAGGCAGGTAATAAAGAGTCCTAAGTCTTTTCATAGCTGCGATATCGCTCGCAAGCTGGCTGTCGTGTGCTTTAACGCTCAGAAAAATTATTTCAGGTGGGACTCCAAGGTGGTGAATCTGAACAGATTCTTAATTTCATATATTATTCATCATTACAAAGTGTAATTGAAAAGTCATTCTTAGTGATTGGTAATTTATACTGCTGAGTTTTTAAATGGTGCATAGAAAAGGGAGAAGAAAATAATCTGGTCATGCAGTAGTTAAGCTACAAAAATCCTGAATGGGGTAAAAATATGAATCGTAGAATCTTAGAATCGCTCAGGCTGGAAAAGACCTTAAAGATCATCAAGTCCAACCACGATCTAACCAAACTACCCTAGCAACCCTCCGCTAAATCATGTCCCTGAGCACCACATCCAAACGGTTTTTAAACACATCCAGGGACGGTGACTCAACCACCTCCCTGGGGAGCCTATTCCAGTGCTTAACAACCCTTTCTGTAAAGAAGTTTTTCCTGATATCCAACTTAAACTTACCCTCACACAACTTGAGGCCATTTCCCCTCGTCCTGTCACCAGTGAGAAGAGACCAACCCTGCTCTCGCTGTAAGCACCTTCCAGATATTAGAAGAGAGCAGTAAGGTCTCCCCTCAGCCTCCTTTTCCCCAGACTGAACAGCCTCAGTTCCTTCAGTCTCTCCTCATAGGGCATATGCATGATACCCAAGGAAGAACCTTGGACAGCCAATACTGAGCTTAGACCCAAAGCCTTTGAATGTTTTTTGTGAAGAAGTTTTGTGCAAAGTGAATGGTTTCTTTGTGATTTGTGTGTGTTCCAAAGATGACCAGATAAGAAAAAAAAAAAAGTGACATATAAATAAGTCTCGGTATGTTGTTTAGAATGAATGCCCATAGATTCGTGAAATAATAAAGAGCAAAGTTCATCATAATGACTGGAAACCAAGGCAATAGTTGTTGCCTTGCTTACTTTAAAGTGCTTTCAAAGAAACCCTTTTGAATGAGCACCTCTTCGCTTAGTCTTTGTAAATTGTGAGCCTAGAGCCCTCTAGTGTTACTGTTTGTATAATGCACGTGAATTGTCTGCATTAATGTAGATCAGTGTGAACTGCTCAGTATTCTGACCCATGTCGGTAAGGGGCTACCAGGCCAATCACCTATTTTTTTATTGACTTTAATATTTATCTATGGTTTAAAATATTATTGATCTATTTATGAGAAAGCAACTGATCTCATTCATCCCAGTTTTTAGAAAGGAGTTATTTATTTGCTTTGGAGCTATTACCCAATCTGTGTCAGTAGTACCTGAGAACAAAGATAGCTCTTATGTAAAGGAAAATTTAGGGAGCCTGTAATACTAGTGGCACTTTTCATCTACTCCATGTATTGTTTAATGCTGCTCTGGGAGCTCCTGTAAGTCCTTCCAGTTGCTCTTTCATGCACAAAGTATGTTGTGACCCCTGTTCTCCTTCTCCTTAGTTGATAGTCCTCATTTTATCTTTCTCATCACTGCAACTATATATATGAGACTGTTCCTTCTTTCTTCAAGGCAGGAATTCCGGTGTGTCCTCAGCCACAGATTCTGCATGCCTTCATGGTTTACCTTTGCTTAGGGTTCCCCTTATTTCCTTGCCTCCTTGCTTCTTCATGCCAGGACCAGGGTCTGCCTTTTCCTTTGCTTCTTTTTCTTTTTTTTTAATTTTTATACCACATGGACATTTGCTTTTCTCTTCTGCAGAATGAGCAGGAGAAGAATCATTTCCCAGCTTACCTGGGAGGGAAGTTCAGAGAATTTGTTACTCATCAAGTTGGTCACAAATTCATGAGTAGTGCTGCATTGGGAAGCTTAATGGATTTGGAGGAAAGGAGGGATATGTGCAGTAAACCACCTGGGCCTCACTGGGAAGCAGAAAAGCCTGAGAATTGGGAAAAGGAAGTTTTCTGAAGAGCCAAAAAGCAGACAGTGAAGTGACAATTTGTCAGTAGGAAGCTGGAAGGACTTAGGGCAGGTTTTTGCCAGCAGGAAGTAAGAAGTTATCAGTGATCCTCAGGGACAACTAAGTGCTCACTTCTGACTGGGAGGTATATGAGTTGATCCTGTTCTTTAAAAGAAAAGTGGATGAGAAAAGCAGTCTTATAAGGGCACCTGCATCTGCAAAAAACCTATGTTGTTACCCAATTGTTACAAGTCAGAAACAACTGTTACTGAGTTGTCCAAACTGTAAAGTATGAAAAAGCTCTTTATCCTTTTTTTTTAAATGTTTTATTTTATTTTATTTTATTTACTATTCCCTCTACTGGCCCAAGAACAGTCATTTAGTCATTTGTGAACTGTGTAAAAATTGTCATTATACAAACTACACTCAGGTCTGGTCTGTGATAGCTAGCTCAAAGTAAAGATGCAGGGTAACTTGGAATTTGTATATTTGCAACAGTGCAATTTCAGGTTTGTTTGAGATTTGTGTGTGTTTCTGTAGGCATTCTGTAGGCTTAGGGGATTTTGGATAGTTTGTCAGTCAGGTAAAGAAATTCTAGATTTATAAAGTATATATGGACCCAGAATGTGGTTGCTTACTGGAATCTCACTTACTGATGGCATCAAAAGGTATATACTTGGAACACTTTCAGAATCTGCTTTTTTTTTCCTCATTCAAAGCAGTATCAAAGCTCTGTGGGGAGTTAGGTACTACAGTCTGGATTGACTTTTACCTGGAGGTCAAAAGTGTGTCACAGCTGATGTGAAACTGGGGGAAGTGGCTGACTCACCAGAGGGCTGTGCAGCCATCCAGAGGGACTTTGACAGCTTTACAAGAATCTCATGAAGCTCAACAAGGAGAAATTCAGAGTCCTGCACCTTGGCGTGAAAAACCCCAGGCACCAGGACATGCTAGCCACCCAACAGGAAAGCAGCTCTGGAGAAAAGGATGTAGGAGTCTTGGTAGGTACCCAAGTTGAACATGAGTCAGCAGTGTGCCTTTATTGCTAAGAAGGCAGCTGATATTTTTGGCTGCATTATGCAAAGTATTGCCAGCAGGTCAGGAGAGGTTATCCCTCAATTCTGCATTGCTGAGGCCACACTGAGTGTCGTGTCCAGTTCTGAGCCCTCCACTACAGGAGAGGCCTGGACGTTCTTGAAATAGTGCAACGCAGGGCTACCAAGAAGCTGAAAGGCCTAGAGCAGCTCTCCTATGAGGAGAAGATGAGAGAGTTGTGACTGTTCAGCCTGGAGTAGATGAGGCTCAAAGGGATCTCATCAATGTCCATAAATACCTGAGTGAAAGTTGCAAAGAAAGTGGAGCCAGACTATTTTCAGTGATGCCCCATACCAGAACAAGAGGAAATGGGCACAAACCGGAACACAAGAGATTCCTTCTAGTGGGAAGTACTTCTGTGCTGTGCAAGTGCCTGAGCACACATTCCCAGAGAGGTTGTGACATCTCCTTCCCTGGAGATCTTCAAAAGCCAGACATGGTTCTGGATGTCCCTGCTTGAGCAGGGGGTTGGACTAGATCGACCCAGAAGTCCTTTCCCACTTCAACCATTCTGTGATTCTGTAGACCTATTCAAATACAGCTGTGTAGAGTGGGAAGCAAATATTTTATAGGGCCAGCAGGGAGTGTTTCAGAGAAAAGACTGAGGAGACATGCTGTAAAATGCTTAAAATTTATTAATCATCATTACTTTTTTTCATAAAGAACAAAAATAAAACAATATCCCAAAACAAAATGGAAGAAGAAAATATACCACACCCAGATAATATGACTAAGACTAACAAATGGGGTAACATTAATTCTGAAAGAAATGGCCCAATAAATCAGTTCTCCAAAAAACAAAATAAATAGCAATAGTACAACTTTTTAAAAGCTTTCTAGGAAAGAATTTACATATAATATTATTATTATTATTATTATTACTTTTGTTTACAAAAGTCCTTCATATGCCCCGTTGGCTATATATGTATATATATATATATATATATTTCTTCTGTAAACAGTTAACCACAAAGAAAAAAAAATTCCAAATTTTCATACAGTTTCTATGCTGATGATGTTATGTAAACAAAGAATAGTATGCAGCAGCTTATCATTATAGTATTTTTCTCTCTCTCTCTCTTTCTTCTTTCTTCTCTTCTTTCTTTCTTTTCTTTCTCATGAAAATAGACAGGGAAATGCCCTAAAAATTGTTTATAACATTGAATTTTATAGCTTTGAGAAGATACGGCTTTTTGCAATCTAAGCTTTCCATAATGCAAAAAAGAAAGAAAAAGAGAGGTACAGCTTTCTTTTTCTTGGACTTTAGCTTTTGATCTGTCTCATTGAAATGAAATTGAAATGTTCCCTAATAGTTCAGTATATCAATGGAAATCTTAGATATTGTCAAGTAGTTGTGGAATGTGATGACCAGCAAAACTTGATTTCCTACAGTGTAATATTTATTCTGCACCAGTGCAGTTTATATTGTGCCACCAAAGGAAAGAATGTCGTTCTAATAGAAGACTGTGTGTGTCTTATGGTTTAGCACTTCTCATAAGACAAAGAAACTAGCAAAAAATATAAAAATGATCTTATACTGTACTTCTCAAGGTGTAAAGAAAAGTCATGAAAAACAGTATGAGATATAATGGTAAGGAAAGCTGAAATAATGTGGACAGACATATTGAGCTTGTATGCAGAAAATATAATCTGTTCGTTGAAAACTGTAGCTGCTTTTAACACTTCTTTTCAAATGTTTATTTTCATCTATATTCAACTCATTTGGCTTCTCTATAGTTTTAATTTTAGACATTCCCTTTTTCTTGAGAGGTCTTTATCTCATATTTTGCCTGTTTGCTGTTGTTGGTTGGCAGTGTCTTGGGGAACACACTCAGCACCCACACAGCTGCATTGGTCCACATAGGTGTATGAGTGATCAAGATAGGTTCCATCACTGCATGTCAAAGTCACCTTTCTGACACTAGTCTGGATTTCCTGACAACATGAGCATTTATGTTCCATCATGTTTGCTTCTTGAGAGTACCTGTTTGCAAAACCAACAGAAGAGAAGTATTCAGAATTTATGTGAGAAATACCACTGCCCCTCTCCCACATTGCTAAATATAACTAGAAGTTGTGTGTCTGCATGTGGGGGTATGTCTTAATATTACCATTCTTCCAGTAGTTTGGTGACACAGAATTTGTTCTTCATTGTAAAAATGGGTAAACCCTGCTCTTCATTCTGATCTAGTGGAAGGCGTCCCTTCTCATGGGAGGAGGTTTGGAACTAGATTATTTTAAAGGTTTCTTCCAACTCAAACTATTCTATAATTCTATGATTCATTAAGACAAAATAAATGTGAAAAAACTAATCCAGATAACAGATCAAGCCAGTCCAAAATGAGAGACTGGTATGAAACAAATAACCTCACTTTTACATAGGCAAGATCAAAACTCAGGACCAGTCACTAAACAGTCTATTAAGACCTGGTTAGCCTTGAGGTAATTAAGCTAATGTAGCACCACCTCTGTTAAAAATTCTGGTTAGCGTAATGGGAACAGTTGATGGCTTGGTGAGTGTTAGACGTTGTAGAAAATCGCTAGCAATTTGTTTTCTGCCACTATCATAACAAATAGAAGACAGGAGACTACAGTTATCTTTTACACCACTTACCTTGAGTAAGCATCACAGCTGCCTTCACAGTATGTCATCTCAACAGGTGCAGAAACACATCCTTGGTATTTGATGACAGTAGAGGTGTTGTGCTTCTTGCAACCTGATGTTGCCACAAACCAAGAGAAAATAGGTTAAAATATATGTGTATATAGATAGATACCTGTATATGATAGACAATCCTTAGCTGAAAACTGAGATGGATGGAGCTGAAATAGGAAATCATGTCACAGTGCGTTTCTGGTTTATTTGCTTATGGCTAAATAATAGATCTTGCTACTTGTCTTAGCACTGAATGGAAAATTCCCTTTATGCTGCATTAGTGCAGGATGCAGAAATATAGAGCAGTGCCGTGGCAACTGTTCAATGTACACTCATCTCCCAGGACCAGTTCACTTTCATCCTTAAAGCAAATGTGTCTGTAGAAGTTGGAGAATAGGCATAGTCCTCTCTATTTCACTAAAAGGCTAATATTGAGCAGTACGGGATGGGAAAGTTCATCATATCCGTATTTTCAAAGGCCCTAAATGTACTGTTCTGTACCAGGTAGTATGGAAACACTGGTTCCAGATTTGGTCTTTTCACCTCTTCTGTCTTTGCTCCTGCCATGCAAGTTGGAGTAATACAGATAACAAGGTACATGTTGTGCTTTTACCCAAAATTACCATTACTTACCTGATGGTGGGATCGAGCACACTCTACAGCAGCCATCGTCTGATAGCCTGATGTTGTCCTTGAGTGGGAAAAAAAGAAAAAGATAACTCAGGTTTCATATATGCATTATAAAGCAGAGACTTTCCCTGCTTTGTAGGGTTCTCTGGTGCCAGAAAGTTCTTTGTATTGGCATGGAATCTAATTTCAAGCAGATCTAAATATTAAAGGCACGTAACTACTGCTTTAGTATTTAAGACTTCTTTGGAAGCATACATTGAAGAGATTGGAATTGCTTTGCTATCATCAGAGTTCAGTAGTAAAAAATCAGAAATGAAGCTTGCAGTGCACATGGGATATTTTGAGGTACCAAAATCAGTGTAGATTAAGGGTTATGTCAGACAGTGTAACACAGTTGATGAACTACTGACTCTCCAGATGTTTGGGGCTGGTTCTCTTCTTTCCTGAGGTGTATTAAGTGAACTGAAGTAGCCTGTTTTCCTTCACCTTTGTTCTTAATGATTGGTTTCCAAAAATGAAATTATAAGCCTAAATAATTTAGGAATAAAAATCCCATTATTTCTGGTAATATTCTTGCTCCTAGACACCTGGTACTTTTAGGAATCCAAAGCATTATGCTGTGCCCTTTTCCCTAGTACCCTGTGCTACCTTCTTTCCTCAGTGAGGATATATTGCCATTTTTAATTTTGATTTGTTCTTTCTAAGTTAAATTTGATGGGGGACAGTTTCAGAGAGGATGAAATCAGAGTTACATCCCGTGTGATGCTCCTGCTAGGTATTTTCCTAGGACACCATGATCTTGCTATCGGTGGTGCTAATCACTGCAATCTTTTCAAACAAACGTGTACTTACAGGTTCACAGAGATCAGGGTTGAAGGCGGGACAGCTTTTCTTTGAGATGACTGTAATGAACTGGCCGTTGTATTTTTCACATGTGTAAGTTGTACAGTTATTACCAGGTGGGCTCCAGAATTTTCCAACCTGAAAGTAGTTAAATTAAATAAAGGTGAATAAAAAATAAAAGCTTCTTGCATGACAGTGAAGCAAAAATACCCAAACAACTAGTGTTCTATCATTGCTGTGCACTGCAGCGTGCCTATTCTGAATTATGTCCTTGAATTGCAGCTTGTAGTTGCTTATTGTATTATCATCCTACTGTCTTTTTCATTAACCAAGTGAAGAAGCTGTGGTTTTAGGTGGACACGTCATGGTTTTTGTGTGCGTGGGATAAGTGAAGACTGATTTGTGTTTCAGTGGTTTTGTTGTTAGAAGTTATGATGTGTCCTAATCCTGTTCAGGTACGTGGCAGAATTCCAAGTGTTTTCACCAACTCATCCTGTTCTTGAGCTCACAGCTAACTTGAGATTGGATATTTGGAGTAGAAGCTGCCTCCACACATAGAAAGACAAAACTGAGCAAAATTGGTGCTATGTTTTCGAGCTGAAGGCAAATAAGGTGGCATTGCTTTCACATATTTTTCTATTTTGACTTCTGAAAGCCATTGTTCAGTATCACAGTTGGTTTCAGAAGCCTCAGTTAGCCTTATGGCTCAAGGTTCTGTTCAAGCCACGCAAGACAGTCCTTCCTCGTCTGAATAAGCAGTATTCTATTATGTGAAAAGACACTGCAAGTAAATGTGATAGAGGCAAGGAAAGGAAAGAGTTAAAAGGCAAACAGAGTTCACCAAAAGTGAACTGCAGCAGGGCTAGTTACCGTAAGCACGTGTGTAGTGTTGTCTTCCATGACCACTATGCAGGCCTCAGCCTTGCATGTGCCACAGCACTTTCCAGGTTCCTCTGTATACCTGTAACCCTATTTTGAAAGAAACAGAGAGGGAATATTGTTGAGCCAGGACACTGAGCTTAAGCGGCAGATGTTTGAACTGAGCAGGGTAGGCATTACTGACCGCAAAACAGCACTCACCACTGGACAGTAGGTGTCACAGGTAACAGGCTGGCACTTGACAGCAAACTTCTGACGGCTTGAATAAGAGGATTTGGAGCAGGTGCAGCTTTCACAGGGGCCTGATGGGATCACAGTTCCAGGCTAGGGAAAGACAGAAGAAAAGTCGTTATTAGTAATAGGAAGTACTATGTGTATGTACATCACAGGCAATTCAAGGCTGAACTATCTATGGGCTAAACTATCCTTAAATTCAATTTTGGTTGTTTAATTAAAGCAGAGTTTCTGAGTTTCTGTTGTTGGTTATGTCCATGCTGCTTCTCATTTTGAGAAGAAATTATGCTAATGTTAAAGGTGAGCAGATGATACTTTTGCATATAGGAAGGGTGCTGATATGCTGACCTCAATTAATATCTTGGTCCTTTTTGCAAAATGGGATCTATAACAGAGGTCTCAAAAATGTTTCATTGTGTATCTATGTAAAGTTGTATTTTTATAGTGAGTTACTCTGTGTACTTACCGCATAGTAGGTTTCATTGACTACACAGCCATGTCCTGGAAAGAAGGAAGAAAGACAGTGTCACCAAAGTATAAAATTTAAGAAGCAGAAGTATGTGAAGAAACTGCTGCTTTCTTGGCCCAATATGACAACACTGATTAATTACATCTTTGTCTTTTAAGGATTTTGTATTCATAGCTCTAAAAAAGTTGCGTGGTACTTACTGCATTCAAAGGTAGGGCAGCATTTTCCAGGCTGTGTTACTGTAATTACTTCCTGTCCCTCTAAGCATTGGTGTGTGACCTCAGGGCAGAGGCTCGTGTTGCAATCTGTGTAATGAAACAGAAGACAGCAAATTATGAATTTTTAAATAAGCAATTTTGTTTTGCATAAACTTCAAAAGTTTTCCAGTGAGGCAAATACAATGTTTTAGGTAAAAACATGTTAGCTTAGTAAGTATTTCAGTATGTTTGCCCATCTATTTTTAAAATGAAAGAACTTTTCTATAACCTTTGCAAAACAAAGCATTGGCTGAGAAGAATAGAGTGATGATTGCTTGAAAAGACATATTTCCAAAGAGAAACTAACCAGAAAATCTGATGGCTCTCTGAGTTTCAGACGCTCTCTTGAACAATTCTTAAAAGTTCAAGAGACATATTAAGATTAGATAAAATGTTTATGCTGGTCTTTGAAAAATAAAAGGTATTGAATAGCTTTTGATTATTGTTTCAGGTGGTGGCAGTGTTAGAGGTTTTCTTTTTTTCCTTTCAAACATGAAGTTACAAATTTACAGCTGCTTTCCTTTGTCTATGAGTGTAAAATTGATTCATCTTTAAATTTGTTCTCTTCAAGCATCTAGTAGATGCTTTGCAACAAGGCTCTAAGAGGCAGTATGAGAGAGGAAAGTGTTATGAGAGCAATGCAAACTATATATTTAAAAAAAAACAAGAGAGAAATTACTGCTGTAGTTCCCCAAAACAAGTATAGTATATTATGCACAACTAAGAACTGAGAGAGTACTTACAGCACTCAGTCCTGGTACAGCATGGATCTTCTGGAATCTGTGTCTGAACAGGCATGTATCCTGGTTCAGAACAAGATACTTGCTGTGGCAGAGGACATTCGTGTTTTGTACAATGCACTCTGAGAGTAAATCTGTCACAGACACATTCCTGGCAATTTTTTGTCCATTCTTCTCCTGGCTATACAAAAAGAAAACGAAAAATAAATAAAATAATCAAAATTATTTATTTATTTATTTATTTATTTATTTACTTCTGATTGTTTTATCCATAAGTACAGTGATAGCTAATTACATCAACCTTTTCATGGTCCTAGTATTTTTAGATTTGTTAAGAAACCCTTAAGGTGAAGCAAATTAGGAGAAGATCCTAGAGGCCACTGAAGGTTCTGAGGATGTTCACTTGCTCTTGTGAAACACCAAACAACAAATGTCCTCTTGCTTCAGCTGCATGTATTTGATAAATTACATTGAGGGCTATACTCACCCATCTGGATACTCCGTTTTGTTCTCTACAAGCTGAAAAAAAAAAAAATAACGGAGATTTATACTACCGACAACTGGCAGAAGGAGTAGGTTGTGCAGTTTCAAATAAAAACACTGTGAACATAAATCTAGCAAGAAAATGAACATACAGACTAGTTCATATGAAATGATAGAATTCTTCCATCTTGCCCAGCCTCATGTAAGTAAGGAAGATGGGGAAAAACTAGTATTTTTTATTCTGTTTTTAGACGGGGAGACTAAAGGAGCTTAAATAAGCTGATTTGCCCGTGATCTGACTATGTAAAAGATGGCAAGTCTCCTGCCATTGTTAATCACGTCTCCTCTTTACAATCCAGACCTCCATTCCTCAAACTAGTTATAGAGTACTTACAGCATTCAGAGACACAAATGTTGCTGTCTTCACTCAGGAGTGTCATTCCTTCAGGACAGAAACAACCTTCAGTTACTCCATAGCCAGGATGGTCAACAAAGCTGGAGTGAGAGGAATATATGCATATATATATGTATTTGTATATATGTATATATATATGTATTTGTATATATGTATATATATATTTGAGTACCATGTTTTTGCGGTGAAGCTGGAGAGACAGGTGTGTAAAGAAAGTCACTGTGTCAGATACAAGGGAGACAAATGAATTTGTATTTTGCTGAATGGAACAGGAAGTGCATATTCATAGCAATGACTGATATCTATGAATTTTGAATAAACTATGAAAATTCATGAGATTTAATTATGAAATAGTTCTATTTTGTAAGGAAAGTAGGTAGTTAAAAACAGAAGGAAAAAAAAGATAAGCATCTGTTTGGTCTTTCCATACCTTTGGCTGCAGGTAGCAGGATTAATGGACCCACATGGCTTGTATACCATGTTTGCTGGGCAATCGTATGCTGTATGACAAAAGATGGAAAATGATCAAAAACTGATAGTAGATATTTTTGTGGCAAAAGTGACTCTGTCTTAACTGCCTACATCTGGGGTTTCTGACAACAAGAACATTTCTGTACTTTTGTAGGTAAAATGCTATAGTCAAGTGTAAGATGCAAGATGTACTTAATAAAATCCTAGCTGCTACTGGTTTACTCACACATTTTTGAGTTCTGCAATACTTACGGCAGGTATTGTTTGTCTTTCCTCTCCAGTCAATGCAGACACCTCTTGCAGCACACTCTGTAGCATATATCTCTAAACTGGAACACTGCATGGATTCATCAGTTATGCGACATCCATCAAAAACACATCCTTTGTAAAATGGTTCTGGTGGTATCACATCATGGCATTCTGCAAAAACTCTACAGACAGAAAAGAAGCCAGAAGAAACTGGTCATTATATAAACTCTGATCATGTGTGGCATTTTCCCAGTTAATGGCATGTTACTCTCTGCTTCAAGAGGATTGTATTATGAGAAAGAGAGTTAACTATATGAATGGCCACTACTGTGGGAGATAGATTCAGGAATGGAAAGATTAGGAAATTTGAATTTTGATTTTTTTCTAAAGAGGCTTATGGTTATAGTGTTTATGTAAGTGTACACAATGTTTCATCAGTCTGACACTAAAAAATTTCTTGAAGAAGGCAACTGCATCAGGTAGATGAAAAAAGAATGCTATAAGTACCCGAGAAACAGAAAAATTGGATAAAATAGCTTGGAACTGATTAGACACTACATCAAGCATGCAGATGAGGGTCTTTATAAATGACACAGCTGAAAAAAACTTTTGCTAGAGTTCACACAAGTATAAGAAATATAGCAGGAAACAGCCTTTGTTGGTGCTGGTATTTTTTTTTTTTTTTTAATTTCATGTTTTACATAAAATGTACAAAGAGTGAAGGACTCTTTTGGCTGAGATGTTTCTGTCCTGTTACTCTGGTTGGTAACCAAATTCTTTCCCTTCAGGACTAAGGGATCACTTCACATGTAAAGTTTCATCCTTATTTTAATAGCGTGACTAAGAGTGAGTAAGCAGACCCTGGAAAATGGGGAGGGAAAAAGATAAAAGAAATGTATGTGGTAACAACCCAGGGTGTATGGACTTTAGTGCTTGCTGTCTCCCTCATTTTCTAATTTCACTTCTCCTTGCTCAGCTATCTTTGTGATGCAAGTTCTTAAAGAAGAGCAGTTTCTTTATCAAAGGCCTTTTATTGTATATATCCTTATATTAGGCTGATGTTTTCAGCAATGATCCCATGATAGGACTATAGTTCATACCATTTCGTAAAATACTGAGACATTTCTGTATAGAAAGAGCAAGTTCATTCTGCTTATTTGGGTTTTTTTTCTTACTTGCTTATGATAAGCTTGCAGAGTTCAGGAACATGACACTGTGGCCTTGCAGGAGGTGTGGTTACTATTGGTGGTGGTGGTACTCCGGAGCATGATGTGTCATTACCAACAAGCCAGTGATGAGCCATTTGGGGACAGGAAGAAATGATCTTACCACTTGGCAAGCGACATTCATCTCTTTTGTTATTTGTACATGTTCCTGGAAGATAACAGAGACAAGTTATGTTAGCTTCATATGCCACATCTGTGATGCACAGTACATTAGTGTGCTGATACTAAGTTTAGATGTGATGTGCTCATGAAATGTATAATTCTCTACTTCATGAGGATTCTTTACAGTCATATGAGTTTTAATTTAGTTTAGGAGAAAAACAGTCAAAATCCAAAACCCAAACCTGACATCAGAAAACAGTTCAAAATATATCTGCCTATCATGATCTTGCATAGCCAGAGTGGGTAACAATAGCCATGGAGGGTGGGAAAAATATGATTAGTGCATCTGTCTTACCACATTGTCCTTCAGTATTGTTGCCAAATTTGCTGTATGGAAGTTTCACAGAAAAGATCAGCCCACTGAAGGTGATGGTTGCGCCAATCTCTGGTATTTCTACAATCATATTGATACCAAGCGTGGAGAAATAAATGCCATCTTTGTGAAAGCCTGGTTGGACAATCTTATTGTTGAAGTACATCTGAATGCAGAGTTGAAAACAAACGAACAAACAAACAAAAAAAACCAACACAACTTCAGAATAAGCTTCTGCTTCTGTCTGATTGTTTAAAATAATGTATTTTCTAATCTTCATAATCAAGCATAACTTTGTGTTGTTGTGCATCATATCCAACTCCTGTTTGCATTGCAGCAACAACGTACAATGCTCTTGTCACTTTTATGATCTGATATTCTAACAAACTGTATTTCAAGTGAAAAACAGTAAGGCCTGTGGACCTTATTTCTCTTTTTCAATAGCAGAGAAGTAAAAATAAATTTATTTTACCACATTTGTCATCACACCATTCAGGAGTTCACGGGTCAGCTTCACTGTTGCAGATTTGTAGAAAATAATAATGGATTTAGGACAGGAAAGTCCATCTTTTGAATCACAGTAGTAATTTTCAATGTGAACACGGAAGTTGTCATATTTAGGTACAATCTGTTTCACCAGAACATAAGTGCAGTTTTCAAGGAAAGTATAGTAGGTTCCATCAAAAGTAATATAATGAGGATCACCCCATCCACTGCACACACCTGGCATAGAGAAAATATTTATGTTAACATGAAAGTAAATGTAGAAGAATATACTACAATTTCAAATGCAACCTTAGGAAAACATAATTCCTTATATTCTGTGCAAACTTTTGCTTATTTTCAAAAATGTAATTCCTTAATCTACACTTACATTGACACTCATAGTGGTAACAGCATCCATTTTCATCAGGTACCAATATTGCTGGATATTTGTTTGCACAGGTAATTTCCTTTATAGGTGGACACACTGTTTGATTTACTACAACTTTGTTGTTTCCCTCACAGATGAGTTCTGTACAGTTGGATAATTTGAATCTCTGGCCAGGCTGCAAAATGAACAAAAATTGCTGTCACAGTAATTTGCAAACAGGTATGAATTTTACTAATATTGTTACAAGATGTAAGGCTCTATACTAGCTTTGATTTTTCTGTTCAGTGAAGAGTCAAAAAGTACAAGAAAACTTGCTTTTTTCTTTCATTGAGAAGGTTTGTTACATACACAATGCAGTGCATTAAAAAGCATGTTTAACTAGCAGTGAAATCATAAGAAAAAAATTATTGTACTTTTCTTTCTTAGTTTACCAAAAAAGATTTAAAAAAAAAAAAAATTGAAAGAAGTCACATAGAAATTTTATGCCATATATTGACTGGTAGCAAGAGTTATTCTGACAACCAGAATATAAAAGATTGGCAACGGTTTCTTTCTTATACCTTTTTGGTATGAAACTAATACTGATGTTATTTCAAAAATTGTAACAGAGAAACGACATACCTGTAGGGGAGGGTGAGTACCAGAAACACAACCCGGAGGACGAATTGGATGTGATGTTATTATGGTAGGCATCTGAGGGGATGTAGTGGTTACTGGAGTAGTAAAATTACAGTCTCCAGTGTAGCGTTCAACTGTACATGTTTCACTACACCTAGCATAAAATCTACATCCATCACTATCCATTGTGCTGTAAATCAGTTCACCTGAAGAAGAGAAAAAATACTGTCAAATAAAGAGAGAAAATGAAAAGAAAATTTGTCAAAATTGATCAACACATTACATTTCCAAGTGTCCTGATTTCAACTGGGGTGGTAGAGAAATTTTTTTCCAAATAAACTGCTATGGTTCTGTGTTTCAGATTTAGGATGAGAATAATGTTGCTGTTCAGCAGTACTTATACTACGTTAATAATTCCTCAGCATTCTCTACATCCCTGCCAGTGAGAAGTCTGGGGTTGCAGAAGAAAGTAGGAAAGGATAAAACCAGAAAGGCTGGTCACAAATGTCCACAGGGATGTTTTGTGCTATGACACCACACAGAACCATGAAAACAGGGAGAAATGGTGAAAAGTGCAGCCGTTGCCTTGGGGTGGGACATCGGCACTTATCAGGTGGTGATAAAAATTTGATGGGGTATCAGCTGTATAGTTTATACTATTTGTCACAGATTTTTTATTCAGTATTTAATCAGTATTTAATCATTATTATCAAACACTCCTCGAAACTAAACATATTTGGAGATTTCCACAATATCTCTGAGGAGAGAGAGATAGTGAAAAACAGAGTAATCGTGATCCATATATCAAATTAAAAGAAAATATAAAGAAAAAAGTGTGAAAATATAAAAACAAAAAAAAAATAAATATGAAGATGAATAATTTACAAAGTACAAATGAGAAGACATATGCAAACTGAAAAAAAAACTACCACCTACCAGGAGAATAAATGTTGTTTCCAATTTTACAGAAACACGGCGTTGAAATAGAGGTACTAGTGCTGAAACTGGTGGAAAAGGTGGAGGTTGTGATTGTCAGGAAGGGTGTAGTGTAGGAGGTGCCTGTGGAGGTGGAGGTGGTGGGACTGGTGGTAGGAGTGACGGTCTGTACGCAGTTGGGGTTAGGCCGGCAGCAGAGGACACGGATCCTGTAGTTGAGGCACATCTTAAAACTGCCTTGCTGGTCCTGGTTCCTGCACACCAGTCCGTAGTGAACGTCACACTGCACAACCTGTCCGACTTGTTCGATGGAAATCTCGGGGTAGTCCTCGGCCTGGCACTCAATTTGTTTTGGCTGTTGACAGACTTCCTTCCCAGCAGCGCGGATGTGCTGGTAGGTTTCGAAGTCTCCCTGGCTTGTCCCCGCGGAGGGGAAGTCAACGTCAAACCAGTCCGTCCAGGAGCAGAGCTCAAGGTGGCAGGTGGTAACGTGTTGCGTGGTGGAAGGTGAGCTGGTAGAGGAGATGAGCGTAGGGGTCGGCGTGAGGGTGCTGGTGCTGGTGGAGGTTGTTGGTGTTGTTTCTGAGAAGGGGGGCGTAGCGGTGGAGGTGGAGGTGGTGACTGTGAAAAAGGGTGTAGTGGAGGAGGTGCCTGTGGAGGTGGAGGTGGTGGGACTGGTGGTAGGAGTGACGGTCTGTACGCAGTTGGGGTTAGGCCGGCAGCAGAGGACACGGATCCTGTAGTTGAGGCACATCTTAAAACTGCCTTGCTGGTCCTGGTTCCTGCACACCAGTCCGTAGTGAACGTCACACTGCACAACCTGTCCGACTTGTTCGATGGAAATCTCGGGGTAGTCCTCGGCCTGGCACTCAATTTGTTTTGGCTGTTGACAGACTTCCTTCCCAGCAGCGCGGATGTGCTGGTAGGTTTCGAAGTCTCCCTGGCTTGTCCCCGCGGAGGGGAAGTCAACGTCAAACCAGTCCGTCCAGGAGCAGAGCTCAAGGTGGCAGGTGGTAACGTGTTGCGTGGTGGAAGGTGAGCTGGTAGAGGAGATGAGCGTAGGGGTCGGCGTGAGGGTGCTGGTGCTGGTGGAGGTTATTGGTGTTGTTTCTGAGGAGGGGGGCGTAGCGGTGGAGGTGGATGTTGCGACTGTGTGGATGGTTGTTGTCTTCATGGTCTCTGTTTCTGTGCTCTGTTTTGGTGTTGATGTTGTTTCACTAAGAATACTTTCTGTTCTTGGTGGTATTGTTTGTATTGTAGTTGTCTTATGTTTTGTTTGTATGTTTGGTGTGTATTTCGTTGTTGATACTTCAGTATATGGTGTAGTTTCTGTTGTTGAAATTGTCCATGTTGTTGGTATTTTTGTAGTTGAATATGGCGTTTGTGTTGTTTGGCATGGTACTGTTACATTTTTACAGCATTTAAATCTTACTTCGTAGTTGTAGCAGATCGGTGGTAGCTGGTCTTTATTGTAGCATATTAAGCCTTCTTTAGTGTTGCATGTAATATGTTGCTCCAGGAGTTGATACGGTGTGTTAGGGAATCTTACCGCCCTGCATTCAACAGCCTTTCTGTTAGCACAGACTTTATATCCCTGTTTTCTTATATTCTGAATTGTATCGAAGTCTCCATCATTGTATCCTGATTCTGGATAGCTGACATCATACCAAATTGACCAGTCACATTCTTCTTTTACACAGATTGCCACTGTTGAAGGAGATATGGTGACTGGTGATGTTATTTTAGTTGTAAATGTTGAAGTTTCTGAGGTTGTAGTAGCTGGTGATTGTGTAGTGGTGGTAGTAATTTCCTCTGGTACAGTAGGTGTCACGCTTGATTGGCAGTGGCTGTAGTCATCACAACAGAATACTTTTACCTGATAATTAAGACATATATGCAGTTCTCCTTTTTGATCTTCATTTCTGCAGATAAGTCCATATGTTACATTGCAGTGGACAACCTGACCTATTTCTTCAATAGATTTATGTGGGTATTTCTCTGCTCTGCATTGTATTTTTTCAGGGTTTCTGCAGATTGCTTTTCCAGCAGATCTAATGTCCTGGTAGGTCTCATAATCTCCTTTGTTGTGCAAAGTTGGGAAATGGACATCATACCATTTGGACCATTTGCACTTCGGTTGGCAAGGTGTTGTCTCTGGGGAGGTACTTGCTGTTTCCGAAGAAGTACTTGTGACAGTAGGACTTCCTGTTTCTGTGGTTGTAGATGAAGTTGTGATAGTGGTACTTGATGTTGTGGTTGTCATTTCTGGAACTGGGGTACGTGTGATCAGTGTTGAAGTTTTGTAAGGAGTTGTGATGGATGAAGTGGAAGAGCATGGTACAAAAACACAACATAAGATTCTGATTTCGTAATTGTAGCACATAGTTGAAATTTGATCTTTGTTGTAACATATAAGCCCAGCTTTTGTATTACATTCTACTCTTTGGCCAAGATCCTTCAGCGGCATGTTAGGAAATTTCTCTGCTCTGCACTGAACAGCCTTTGGAGCTCTACAGACTTCATAACCTTTAGCTCTCAAATCACTGAATGTTTCAAAATCTCCACCATCAAATCCAGGTGTTAGTGAACTTCCATCATACCATTCTGACCACTGACAGACTTCATGAACGCATACCGATGTCGTTGGTGATGATGTAACTGAAAGAGTGAAAGAAAATACTTTGAAACTTAGAATACATTCCCATATATATATTTTTATTATGTTAAATGGGCTGAATTTTTTTTAACATCATTAGTTGCATTGTGAACCTTTTAATACATTATTTTAGGATGCTTATAATTGAATATCAACTAGAATAGAAAATCCATTAGGTAATCTAGTAATTTAACTTACTGACATGTTTGGAATAGTCACTTCAGTGACAATATTGTTTGTTTTTTAGAGAGCGTTGAAATAGGACTCAGACACAATTTATCTGTTTTGAAGGAAAAAAAGCTTTTTTTTTTTTTTTTACATTTGATTCAGTGCAATTGCTTGGTTTTGTGTCTTGTTTCAGTACTTAGTAGTCTCTCCTGAACATCAAGTGTGGCAGAAAGAACAGCATTTATTTCACTGGTATATTTAATTTTCACTCCTAAAGAATTTATTCCTCATGAAATACATGGCATTACCATTGCTTCTTCATTTGAAGTTAAGATATCCCTGACGCAACATTATTAGCACCTCGACACTTTGTACTTTAGTTCTGCTCTTAAGAAATTATTTATTGATTGGAGAGCAGTCCATAAGATTTTGTAGACAAATTATTATATGAAATACCTGGAAAATGGTTAGCAAATTCCAGTTGTGCTGATGGTTTCTGAGATTTGAAAACTTGTAATTCAAAATTTTATATTGAACATGTGTTTTGTTAAACATGTGGTCACAGTAATTAGAGACTACCAACCTTGAGTATACTGGAGAAGAATTCTAGAAGTGAGTATTTCAATATCTCAATGTCGTTATCTGAGCAATCTACTTAGTATTGTAATTACACATATCATGAACCCTATCAGGAATTCTATAGAATGTAACCATTCTATAATTTAATAGGAAAAATAATGAGTGATCTATTTATTCAGCAAAGATTATTCCAGGTATAGAAATAGTTACAATTAGAGATAATTAATCTCATACAGTTTTCTTATAGTTTGCTGTGAAAACAAACAAAATAATTGTATCAAAATAGTGTGCAGTTGTTTTTATGTTCGTATTTTGGAAGTGATTTTATTTTCTGTATTGTATTACTTTGATTACCAAATATTGACTGAAACCCAACACTAATAAAAGTGATATTTAGTGGCTGTATTTTACCCAGTAATACATAGAATAAGTTCCCATGGGCTATAAGATTATACCTGTGAAAGCAGTGGCAGGCGGTGTAGTGCTGAAATGAAACGGTGTTGTGGGTGATGTTGAGATTGGACAGTCATACACAACTCTTTGAAGTGTTCCATTGGGACCACAGGTTGCAACAATACATCCTCCTATGCCATCTGTAGTATTGTAGATCGTGTCTGTGTAGTTATATGTCCGTCCTTCATAAATGCAGACACATTCTGTAAAACAAAAGAGGAGAGTATTCTTTGGTATCTAAAACACAGAGCAGGGTGCTTTAAATGCATCGTACTCTTATGAAAACAACTTTTTCAACATACCATGTTCATCGTATTTGCATATTTTGCCATGGTTTGTGCATTCACTGGAAAAGAGAAAAAAGAAGATGATGAATCTGAGTGTATTGGTTAGTAGTATCACTTTACTGTTTCTTCTTTTGTTGTCTGCTGTTCATTGCATGTTGCAGTGTAGAAGGACACTAACTTCTCTCAGTCAGATATTCAGTTCTGCCTTACAAATTCAGGTTAGATAGGATCACTCCATTTTGTGGCAAGAAAATCAACTCTCATATGGCATTATACTAAACGTAAGGTATCCTCAACAGCACGTTTAGAGGCAAGGCAAAGATATGGGGAGGCATGATTAGGAATGTTCTTGTCTCTTGATAGGCACACATTTTTGGAAGGGAAAATGCAGTAAAAATATCACTTGAGAAAGGATCATTGCGTTACAGATGTTGACATTGTCCACACAGAGAATTTTCATCAGATTTCCGACAAACCACTTCAGGGAATGTAGTTTTTAAAGGGAATTTATCTATTATCTGTTAAGAATTGAATCCTGATATATTTATTTACATTTATATGACTAAGGGCATATGTACACTGCATAAACTTAAGCAAATACAGATATATATTTAACAGTTTACATTTAGTACTGTTGATGACATAGGTGAGGCAATCAAACTATCTATGAGCTGCAAAGTGTAACATGAAAGTTGAGTAAATAGTCGGATGGGCTTTGTACTAGACTTTTGCCACTCTGGCTGCACTGCTTGCAGTATTCATTTATAGCTATTTTAAAGATCATAGAGTCATAAAGTTGTAGAGTGATTTGGGTTGGAAGGGACCTTAAAGACCATCTAGTTGAACCCCCTGCCATTTCCACTAGACACGGTTGCTCAAAGTCCCATCAAACCTGGCCTTGGACACTGTCAGGGATGGGGCATCCACAACCTTTCTGGGCAACCTGTTCCAGTGCCTCCCCACTCTCATAGAATTTCTTCCTAATGTGCAATCTAAACCTACCCTATTTTAGCTTTAAACCATTACCCCTTGTCCTATCACTGCAGTCTCAGAGTCCCTCCCCAAGATGTCTCAGAACAGTGTTAACTGCTTCACAACTGTTCTGATAACTTTGTGCTATTTGATAGAAAGCTTGGCAGGACTTTCCCAACAAGTATAGCTATATTCATCAATTCTAATGGAATATGTAGGAGTACTTGCTGACTGTTGCAAATAACAGAAATGAGTTCAAAACAATGAAGAATTGTTATCTACTACCTTCTAAATAATTCCACATAATTACTTTAGGGATATCTTAATGTAAGTCCTCAGATTATTTACAAAATTATTATTATTTTATTTTGTTTTTACTTAATAATGTTTGTAATAAGAATGCAGAGTGAGTAATATATTAATCTCCCTAAAGTAAAATGTTTCATCATGTCATCTTTTACATTCCTGGGAACAGAAGAAAATTAGACATTATTCAACAGCCTAGTTGGCCTAGTTTTTGCTAGCAAACAAAAAAACAAATGCATGATGAATTAAGTTCTGCAACTTTAGGCTCGATATTTAAAAATCTTTATTAATCCTACCATGTTTGGCAGTTCTGCTTTGAAGGCATCTGCATTCCTGGCTTGTAATGTTTTCCATTTTCATAGCAACCACAATTAGAAACACAAGCCATGGTTTCTTCATCAAAATAGGGCTTATTCTTTGGACAGTGTGGATAACAGCCTGAAATAAAATAGAGAGTCATATTGATGCTGATCTTTCACAAGTATAAGTAACTGTGTACTCTGCTAATATCTGATCTTGTGAAATTATTCCATATGGTAATTGGAATTTCACCTTCCATTACTGTTATTTCGTTGATTACGAATTAATCTTTGGAAGCATTTTGTCCTCATCTTCACTCCAAACTAAGTGTATGATTCATTGGGGAGTTAGATTGTCTTCAAATTTCTGCTATAAACATTTCATACACTTAGTAATCTAAATTTTGTTCATCTTACTCTTTTATTTTTTTAGTAAGTAGAATGAGATATGCATAACTATGTTTACCTTCCAAACCTCTCAACTCATGAAGGCATTTCCCACTTGGATTATTGCAGGTCTTCATACAAGGGGCTCCACAGGGCTTGTAGTGCCACTCACATTCCCCCTGTGGATTGTAGTAATCGCAGAACAGAGCTAGAGGAAGGAGAAATGACAGAAAAGGATCTTAAGTTTAATTTTATTTATTTCCATTGATGTTATTTTGCTGGGTAAAAGTTCCATGTCATCAGCATAATCATATGTAAGTGGTGAACAGCATGTTGTCTTATTTCTCTTTTAATACTATTGTTATACTTTTACAACATTTTGAAGCCAATAAAGTTATAAAGCAGCGAACAGAGTTACACTTTAAGCATGCAAAATAATGACTGACAAGTAAATAGGACACTAATAATACTGCTGGTAGAGTTACTGGCGGAAGTAGATTGACTTCCAATGATTTACTCAAATTGCTTTGGGTTTTGTGTAGGTTTTTTGTTTGTTTGTTTTTTGTTATTACTGTGCTGTTTTTTTCTGCCCATTTTTAGGATACAGCAGTGTCTCTTACAAATACAGTTTTATCCTCCTTTCTTTCTTCTTCCTACTTTTTTTTGTTTGTTTCTTTGTTTGATTTTGTTTGTTTCTTGTCTGTTGCTTGCTTTCCCTCTGAACCCCTTCAGAAAGAAGTGGGATGAGACTTACGACAAATGGATGGTGTTCTCCATGAAATGCAGATGTCCAGCTCATTGCACGCTTGAGCATAGGCAGCTACTGCTGTACAGAAACATTCACAGTCTCCTCCAGTGTCACAAGCACAAGCATCATCCACACATGCTTGATAATATTCATTTGGTTCAACCTGTTGGAGGAAACATTTGAGTTTTGTTTCCTGCACTTGTCCACTTTTAAAAGGTATTTTCTGTACTAAAAAAACTTAGAAAATATCTGAAATTGGCCACTTTGTATATTTGAGAAAGATTAAAAAAATGAAGAAATTATGATAATATTTTGAAAAATCAAGAGAAAAATGTCAAAGACAGCTATTAGTAGTAAGTCATAACCATAAGAACAATTTGGTATTAAAGACACAATTGCAGAAGGAGTATTGTTACATTACTACATGCTAGCACACAATTGTAGATATCATGTAGCTGATATTTGTATTAATAGAAAATGACACCATCGCAGTTAAAATGTATCCTGCTATTTATCTGTAACTGTCCCTTCTATAACACAAAAAAACAAGTCCTATGAATTTTTGTGTTGTGTTAGCAAATGGCACAAGCTGAGGGAATGAAGGTGCATATCCTTTCTACTCAGTCTCCCAACTACCCCACATAAAAATTGATGTAATCTCTGGCTTAAAAGGACTTCGGACTGAAGTTTTATCGTACCTGGGAGTGACACTTCGCAAATACTTCACTGGTAATGATGCTGCATTGCTTCTGTGCCCAGGATTTCCTGTATGGGTTTGCGGTGCATGGATCTTTGGTTTGATTGGCATTTGGGCAAGTAGAAGACACTTTCCAGCTATTGGCAAACTCCAGCACATTTCCTACCACAGACTGACTGCGTGTAGTGAAGTCATTGTTTCCATTGCCATCATAGTTTCCACAAAGGCCACAGACATTTCCCTGAGTGGGGATAAACACAAAATAACGAAGATCAGAAAGGTACAGATTCTCAGTATGTGTGAGGAACGTACTCCAGGATGAATCTTAATTAAAATGAGCTGGGCCTCTTCAGCAACAGTCTTGGACATTCTTATAAAATACCTTTCATGAAGAGATATCTCTAACTTATTCTTAGGAGTGATAGGGAAAGAAGAGTAGACTTGTAGTTTTTGTTCTTAATATTAAGAACAAATATTAAAATTTGTACCTCTTCATCAAAGTACATTTTCTTGAAGGAAACTACTGATACAGCTGCGGTTATGCCATTGCTGAATAACATAATTTATGGAAAATGTGTATATAGAATCTGTGTCAATACTATAAAGATAATAGGCAATAGCTGCTATTTCAGTTGCAGCCTAAATTTCTATATTTCCATGAGAGATAGAGCATGAAAATGGGTCAGGGAGCATTCACTCCCGGTTTTGGATTTTAAAATGTACCTGAAAGCTGGGACTAAGTTTGATGAATATACTGGTTTTCTTGTCCCACATGAGTATCAGACCAACAGTAGTGTCAACGACCATGTAGATGCCCATGGAACGGATTTGGAATGGCATTTCTCCTCCAGGTGACCTCTGGATGACATCAGAGTGTCCATCACTGAGTACCAGCTCATAGTTCTGGGACAAGAAATGAAAAAGTTAGAGACCAATTTAAAAAGTTACCCATTAGGTCCAGTTTTTTATATTGCTAGTAACCATTTTTGAAATAATAATTATATTATCATCAAAATGTATCATCAAAAATCTCCTGTTTATCTGTTTCTCTTCAAAGATCCCTCCACTGCTTTCCCCGGCAGAGTTGTTGGCAGTGAACATGGAAGTGCAACAACATTTTTACTGTCTTGGGGGACACTTTTATGATACAGTCTGTCTGGGACAACCCAACAGTCCTTCCAGCAAATTAGGCTTGGGGTGAAACTTACTGAAAAACATACTTACCCCCAGGAAAACTTTAATAGACTTGGAACAGGTGGTTCCTGTTGTGCCACATGGTATGTTCTCAGTGATGACTCTGAAGGTTCCCTGATTCAAACCTTTTATCCCACAGTAGTTCTGAAACAGAGGAATGATATTATGTGTTAATGATGCTCTGTGATGCAATATACAAGAATTATAGAATCACCATGGTTGGAAAAGACCCCCAAGATCATCTAGTCCAACTGTCTACCTACCACTAATACTTCCCCACTAAACCACACCCCTTAATACCACATCTAAGTGTTTCTTGAACACCTCCAGGGATGGTGACTCCACCACCTTCCTGGGCAGCCCATTCCAGAGTCTGACCACTCTTTCAGAGAAGAAATTTTTCCTAATATCCAGCCTAAACCTCCCCTGGTGCAACTTAAGGTCATTTCCTATCATCCTATTACTTGGAGAATCCTAGAATCACAGAATGGCTTGGGTTGAAAAAGACCCCAAGGACCATCAAGTTCCAACCCCCCTGCCACAGGCAGGGCCTCCAACCTCCAGAAAAAGAGAACAGCTCCCACCTCACTACAACCTCCTTTCAGGTAGTTGTAGAGAAGGAATCTGTTACCTGGATTAGAACATATTCACAGTCTCCTTCAAAATCAAAGCGTTTGCCATCAAAGGTGGTGTAATGCCCATCTCCATAAACTGAACAGGTTTCCAGGCAAGGTTCCTCAGAGCAGTGCCACTTTCTGTTTCTACACGTGCTACACAAGATGAAAAGAACTCAAAATGTAAAAAACAGGTATGCACATATCATACCGATTTATATTTCTATATGTACATTCTTCTGTTTTTAGTTTTAAAAAATGTTAAGCCTACAGTGAAAAAATAAGGTTTGTTTATTCTCAGAAATGCAGCAAAGCTCCAGAGTCTTTAGAATTTACCCAAAGACAGTGTTAGTTCACGATGACATGAATAATTTGGGTTAGAAAAAACTTAGGTGTTCCACATTTCTAAATCTTGTTGGGTGTATTGAATTATAGGTATTGCCTGAGAAGAAAAAAAGAAAGCTGTCTTAACTAATGAATATGACAGCATCTAAACCACATTTTTATTCTGTCCACATGCAATTTCTGTGCTATGTGCCACTTTAAAAACAGAAGCAGTTTGCTTTTTATGTAAAATGGTCATGAGTGGGCCCAATTAGCCTTATTTTTTGCTTAATTTATCATTTTATTTGGGATTCTTTCCTACAAATCTTGATACTGGTAGAGTGAAAAGCTGAAATTCAACTAGAATTTGAACTATTCTCTTCTAGGTGCTTGAAAATAGTGTTTCAGTATGCTCTTACCAGTTGTTACAGCCAACTCTGATTGATTCTCCTGGACGGTAGGAATCCCCATTGTGAACACATGGGCACTCTTCAGCAGCTATGCAGCCACCTTTGCCATCTGATACGTAATTAGGAGGACATATGCAGCCAGAGACACAGTGGGTTTTGTACTGCAAAGACCATGTAGAAGATGTGACTTGAAACATTGCCCTGATGGAAGAGTCCATCTGCAACTGGTAAGCATAAAAGAGATCTAGTTTCTTATGCTTTCAATTGGGTGTACAGATTCTATACTTACACATTCCATGTCTAGTGTCTGACAGCTCTTCTGGCACTCTGCTCCTATGACACCTGCAGTGGCATTGCCACAGTCAACATAGACCATGGGAGGAGAACAGACTGGAAGAGAGAAAAAAGCACAAGAAGTGTGAAATGAACCATGTATTTATATCTTTGTGTTTCCTTAAAAATTCAAAAACAAATAAACAAACAAACAAAAAACCCCCACCAATACCAACAAAACCAAACATATGTTTCAGAGACATGCACCTTAAGAGAATGCATTTGACCAGAGGTAGAGACAAATGTTCTGAAGTCATGCCCATTTTGGTTTTATGTGTATGCTTGGACTGTTCATAGAAACTAATGTCCAGTTAGCTTCATGAAACACTTCTTTTCAGCAAAGGAAAAACAAGAAAGCAAAGATCCTGTTTTACTTTGAATGTTTGAAGTGACTGGCTTTTAGTTCTTTGATTTTAAATAAAATATATAAAAAGTGGTCATTTTTCTCCTCGGGTTCACTGAAGCGAGCAAATATTCTTTTCCCCTGGGTAATCCAGGAGGTAATAACTTGATGTTTATGGCATTTGAAAGTGAAAACAGTGTTTTGTTGTTGTTGTTGTTGTTTTTACAGTTATGGTGTGTTATAGAATCATTGGTTTGTTTTCCTGTTTGATTTCAGACTTATAGAATTTGTATCATTATAACAAAAACAGAGAATTGAAAAGGTTGAAGGTGTAAAGGGAAAATTAAATAAAATCTTAAGTAGTATGTTACCTGGTGGTGGTTTCTCTCCAATGCAGCTCAGCTTTCCATAACTGCAAGTGCTATAAAAAAGAGAAAGGTGTTATGTTTGCTTCTCTTGCTGAGCTTCAGTTTGTTCCCTAATTAATTTGAAATAATGAAACAAACACTGTGTGGAGAAAACTTATTTTTCATCAGAATAATTTGTAATATTTGAAAGTATTTCATATTAGAGCAGACCAAAATACCATTATGTTCTATATGTGGACAAGTTTGCTCTGTCCATTTGTCTAATTAAAAATTGTCCTTCAGAAAATTCCAGATTTCATTCATAATGTTAATCCTAGTAGGATTGTCAAATCTGTATTATCTTCAACAGTGAAGGAAGTCTTTTATGGTCACCGAAGAGAAATTTTGTTGCAGAGAGTAAGCAAGTACCTGGGTGAGAGTTTGGCTGTTAGTCAAGGTTAACTCACCATAGTATGGTTTGTTTGATTGCTATAGTAGTCTAATTTAAAACATGAATAGCCCTTATAATTTTTGTGAATTATTTTTTTTTGTGTTGAATTCACTAGGGAGAAAAATCTGTTTGATTTGAATAAACTGCATAGGATATATGTGATTTCATGATTGCTTGTATGCAGTCTCGTTCTTTTCTTTGCAGATCTCTTACCAGACAATGCCATTATCATTAATAACTTCCCCAGTAGACAGAGGCATTCCTTTGTAGTAACAAGGACAGCTAGAAGCAGGCACGCATTTGCCACTTTCATCCATGTAGGTTCCATTTATACAGGTACAGCCATCAACTGGGACAAACTTGATGTTGCATGTGACATCAGGCTCACTCAGAGAACGACAAGTAGGTTGACAGGAATCAACATTGTAAGTGTACTCCAAGGATTTTGGACACGTGTTGGTGTATTTCGCTTGAGAGAGTAAAACAAGGTGAGTTAATTTAAGGATCAGTGTAGATATAAATACAGTATTTGAGGTAAAGTACATAGGATAAAAAATGGCATTGTAGGTAGATGTGCTTTTCTGATGTCCTCAGTAGTGTGATTTTTTTTTTAACTGCCAAAGCAAAATTTTCCTCTATAAACGTGTCATAAATACAAATATTTTGTCCGAGTTGAAAAAGCAAAAAAGTTCAATTATACTGATACATTGTGTGTTTTTCCTTCATTGCCATTTGCTGAGCAAGTAACAAAGTCTCTTGCTCATATTTCTCCCTGTATGCTGCTTGTCTTTTATAGTATTCCTCTCTTCCTCAAATTCTTGGAAGCAAATGCTATACTTAAAACATAATTTAACACAATTTACTCTGGAAATCCCATATGTTCTGAAAGCTTGTTTGTGGGGTCTTTTGGATGATCATTTTCAAGAGGCAAAGGGGTGTAGAACTTACTGCAGACTTTGTTCCTCCATCCATTGAGGAGAATTCCTTTAGCAGCACAGGCTCTGACATAGCTGGAAAGGGCAGCACACATGCAGTCCTCAGTATTCTCACAGTTACATGTATCAAACATGCAGTTCTAGGAAAGAGGATGACATAAGATCATCAAGTTGTCATTTCAAAACCATGGCTCTTTAGACTTTATTTAATTTGTTACTAAGCCAGTAGGGCCATAGGGTGAATTCTTGGAACATTTTTTTAACAATCCATTTGCTGCTTTGTACTTTCAGTTCTTGCTTTCTCCTTAGAAACGTGCAGAAAGGTGCCAGCTGAGAGCATCTAGGCAAAGTACTACTTATACTCCTTTTATCTCTGGAAAAGTACCTTCTGTCATTGGACTTGATAAAGAATCCAGACAGTTCAAGCTCCTAGATTAGGCATTTAGCAGCAAGAAAATGCCTGTAAGCTCATCCTCCTTCAAGTGAAAAGAAAGATAACTTTATAAAGGAGTAAATATTATGATGAGTAGATAAAACGAATCCTTAGCTTGGAAAGAACTGTTGTAAATGTGTCTTCTCCTGATTGGCATCTTATTCTCTCAGGTGTTAGCATCAGTAGTCCAAGTCTCGTTCTTTTAAGCATGAAAAAATTAAGAACCAAGTACCTTCTGGTAAACTTCTGGATTCACTGTTGAGTGACATTCAGCAAAAGGTCCCATGATATCAGAGAGCAAGCCACACCAGTGCTGAGCATACTTATCTGTGAATTTAAAACACGCAAATTAATATTGCACTTCATTGCCTAAATTCTTGTTTCTATGTAACATTACTCCCTGCAGTGAAATTAGAGAGGTTTAACTCAATAGAATTCAGCTATTTCCGTAAATATTAAGAGTATTCTGCATCATCTGTACAAAAATAATAATTCTTCATAAACTGAGTGCTCTAAATTTATGGTAGTTGTTGTGGAATAAACTAAAATGTCTCAGATATATTTTGATAAAGAAGAATCAGATTGTGAATCAAAAGTACAGTAGTTCATCTTAAAAATCTGAACAGTGGCTGTGGATGATGAAAATTTAAGTGTTTCTTTGGCTGAAATTCTTAAGATTCAGAGAACTATGAAGTCATTCATGAACTATAAGTCTGGTTCATAGTTTGATAGTGGGAAGGACCACAGTGAGTCCTCCAGCCTTCAACTGAGCTATGCACAGCTTTTTTCCTGTATGACAACCAGTGCTTTCCAGGAACAGATTCCTTATACGCTGTATGGTTCCAGTTCCCTTTAGGTAAATTGGCAAAAGCAACACTGGCTTTCTTTAGCCAAAGGAAAATTTTTGAAGATCCAAAATACTGAACTACTTACTACTTACTAATTGAAAATTTCTAGTGTCTGCTGAGGGAAATAGCATGTGTATGCAAATGGTCCACTGTTACTTTGGCTAAATGCTTTGTGGTTGATCAGCTCATTTCTTCTTTCTATCTTAAAAGATAACAGAAAAGTTTACTATATCCTGAGCTTACCATTTTCTATACTGAGGGTGCAAGGGTTCTCAAAGGTAATTTTGGCATCAGGACAATCAGCCCGAGTTTTCCAAGTATTGCCAAAGGCAGCCGAAGTACCCTCTATTACGCCACTTGTGGTTTTGAAGTCGTCTGTCTGAATATCATTGAAGTTTCCACAGAGACCTAAAGTGAAGTAGGTAGGCTGTGAAAGTCTCCTACAAAATCAAGCATGCTGATGAAGGCAGTTGTTAGAATAAGATCACTTACCACAGGTCTGCCCTTTCTGTGATGGATCTAAGTTTATAAAAAGTTGCATGAGAGGTACAATTTGAATCTGCAGCTGAAGACCAAAAGTTGTTTGTAAAACGATGAAGAATGATGATGGTCTGAAGATGGTGACGTTTGCTGTGGACAAAGAGGAATAATTTCATTTAAGATAAACACTTGAAACAATTTTTCACTATATAGGAGGATTACACAGCTGTGTGTGATCTTAGCTGTTGAAGACAGAAAAAAAATTCATAGGATTTCAAATTGTGCACCAAAATGGGCTGTCTTTACTTTAAAGAATGAGTACGCAAAAAAACTTCCACTTTTCCATCAGCTGTTTTAAAGTGGAGTGAAAGGCATATATTTCTGCTCCTATCTAAAAGACCACCTTTGCTTGACGAAAATGTTTAGCACGATTTAGTGGTAGACTCCAACACGAAGCTATTCTGTTATGTAATGGTTTGCTTTCTGTTCAGGTGCAGCAGTATCTGAGAAGAACTGGTAGCATACTCTCCAATGAGAAACATCGTGGAAGTCTTCCAAAGGAACTTACCTGCAGAGAAGGGCAGCTGCGTGTAGATCATATTCACAAATACACTGCCAGAAGGCTGAATCACAATGTTCTGTCCACAAGAAAAGGCAGTGATTATCAAGCATGTTTAGGAAAGGTAAAACACTTTCCAAACATTGTAAATCTAGCTAGCATTATTCAAAGGAAAGGAGTGGGGGAGGGGAAAGGGAAGAGGGAAGTTGGTGGACTCCAGCTATGGTGATTTTCAGATTCCCTTACTATTTCTTTAATCTTTATTATAGAGATCCATTGATGGCTAAAACAGACAACTAAATGACAGAAAACTATGAGGATTTTGACTTCCAATATATCTGCTTTGTTCTTTTCAAAAACTGAATTCATTTTCAAATGAGATAAAACAAAAATCAGTCAGTGCTGTTATGAGTCATTTGCCTACTACTTGCTTATTAAGGTTGGAAAACATCACTGCAGAATATTAGCTGTTTGCATTTGCTACTTACAGTTTGTCCTCCACTTAGACTGATGGCTATGCCCTTGAGGCATGTCTCAGTGTCAGTCAGACCACACTTGTGGATGTCACCCAGAACAGTGAAATCATTGCTGTCACAGAGCTAGAAGAAGAAAACAAAATAATCCATTGTACTAGAAAGATCACACTCAGTGGTTGCTTTTTTTTTTTTTTTTTTTTGCAGACTGTGTTCTGTGAGCTGTATTTGAAGTGTGCCTAATGGCCAAGTTATTACAGACAAACACACAGAACTCATTTTCTTGGTGTTAACAATACTAAACTGAGGACAGCTGAGATGTGGAATTACAGGCATAAGAAAATTTAATGTTAAAATTTAGGGCTTTTTAGATCTTATCTGTCCAGGTTGAAGGTTTTGGTGTACTTCCAGGGCCCCTGTGAATCTAATTTTACATGCTCATGCCAAAAAGGGAGTTTAACATGTAAGTCTGATCTATGCTCACATTGTTGACCCAACCCTATGCTTGTGATTTTCACTGAAAATTTTCATTGATTTAGTGTAATCTGTTTCTAAATTTTGTCATTCTAGCTCATTTCTTAAGTGTTTATGGTTCTCTATCCTGGTAACATTCAGCTTGAGCTTTTTCAGAGCAGGTTTTATTAAATATAAAGCCTTTACAAAGTTGATTTTGCATTACTCACCCAGTACAAATCAGCAGCCAAATATACATTGCATTCTGAGATTTGAAATCTGTAGTCGTTAATTGAGACATACTTACTCAGGATTCAGTCCCTACTAATTTAGTAAGTCCAGTAAATCTTAAGTGTTTTTGGGTTTTTTTATGTATATATAATTTCTGATGCTGGTTTTAGAATACATGTATGACTTCTTACCATTTTGCTTTCAAATTCTAGTGTATTCTGCATTTTCTCTTTCTCAGAAAGAGATAGTTACGAAACACCAGAAAGGGAATTTGTTTTAAAAAAAGGAAAGTGTAGAGTCTGTTTCATGGAAACTAAAAACTCAATGCAATTCTTAAACAATGATCAAATAGATAAGAATACTAAAATATATTTATTTTCTACAAAACTATCAGAAAGCCCATTGGGATCTATTCAAGGTTCCATGTATTTCCTTTAAGTTTCAGAAAATTGCTGTAATTACCAGTAGTTTAAATTAAACATCCTTGTATTTAATAAAAGTGTTTTCCTTTAGCATATTAGTTTAGCAAGGTATGTGGCTCTTTTTTTACCTTGGTTAGGACATAGCTACAATCTCCATAGAAGGAATAATATTTTTCATCAAATGTTGTAATGTGGGAACCTCCTTCGATGCTGCAAGTCCCTGGACATGACTGGGTGACGCAACTCCATTCACCCCCAGCACAAGTACTGAAATGAAGAAGGCATTCTGTAACCTTGGTAGTGCATGTATAAATGAAATTAGACATAAGGGCACCTTAGTTTTCCTCATGAATCATTGCTGATCATTCTGCCATCTGGAGAAATGAATAGTTAGAAAGAAACCACATTTCTTTGAAATCTCAAAATAAGTATCATTAGTATAAATACCATTTATATTAATGATATTTTTAACATAATATTTTTCATTTCCAGTCATTGGACAGAATTCAATTCTTTTGAACCTGGTATCCATTCTGCTGCATATGAAAGATTGCCCCTCATTGTTATTAGCATGACTCTAGTGTTACACAGTGCTGTGAAGGATGTGACATGGTAATTCACATCTGTAAATGGCTTTTCAGCCTCCACAATGTTGAGTTTGATTGTTCCCTATAAATGGTTAGTCTTGACATCAAAGCACCTATATCTAAACCTAAAATTGTGCTTCTGAGTCTGAAGAGAAAACAGATGTAAAAATCTTTTTAAAAAGTAATCAAGGAACTTCAGTTAATAAGTAGTTCATTTCTTTTTAAGGAGTAATTAGTAATTTTTCCCTGTCTCCAAAACATTTAGATAACACCCCTAAAAAAGAAGTATGAGAAAGGGGCTATGTTACCATGATCTGCATTTAGATGAGAAGGAGGTACCAGGAGCATAAGTTTCGCCTTCATAGGTACAGTGGCATTCCTTACGGGGAATACAGCCAGCACCATTAATGTCATCAAATACCATTCCTAGGGAAAGAAACAGTCTGTTAGTCATTCTGTGTACTACAGAATCTGCTTTTGTCCACACATCTGTCAGATGTATGAAGCGTTTCGCATTTCTTCTGCACATGGAAAATGTAAAGCTCCTTAAAATAATAGAATGCCAGCTACAGAGGGAATGAAGGAGCTATATTCCATTGAAGCCTATCTAAAATCCTAGGATGATCATAAGGAACTTCTATGTAAAGTCCTTCCTGTTATAGGGTTCATTAGATTGGAATTAGGATTAAAACTATTAGAGAGTAAGATGGAATAGATGAACCATTTAGAAGATTGCCTGGGGATATATTTTTACAGTAAATATATATATAGCCAAAGTCAGAGGATTATCTAAGAAGTGTCAGTGTTATTGTATAAACAAGTGATGGTGAATTCTGTGAGACATCACTGAAGATGTGCGAAAGATCGACAGTGGGAGAAGACAACCATCACTCACAATGCCAACAATTCTCAGGCACAAAAGTCAGCATGGGGAAAGTAAACACATTTGTTGGGTATGGTACTCTTGGGTAGCTACAGCCAGCTTTGCTAACAGTAGGAGTTACCATTGTGTGCAGAATGTAATTAAACATTCTGCGCATTCAGTTAACTGCATGTGGATGCTAAGAACATCCTCTTATCACTAATGGTAAAGTATCTTATACACAGTTCAGTCATTATATACATGTCTTAAGAGCATTTGGTGTTTGAAAGGGTGTTTTTATAACCAGCGTAGAACTGATGTATGTATATCAAGGAAGATAACAACAACAATGACATAGCATGAATAGATAGAGTAAGAAGGTTTTAATGGTTTTGGCTATGAATGAAGGGTATGAAGTAACTTGCCTGGAGGACAGGTGCAGCCATCTGTACAATGATCTTCACAAAGTGCAGATCGTTCGGGGTTGCTGCAGGTGTCAGAGCAGGGGGAGCCACACTCCTGGTGTTGCATGTTGAAAGGACATGACTTGGCTGAAAGTAGAAAGAGTAGTATGATGCTGGCTTTTCCTTTGAAATGTTGAGAGCAGAGTATTTAATATCTAGGATGTTTTCTGTCAAGATGTAATGGACAACATCCAAGTGTAGGTTACAACATTTTAGACCTTCTGATATATATATTGAAAATGGTAATGCAAAATCCTCTAAACCTTCATATCCCTGAAATCTTGAGCATACTCAAGTGTAAGCTGATTTCATGAAAATTATATGTACCTTTAAATGGCTGTCTTCTTCAGGAAAAAAATTAGATATTAGAAGCTTACTGTATATAAGTAGGCAGTGTAAGTGGAATTCTCTTCCAGAGATACTTACGACATAATTCTGAGGTTCTCCAGTTCAGAGGCTGTCCACCTGCATGAGCACACTGCCGGGAATATTCAGCAAAGGTGTTGCACATGCAGAAGTCAGCCATAGAAGTATCACAGTGGCACAGGTCTTGTATGCAAGTTTCAACGTAGTCCTGAACATCCACAAGTGCATTACAGCTTGTGAATGCTTCACTGGTTAATACTGTCTTGCAGATAGAAGCCTGGAAAGGAAAACAGTGAAATAGTGTTTAGAAAAGATGGAAATGGTTATTTCATTTAAGGCATGAAGCAAAACAAATCAAAAGTCCATCTGGTCCAAAACCCTGTCCAACAGTAGCCAAAGGCAAATGTTTAGGGAAAGATCTATTTGGAAGCTTAGAAAAACATGTTATCACAATAGGACTCATGGAACTCCCTTGATAGTTCCCATATGTTGAGTTAATTTCTCAGGTGACTCTGCAAGCATTGTGTATTTTCCTTGTGTTTAGACAGCCTCAGTAAATTCCTTTTTCATTTTAAAATGTCCAGTTTTCTCGTCAACTCATGTAATTTTTATTGGTTTTTGCATTCACTTTAGCAAAGAATTAAATACTAAATTTGGGAATCTTTTATTTCCAGGCCCATGTCTGGCCATATTCATATTGTATTTTTACCTATCTATCTTAGCAGCTATTCTCCAAAGAGAGAAAAGGATAATGTATGTTACTCTGAAAAAACAAATTCTGAAAGAGAGGTTCTTACAAATTCAGATGAGCAGTTCATCAGAACAGCAGAAGGAATAGGATCATCACACTGCTCTGTGGGTCCGTCTATCTTCTGCCTATTCCCAAACTGTACAGCAGTCAGTTTTGCATCTGTGTAAGGTAGATAAAGTATTAGAATGGTATTTACTGCTTTACTAGCTTCTGCATGGCGGTGTTTTCTTTTGAGACACTACCCATTAGAAACAGTGATTACCAAATAATATCGCTATAGTACAAAGGACAAAAGGAGATGAAAGCAGCATATAAGGGACTGGAGCCTAACAACTGAAAAAAAAGTAGAAGCTTACATGGTTTTTAAAGATCTAACAGTGGTGGAAACACCTGAAAACATCTGAAAGCTGTGACTCTACTACGTGTTAAGACTGACATCATAAAAATACCGACTGGAAGATGTATTTTTAGTTTTGCAGTTAATATAACTCACGTCCTATACTGCCAAAATGAGGAAAAAAGTTCCAAGACATAATAATACTTTTTATTACTTTGTGAAATAAACTCGTTGTTAGTTGGAATTCCATTGAAGTCCCCACAGAGTCCACAAGTTTGGTTGGCATATTTCTTATCTAGTTCCACCTAAAAGAAATGAGGAAAGCAAGTTTAGGTTCACAGTAACATCAACCCTGATGGTTAGGAACACTGTCCTTATGTAGTCAAAATTTGACATGGGTGTGCTGGTGTAGACTGTAAGATGTGGAAGGTCAATGAGCACCAAGAAAAGCTTCATCTTAGTCTAGCCCTGGGACTGTGAACATCTGAGTACTGCCAGGTCTGGAATCTGAGTATTTCACTGTGATGTAGGAACACTATAATATGGGAATATATTGATTCTCAGTGGGAAAAGAAGGAAAACCAGGAAAAGGCTGGAATATAGATTTGTATCCATACTAAACATAGATACAAATCCATAAAGAATTAATGTCTGCTCAACTGTTTAAGACTGCAAAAATTTAAATGCAGGCTTTCTGTCACATTTCGGATATTTTCTTACCAGGAGGGCATCCTCTTCATTCCAGAGGAAGGTCAGCCCTAACTTGGCAGAAACTTTCAAATAGCTGTTGCTTCTCTCTATCAAGACTCCCATATGGCTGTAGGGCATCTGAATCCTGGGAAAAGATCACCATAATTCAGTAAGAGTAGGGACAGAATATCCATTGAATATGCAAATTGATACCCATTCTCACTCTTTGAGAAGCTTCAGTACACAAAGATGAGGAAATTAGCTAGAGCAATAACTAAATACAGACAGCTCAAATTTGTTAACATTTGGCTATTTTGATTGTTTCTTTGTCCACAATGGATCAGCCTTGGTTTCCCTGCTGTTCCTTTTGCTTATTTCTGTTAAAGGTAAAATGTTGGCATGTCTTCAGTTACATTGATCCAAAAAAGTGCTGGGATATTCTGTTTTGCAGGCAGTATGCTTCAGAATATTGCTGAATACTCCTTTAAGCCCTTGATAATGAAGAGATAGACTCTTAAGGCTTTCTGTGACATGAGTACCATTCGTGAAGTTGTGTCCAAAATAACCTTTAGACTAGCTTGCTGTAAGTAGCTGCCATAATACACAGATCACTCTGAGATAGCTATCCAAATATTTACCCAAATATTTGGACAGGTTTCACACCTTTTGCCAAAGTCAGTGCTACCATTTCTTCATGAGTAGGAGGTTCCCAGATTAGCTTATTTAAAATAAGATCAGGTGCAATCTGTGGTTGCAACGTGTTAACTGCATTTCTCAGTGCAAGTACAGGAACAATCAGAAATTCCTAATGGGGCTTCTGTCTGGTAAAATTAATGACAAGTAGAAACTTAAAGGGTGGAAAGGCCTAATACTTTGGCTGAATCCAGCTTATACAATCAACTGCATATATAGACAATTGTTGCAATATAGACAAAGATAATCTGCAGAGGTTACATGTAGCTCACTGTCAGGCACTCTAATTTTTGTTGATGCCTCAGGAAGGACCAGAGACCTTCAGCTGGCACAGTTGCACAGGGGGCTGGGCACAGCAGAGGCCCAAGGGCCTAGCACACCCAGCATAGGGGCTGTGGCCACCAGCGGGCCAGAAACTTCTCACAAGGGGGCATAGGGGTTCGGGGCACAGATTCCCCTTCTGAGTGCTGAATGAAGCTGCTGCCCATCACCACAACCTGCCTGCTTCCACCAGTAGGAAAGACACCTATGTATATTCCCTCCTACCCCTGCAAAGCTCAGCTGCTGGCAGGGCCGGGCAGTCCAGCTCGGGGCACAAAGCCCCAGCCACTGAGAGAGCCAGGTAGCCAGCCCAGGGCACATCAAGAGCCGCTCGTGGTATGCAGGGGATCAGCCTGCCTGCAGCCGCACAGATTTAAATGTGAAACAGACTGCAGCAAAACCCTTTCCAGCTGCAGCTGTAAGGAGGAGGACGCATGATTACTATTTGCAGGAAGAAGAAGCAGCGAGCTGAACGGATCAAAAGTTAAGGCTACGGTGCTCTCATTCCTCCCCTGACCAACCTCTACAATTCACCACAAACGCTTAACGTAGTGATAATATAGCACAGCGTGCTTAACATTTCCATTTAGTTTGCCTTAGAATGAGAACTGAAAACATGATATTAGACAGGATTCAGATGAAGAAAAGGGATGCTTGCTCAAAGAGCCTTCTGGGAGTGATAGCAGTCCCGACAATTTCAGTTCATAGTAGAAGATGTGAACGTACTGTTTGCCATTGACCAGGACAGAGGTGCGGGTCAGTTCAACCACTGCTCCTTCCAGTCTCATGATGACATGAGTGATCACGGTAGCATTTTCCACCATGGTGCGCCTAATCTGGATATTGAAGTCCTCATAGGGAGATTTGCAGTTGGATGCAAAGACATAATTGCAGACCCCAGGGAAGTAAAAGATGTCCCCATCAAAGTTCTTGAAGTGGAAGTTACCCCATGTACTGCATACACGGCCATTGTGAGAGGGGTTGCCAGCTGCGGATTCAAAATGAACCATAAGAATTTCCTGGAATTTGCTGTAGATACCCTTCATTTAGTTCCTTAGGTGAGATATCTCACCAATGTTTTGAACACATTTAACTTACTTTACTGGAAATAGTGCGTGTGATTTATCCCAGTATTTCATATATAATATTTTCCCCCAGTTTCATCGTATTAACAAAATATAGGCTGGAGATCATGCCACTTGTAGATTATCCCTATTACTTGATTAATTGATTATTTTTCTGTTGTTTTTTATTTTATGAGGCTGAAGGATCTTACAAAATTTGTGAATCTGTTTAGTTCAATCCAGGTTTTGTGTGGTGCAAATACACGCATATCTGAGCCATGACATCTGTTGAACTCACCCTTTACTTTCAGTGTGTTTTGAAGAGGTGGGATGATCGTCACTCCATGGGATTTGGAAGCTGGTGAAAGATCTAGGACAGAAAAAAAAGGTCAAGTTTAATCTCATGAGAAATCTTGAAAAATGGCTAGAGATTGCTTAAGTTTCTTTAGTGATATAACGTTTCTTAGTACTAGTTACACCCTAGTGAGAATTTCCACAAGGTTTTATTGTTGCTTTTCATGCAGTGCTTTGTATTCTATCTTACCATGTGTTTCACTAGCAGCCAGATCTCAAAGACAGTGCCCTTTGGCTGTAGTTCTTATTTCATTATTTGTTCAAGACTCCCATCTGATGCTGGCCTTGCTGATTTGAGCTCAAGAGCAGCAATGTAATCCTTAGATTGCTGTGTTGTAACAGTAGTATAGAAAAAGCCATGCTAATGTCTGTATCTGAGCCTTCGCCTCTCAGTACACTTAGAAGCAGAAGGCTACTGAAGAACCTTAGAGGATGAGAAACAACAGCTATTTTTTTCTGAACCTAGTCTCATTTTCTCTGGTGAGGATGCAACTTTGCATAACCAGCTGTGAGCAGGGTTTTTTGTTGTTGTTGTTGTTGTTTTTTTTCTAAAAGAAAAGCTGTTTAAATTCTGTAAAGCTTTAATCATTTGCTCTTCATGCAAAGACTTCTGTTTGTAGGATCCTGCCTTAAATTTTCTATGTCCAAATCCAATGTTTTCTCTATAGCTCCAGCTATGAAGGGGATAGAATACTTAGAGAATCTACTACATATTTTCTTTTCATCAGAGTTTGAGGATTTGCTGCAGTTTCTCCCTTGACAGTATAAAATTGTAGAACACAATGACTTTCAAATTGTAGGCTGCGGAGTATCAGCAACTGACTTATCTGTTTAGACTAAAACAGCACTAGGACAAATCCATGATTTTAGAAAGGCAGTTTGGTTAAGTCTTGATGTAAGGATTTTAAGGGAAAGCACATATACTACCTTATTTGATAATCTATTCCAATAACTAAATGCACTCTTATGAAATAATTTGAAATATACTTCCAGTTTGTGTTCAGTACTTTTTTAATTCCCAGCTGGTGACTTCACAAATTGCTGATAGCAGTGCAGGCTAAATGCTTATTGCAATGTTGCATTGTTATATTGCAACATATCATCACCAGTATACCAGTTGGCATTTTATCTTTTCACCCTTGTTTTGCTGTGTACTGTTACTGTGTTCGAGTATGTGTCATAAAACCGTTTCGCATACATGATGATTTAGTGCTTAATCATTCTAATCTTTAAGGTAGTTGCAATTCTGTTATTTTCACTTGTGAGTGATGTGATCATATTGACACAGCATAAAAAAATGTATCTTTTATTACCTTCTATCAAATACCTTGGTGATATGTATGTATACACACCCCCTTCTGAAAATACACTTTTTGATAGAAAGTATGTACCTTTCATGAAGTTACAGATTAGATAACTCTATCACGTCAGTTGACCAGATCTGCTAGGCTAGATCTCAGCAGTTAGTTCTCCAGGGAACTGCTGGGACTTGTATATTTTGTAGACAGATTTTCTCTCTCTCTCTCTCTCCATTTGATTTATTTGTTTATGTTTGCTCATTTATTTGTAAAGGGAAAGTGAGTTTAAGCCATTCTAGTCCCAGTCTATGAATCTGGATTTTTATCAATTTAACTTGGGATAAAATATTAGAAATATGTAAGCATAAAAGTACTTACTGTTTTGTCGCTGCAGGAATGATGGAGAATCATTGTTCGATTGTGATTGTTGCTCATTGCCCTGAGCTTGAACTGCACCAAGGAGAGTGAAAAAGGAAAGTGTTAATGTTTAATTTACATGAGTTCCTTCATTATTTTTTTTCAACTACATTTGTTTAAACTTGCATAAACCAGTATATAAAAATTGGCAAAGCTATGTTTGTGTGCTGGGGGCCAAACTTACATCAGGACCTGTGCTCCATGCAACTATGATGGCTCTATACCACTCCTCAGACTATTTTTTTCTGCAGGCTAATGAAGTACTACTGCAAGGAAGCTATCGAAAATATGCTAGTTGAGAATATGAGCAGATTCTTATTCTATTAATTGTTGTAATATCACCTCAATACTTTGTTACATTTTTCAGATAAATGACTTAATTTTCTATTTTATGATTGTTACGTCCTTCAGTCATAAGTAAAACTCTTTGTCTATCTAAAGGGCTTTAAAAATAGTTCAGTTTTTTACAGACTAACTGATTTTTGAAGTGGTGGAGCAATCTCTATCTTCTCTTACTGAAAGCCAAAGTTACTATTTATTTTACTGTTTCAAGCACTTTTTATAATAAGCAGCAAAAGAAAAATAAACCCACAAGCCACACAGAAAGAAATAGGCCCCCAGACAAGGCTTTCTCTTTCCAGCGGTGAAATTGTTTTTCAGTCCATTCCCCTTCAGCTTCAAAATAGGGATACACACAAAATCTGTAGGGCCCAAGAGGCATTTTAACTTGTTGAGAGTTTGTCAAATACAGGGCAGATTGCAGGGGAGGCCATGGCACCTGGAGAAAACTACTAAGGCAGGCCAGGCCAACTGTTTGCTGTGTCCCACAGCAGGGCAGTCCATGGGTAGAACCACTAGAGGGGCTAATACTGAAATTAGAGCTGAAGGGAGCTCCATAAATTCTTTCCTTCTTGCATCAGCTGGGAATCTGCAGCTAGGACTGGAAGGACGTGTTGTACCCCTTTTGGAGATGTGAACCAGTCAGAGCTTTTGGGTTCCTCTCCTCCATTCCCTATCCTCAGAGTGCTTTTTCTTCTTTTTCCATGCCTAGTATGGCTTCAACACTCTGCCCACTGCCACATGCTTCCCAGTTTCCCATTTCCATTGCACTGTATGGTAATACTACAGCTAGCCTTCTGATGGGCTATTCTTAGACAGCACTACTTTGTAACATAAGTTAGTGTGGAATTATCTGGTGCTAGAAAAATGTAAAGTAATTCACTGGGATTTACGTCTGAAGCTAAAACACACTAAAAACTAACACTGTTGTCACCTTAATCTTTAAAGGAAATTGACAGGTGGAATATGAATAAAAAAGACTTCTACCCATCTGTGAGTATTAAGTGCCTTTTTATAATATTTAAGGCAAATCTATTTGTTTTCACACCCTGAAAAAAACAAACATCTGCTTTAAGCTTTTGTACAGTCTCATGCTTAAGGATAAATGACATTTAAAATATAATGTACAACATTTTTCAAGAAAAATCCCTACCATATCATTAGCTGATAAAACAACAACAAAAAAGTATTTGATAATGCGAACAGATTCCACTAGTTTGTTCTTTCTTTAGTGTGTTTTTGCACCTTTTGGTTTGTGCATTTATAAAAGAGGTACTTTCAGAGGCTCACATCAAAAGTTAAATGCCAGTCTTGAGGTACAGTTGTAGAAATATGAATTATTCCAGATTTCAAATGGAGAAAATGTGTTAAGAACATGAACTAGAATATGAACATTGAAGACACTTAATTTCCTCTTTTTAGGAAGGAAAGTATTTGCAACAGAGAAGAAAATTTTGCATAAAGGTATACATTAGCTCCGCAGAGCCAAGAAAAAGGTTTCAAACTCTGAAGCAGGTCATAAATTCTTTAAAACTGTAAAAATGCCAAGCAAGTAAATCCTCCTACCTTTGATCTGTATGTAGGCAAGTGCTAGTATTGATATCCATAGTGGTATTTGTGTCCCACTACCTGTGCCCATCTTCTGGAAGTCCGGTAGAAACTACCGAACAACCTGCCTCTGAGAAAGTACTGGTCTGCTCCTGAGTTTTATATAGTGAGAGAGCAAGTTTTGGCTCAGCTCCCAGATTGCTTCACAAGGTCCTTAAAAGGTGGGGCTTCAGACGTTTTACTTTTCCTTTGCAGGTGCACAGGTAAATAGAGGATGCTCTGACTTCCCTACGGTATTTGCACTGTAGGAGGAGTCTTCTTTCTACAAGTCTTGCAGATGAAATGTCAAGAGGTGAACAGGAAAAATTTTTGCTCGGACTTAGTCCTCCAAAATTGTTAATATTGTAAGATAAATGTAATTTAAGGGACTTCTGAGTGACATTTGAATAGGACCTTGGAATGAATAACCGCATAGTTTTATAATTTTCCTCCTTATAGTTAAAGATGGCAACTTCTCAAAAGAACAAAAGTTCCATCTGACACAAATTTTTAACGAGTTTGCACCTGTGTATGTAGCCACTTTGCCTGAGAAAATGAGAAAGATCAAAAGCCATCTAAGGTCAGCATTTATCCACAGGACTACATAGTGAAAATCCTTCAGCTTTGGACAGTTGGTAGTATGAACCCTTTCTTGAAGATTCCTTCTCCTCATCTTTGCAATTTTATTGCTAGTTCAGCAGTTTCTTCTCTTTGTAAACACGATCTCACCATAATAAATGAGATTGATTTTTAGAGTTAAAAATATATATTCATTTTACAATTAAAATAGATGTATTTTTGATGATTGCTTTACCTAGAGACACAAAAAGACTAATTTACAGGAATATCCTTTGTAATGGTCAGTGTTTTAGGCACAATGAGAGAATGAACAAAGTTTTGTGAATATGTTAAAATATGGTTTTAAAGATACATTACTATAGTGAACTAACTTTTCAGAATTTTTTTTCCCTGGGCTGTGGATAAACAGTTTTTCAGAAGGGGGATGGACTGAGCAGTTCCTGTAAAGAAGAAAGTACTAAGATGTTTTTCATATTCACTGAGAACAGGACAAGACGTAATAAGGTATAAAGCCAGGAGTGGCTTTTGGGTTAGACAATGGGGAAAATAAATTCTTTTTACATGTGTGGTGAAGCAAATGTTTGACAGGTTGTTTGAGAAGACTGTTGGATTTCCATCACTCATGTTGTTTAAGAGCAGGTTAGACTAACACCTGTCTGAGGATGATGTCAGTGTAGCTGATAGTGTACTGGGCAGGGGAATGGACAAAACGGCCATTTTAGATTCCTTTGATCCCACTTTTTTCTGAAAGAAAAAGATTACTGTATTATCTCTTTAGAGGCAGTTATATTTGAATAATTAACTTCATTATTAAGAAGGGAGAATTAAAAGGCACTTTTTTTTTTTGTAAGTCATAGAAAGAAGCAAGAAATGATCCTATTTTTATCAAATATTTTAAAATTACAAATAAAAGTGACATAACTAAATAAAGTTGGAAGTGTTGAAGAAAAGAATTGGTCACTTTTAGTCATTAGTACCACTGGCAATTTCACTGGCGTATACATCAGTGTAGAATTAACCTTAGTATTGTCTGAATGAGGAAAAGAAGATGGCTACAAAATACTTGTACATATGAAAATACATGCAGTACAAAATTAAGGGAAATGTTACCATCTCAGTTATTATGAAGGTACCAAGATGAATAGCAGAAAAAGAAAAATTTTAACAGAGGTAGCTGGTGCGTAATTAAAGTCATGATGAAAGAAAAAAATAAGGTAAACTCATCTGGCTAACAAATGTAAGTCTATTAAGTGATTCTGATGGAGTAACACATCATAGTGAGAGGTAAAATATGCTTTATGAATCATTACGTTGCTACCACTGAAAAATCAATTAATATCAACAGTTGCTATGCTGTGGTTTCAAATACGCAGGTTAATATTTCCTGCATGTTCAAGGAAGTGTTATGACCTCTCTGAAGCCCCAGATTTGTCTCTACTGATTATTCCCTTTGTAAGCCATCATAAATAAGGCCTAAACAGATTTATACTTGAATTTAATTATTTTGACCTTTAAGACACCATCAGAAGCATTTGCATATATCTGCATTTTTTGTTACAGATCACATTATTCCCACACTCCTAAATGATTACTTCCTCGATTAGTCTTCTTGCCAAGTTAACTTTCATTATCTGGTACTGAGACTTTTCAGAAATTATAATGAAATCTATCAAAATATATGAGACTTGTGAAAATAATTTCCAAATACTTATGATAAATTCATTTAGTAGTATTACTAATTATTCAAATGAATACTTCCTCTTTAAGTTGTATTCCACCTCCATTCATTCAATAGACTTACACAGGCAACATGGAAGAGTATTTTTTAATTCCACCTATTCAAGGAAAGAGAGAACACTTAAATACTGTATACTTCGAATACATCTATGCTCATAAAGTAACTAAACGTCGTTTCCTGGGAGAGATCCGAAATGCCATGACTGATGTTGGCTAGGTCAAGTGTACAATAATGTTAGCATTAGCACAATAATGTGACATTACCAGAGGTTCCCAGAGTAACCTTGCTAGTAACTAGTAGAGGTGTTTTTCTTGTCATAAGGCATTCAGAGGTTGAACAGCACTGTTTTAGCCCATTCCTTTCTTCACACCTTTTCCGTAAATCCAGGTTGTCACTCCCAGGATTTTTGCATACAGAATAACCCTTCTAGTGACTGGCTGCTTCTGCCAGCTAGTTCTTCGGATCAGCTCTACTTTGAATTAATACTGCTCTTCAATCTTCCTTTCTTTTCTTCTACCTCTAGTATCTTTTATCATCCTCTTCTTGACATACCCACTCTCCTTCTAGCTTTTGCTTTCACCAAATTTGTCCCGCCTTTTTTGTCTCCTACAATGCATGGAAAATGGAGATAGATGTCCTTCAGGAGCCTGGGAGGTTCCTGACATCAAGAAAAGCTTATTTACTGTGAAGGTGGTCAGACACTGGAACAGGCTTCCAAGGCAGGTGGTTGATGCCCTATGCCTGTCGGTGATCAAAAGGCATTTAGATAATGTCCTCAGTGATACATTTGAACTTTTGATTGGCCCTGTAGTGGTCAGGCTGTTGGACTTGATGATGTTTGATTGTTCCTTCCAACAGAACTGTTCTGTTCTATTCTATTCTGGTCTAATTTCCTCTGGAGAAAACAGTTTAATGTTTGTGTTTCTTGCTCAGAGTTAAGACATGCTAATAGGCATGATGAAAAACAGAGAAATGCTTCTTTAAAACAGGAAAAGAGGAAAAAAAGTTATTTTCTGCAAAGACAAATCACTTAGTGCCTTTTGTGTGCTTGTATTCTGAAATCAAGCCCCATTTGTCCGCTTGGGTTGTTCTTTGAATCCATGGTGCTGTTCAGTGCCCATGATTTTTTATGGCAGTTTTTCCATGAAGGTGTCCAGAATGCAGTTTTTAACACAGGCATTTTTCATGTTACCTACTGTCTGTCCAAAAGTATAGGAGATGATAGAATATGAGAGCAGCATTGTTCTTTGAGGTTTATGTAGCTATGATCTGCAATTGCAATTTTTCAAAATTAGAAAATACCAGAATTTCGATTTAGCCTAACAGATTCTTCTCTGTTGGGCAAATGAACTGTGATCCAGTATTAAGTTTTCTGATAAAATATGTGTTATATAATGGCACATGACTTTTCCAGAAGACTCTTGCACATCTGAACCTTTGTGATTTCCAGTTCCTGGTTAACGAACAGTGACGCTGTATTTTGTTTATACCAACTCAGTACTGGACCAGATCTTGTTTACTGGTTCCTATTCACACACTTCTGTGGTAACAGAATGATCGATTTCTTCAAATAAGTCTCTATAGTGCTATCACTGTAGCAACTGACTTCTTCACAAATTGTAATTACCAAGTGTGCTTTCACAAAATTCTGCAGGTGAAGAAATGCAACTGAAGTACGGTCAGTAGTATTACTAAGTTTGGGTGCATGGTTGAAGACAACTTAATATCTTTTTTCAGGGTATTTGGCATTACATACCTTGTAGCATGGCTCGCACTGGTTTTGGCAGTAGCTGAATGCACAGCATTTCTGCACATTCTGTCTTAGTGTTTCAAACTAATCATCCAGAAAATGAAGAAAGTATAATTAAGAATCATGACTATAATTTGATACGAATCTTTTGCTGATATCACAAATGAAGTTTATGGCACTCAAGCATCCTGATGATATTGTCCTTGCTCTTTTCAGCATTTCCCTCATTCGGTCACTTCAATTTTAAGTTCTGCAACAAGGAAACAAAGCAGGAAATCTTTCAGGCTATATTCTTCTTCTGTACTTAAGTTTAATTCTTTACCAAAAAGTCCCTACACTGCACTGAGTAATAGAAGGGGCTGTAGAAAAAACAATGTGCATCCTGCATCAAGAGCAGTATGAAAACAAGTGACAGTAAGGTTGTCATGTCACCTGCAAACATCCAGGATATCTCTGTGTAGAGAGGGGATCAACACTTAATCCTCTTTACAGCTTGTAAACACAAACATTACAACTGTGCATACTGATGTTTGCAATTGATTTTATAGACTAGAATCTGCATGTGTACACACATACTTGAGGACAGGTTTACATTGTGCAGTGGTGCATGTTGCAGACATCCTACTGCTAAGAACAGCCAAGATAAATTTATAGTACTAAACAGGGGCATGAAGTTGCAGCTAAGTGATTTTGTCTTTCTCTGACACTGCAGCATTGTGCTTGGGATTTGAGCTGATATCTCTGAACAGGACTCTATGCTTGTAGTGACAGTGCTGAAAACCACTGGAAGCTGGACGACCCTGTTGTGTACAAAAAAGAAAAAAAAACAGTCTTTAGAAGCAGGTGGTAATGTTTACAGTCTCAATAGAAATAGAGAAATAAGCAGAATGACTAGTACAAAATGTAAGTTGGTGATAGGGATGGCTGAGCTGAGCAGCACAAAACCCTGGAAGGAGCAGTAGTGATGCACAACCTCGAAAAAGTCTATGTATTGGAACTGCTGAACATCATTCTGATATGTTTGTAATACTAGAACGAACACACTGTGTAAAAACTGGATATATAAATTTATATGTATATATATATGCATATACAGCATTACCACCATATGTACTTCCATATACATTATCTATATTGATACAATGAATTATACAACTGCTTCCCAAGATGCCAAAGTTTCCCTCTTCCTTTGAATTTTTCCAATTTCATACCTTCTGTAAAACGCCTGTTCTTTTGCACTCACAAAAATTCCTCCTTTCTTTTTCCTCCTTAATAGCTTGTTTTGGCAGCAGGATGTTAGGAGAGTCTCAGACAATAAGTGCATTTGTCACTGTTTGTCACTGGATTGTCAGCAACAATATTGAACCAGCAGGCTTGTTTGGTTTACTTTATTGGTTTCACTTACGTATTTTTGTGGGGTTGTGAGAAATATCTGAGGATCTTGCTCTATGCCATCTTTTCAATATATCTAAAATTACGTCTCTTCCTTTCTGCTTGCCACATTCATTTCTCAAGAGTCAACTTCTCCAGGCAATGTTAGGTTGGTCTATGGACAACCATCACATTCACACATTCAGACTTGAGTCCGGGTTCATCCTCCCTACCGCAGGTTCATGCTGTGCATTCAGTGAAATAGAGACCCTATGGAGAATTGTGAGATCCGATCATGTAATTGTAGGTTGTGTAATATTGCATATGCACAAAGATGGCATGTTACAGCTTGAAGATAGCCTGCAGCCTTTATTCATATAGACAGTACTTTCCCAGTGAGGCTGAGTAAGTTGAGGAGAATTTCTCATGAGAAATCCTCATTTCTCTGTTGTCACTTATCATAGTCTGTGGTTTTTTGATATTTTCTCCAAATACGCATCATGGAGGTGACTCATTGGTGTGCATATTTTGCTAAGGCAAGCTGTCAGCATGCTTATCGTTATAGAATGACGAAGTATGATATAAAACAAAAATGCTGTCAAACATGAACAGCTAGACTTGCACTGTATTGAACATTAAATACGTCATTGGGTGAATTGTCTACTGACCTTTTTATAGTCAGTTTTGGGTTTTATTGTTCAGAAAACTATGAAAATCCTTATCTGCTTTGATTTGTTGCTGCATGTGATGAAATGAAATGAAAACTGGTGTTCCACATTCATATTTTATATTTCAGAACAGCACTGAGTGAATTTGCTTTCCATGACCTGAAATGCCTGACAAAGATGGATGAGTAAATGAATCTGCTCTTTCTATTCTTATAATCAGGCAAGCTTTATCGATGGCAACGTGACTGTCAGTCTTCAGCAGGAATATGATGGTGTAAGCTGGGAGTGATTGCTATCTCCATTGTCTAGTTTTGACAGAGTATAACTTCAGCTCCTTTGAACACTGCAAGTATTTCCGACTGAATGAAGGCAGAGTCTGCATTATTGTTAATCAAGTGAACTGAGAGAAGCCCACATAGACTTCAGAGTTAAGGGGAGGCTTGGTGAGCTGCTAATTAGGAAAGAAGAATGAATTACAAACTGTTTGTGGTCACCCTAAAAACTGAAACAACAGCATTTCTAGGTTCCTTAAACAATGTCAAACTCACCTAAATTTCATAATAAATTACTTACTTCCTAGAGGATAGATATACCTTTTCATTTTATTCTCCAGGTTCTCAAATACTTGCTTTTCTACCATATCTCATCTGTCTGCTGATATAGTAATCATTGTGGTAAGGAGAAATATGTGGAATTTTTTTGTCTTTTTTATCTTCCTGATACTTTTGTCCTGCATTACGTTATCTTAAGACTTACTCTGTGTGTAGTTAGTTCTGATACATGCTTGTGGAGTGGAGCCATTATACAGGTACAGAACAGAAGAGCTATGATTCCTTTTTGTATGCTACAACAAAGCACATTTATCTCTTGTTTATATTGCCCCACAGCTAGCTTTAGGGAAATATCTCTCTAGCAGTTGTTCATGTGCCTTCAGTGCTTTTTTCCCATCTTTTTATGATATAGTATGTGATAGAACAAGGATAGTTTGTGCTAGAATGCATTTAACTTCTTCACTGAAATATATCATTTGCGTATATTTCAATTTCATGACTGAAATAATAGCAGGTACTGCTTATTACTGAAAGAACTAAACTTTTATGTTGAGTAAAGTCATTTTGTGGAAGCAAGTTTTTAATTGTTGATTCAAACTAAGCTCAACACTGTTATACTTTTCCATCTTAGTAAAATGGGAATGTTGCTATGGTGCTTCTGGAAATTTCTGCACACTACAAATACAGAACGCTGTATTAGAGCAAATAAAACACGCAATAATGCATCAAATGCAGATCTTAACAGATAATACCTCACAATTTCTTTTCAGTGAACATCAAAGAGCTGAAGAAAGCTGGTCTACACTGGAATTTATTAAAAGTTCATGAAAATGACTACAAAGCAGACTTTAGTAAGAGGCTGACTTTTTTGAAATTGAAAGTGGATTAGACTTTTTAATAATGTTTATCTCAGATTAATATTGACACAAAGGGTTGTCTTCCATTATTATCTTTATCAATGCAATAACATTTTTGATAGAGAAAATGAAGAATCATTTTTTCTGTCATTACAAGTAGGAAAAAATAAGTCTACTACAATTCCCAGAAAGAGAGAGAAAATATTGCTCTATGTTTCATAGTAGACAGTGAGCTCTTAAGCTTTCTGAAACAACTGCAATCCGGAAAGCTGTCCATCTCTGTGCTCTCTTTCTGGCCAACAAGAAGAGAAACAGGAAAAGTAAGTTTGCTTTTATGGTGTGGATCCTGCAGTTTTGGAACTCCTTTGTATGCTCATTTGTTTTCTCTGAATCATTCATGCAAACAGGTGGAGAGCGCTTTCTTTATTCTTACAGTTTTTGGATTGAATTCAAGACTCCAGGAAACTCAAGTCTTCTGTGCTGGTGTACTTTCAAAACACTTCAGCAGAACTCAGTGGAGCTGCCCAGAAGTAAACTTGAGCCACACTCTTCCAATGATATTCAAAACATCTCCTAATGCATTTCAAGGCTCAAAGATGCAAAGCCATCAGAGATCATTATGATAATTTTTATTGAACCAGACTGCATCTATAACTCAGACTACACCCTCGTACATTTTTTTTTTTTCATATTACCAATTTACATTTGATTTAGGGCATATCTTTTAAGCCAATGTCACTTCTTGACTCAAAGATTCCCAATTGCAGACAATTGTCTCCACCTGTTGATAAGCTGTTCTGGCTGTTATAAATGCAACATTGCTGAAACACAATCTTATTTTTCTGAAAGAAGTGTCGAGGTGAAGAAGCATACATTCATCAGCTATTGAAGAGTTGCACAGCTGAGTGGTACTAAAGCAGTTTGCTAAAAGACTGATGTCAAGATTTGGCTAAAGTGGGTTTGACTGCCTTTTTCCATGAAGCTAGATCCTAATTTGAAGCAATTCATCATGGCTCACATTAATTCCTTGTATTTGCACTGATTAAATGAGCTGAGGAAATTCAAGGTGTTTTCTTTCTGTGATCAGTTCCCCTCATTATTACCTAGTTGTTCCTAGCTGAACTTGTAAGTACTATCAGGTGAACATAATGTAAATTCTGTACATTTTCTGTACTACAACATTATAATAGCCTAGATTGTCAGGTAGTAGAAACCAGTTTCAGTGTATTTGACCTATAAAATCTTCTGATATTCAATTAAGCTTTATTTATTGAATAATTCCTTTGCAGATATTCTCAAAGCTTACTATGTTGTTCTCAAAGCAATAAGCAAAACCTTTGCTTAGCTTGCCCTCCAGTCTACAGAAAATAATGATTATGTCTTTGTTATGCAACCAAATAAACCTAGTGGTCCTGGGAGATGATCTACCTTGGTAGTAAAATTTGACAGCTTACTTTTCCATGAGAGAAACAAGGGAAAAATTCTATGGGCTCGTAATATGAGCCTTTTTAACCTCTTAACTGCAAAGTCCAGGGAGGGGATGGAGGTGTTGTGTGTTAAATAAAAACAAATTTGCAGAATTGGCTTCTTGTTCAAAAGCTTAAAATTTGGAGGCATTGAAGGGATGGTGATTTGTACTGGTAAATAAAAGGATAGGGTAGAGACACCAGAGAAATGTGGTCAGAGCCAGAATTGCAAATGAAGAGGTAAATAAATGTTTTACACTTTACGGTTCCAATGTGTAAGATTAACCAGGAAAAATCTCATTAAGATCTTAAATATACATCAAGCCCTAGCCACTGTCTGGGCCAGTGCATAAGAAAATTCAGCATTCGATAACCCAGAAAAGCAGGTTAAGTGCTAAGAATGGGTGGAAGCAAGAACTGGCACTGATGAAGATTTTAAGTGCCTGTACTCTGGGTATACAATTCAATCTCTCTTCCATTTGACATTCCCTGAAAAAAAAGGCATTCTAAATCTCAGATCCAGATACCGTAGTGTGAAAACTCTAGTGTTTTAATGAAATGCTGGAAGTCTGAAACTATGCTTTTGTTGGCAGACTTTTTGACACATGCTGATTCAAACCAGGAAAGAAATATTGTGATACTCTGCTTTGGATAAACAGCTCCAAATAATGATCTCCTCAGAATTGCTTTTTGTTTTTGTCCCCAACTCTACGAAGAATAAGACTACACTTAATGGAAGTGCTGCCTCGGAACATGCTCTGGCAGGCATCCTGAGAATTTTCCTATGGCCCCTTGTGAGAAGTTTGGGAGAGAAGGAAGGAGAAGTGGAAAGAAGTATCTGGTAGAGTAGTAATGTTGCATCTTAAGTTCTGGCCACAATTCCAAAAGAGATTTGCATATGGCATAATGTTTCGTAAGAATACAGAAACATTAGTTAAAATGAGCTAAGAAAGTACCTTCTGAAAATGCAGTCAAGAGGGCCAAACTGATCTGAAGATGTTATGATCAGGTTTCTTTTTTCATGTGTCTCTACCCTAACCTACAAATACCAAGGTTTACCTTCACAATTCATAATGTATGTAGAGAGTTATACAGTTGTCCAGCTTACTGGCAATTGTTTCAAATGTCCCCAACACTTCGGGTCTCATTAGTGTATCCTTGACTGCATTATTTGAGGATAACCGTAAGGCTGATGGTGATTTCTGACACTCTATTGTTGTCAGCAGGAAATGTAATCATAGTAAGAACACTGGTAGTTACAGATTGAAGTCTAATTTAGCAGTTTTTCTAATAAGGATAATGAAGCTGCGGTATACATTCCTGGTAGCTTGCATACATAAGATTGTGCAGTAGTGTTTTGAAAGCATAAGAGTCTCAGATTTATTCTATGGTAAAGAGGAAATAACTGAATGGAGCTTGGTATGATGCTATTTTACTAACACGCTAACTGGAAATTATAGCAAATTGTATGCCACTTTCCTGGCTGGTTTGTAGTACCCAATTCCCTCTGCAATTGCAGATCCTTTTACCAACCTCAAATCTACTCTTTAAGCAATATCTATGTTCTGGTCTTTATTTTAGATATCTTTTACAGTTTACCTGGATAATTTTGATGCCTTTTCTATTTTTCCAGTGTACCTGTTGACCATCTTGAATCATCAAGAAATATCATTATCCAAATCATAAAATGAAAAACTGATTGGAACCGTGACCAAAACTTTTCTACAAAGAGCTAAAATGTTTGATATCAAAAAGGGCAATTATCTCTGTAATTATAAGGTAAGTGTTCCAGATTTGTATATAGACATGTACATTTGCAGATACACTTAGTTGTATTATTAGTAATACCTTATTATTAATATGTTATTTGTGAGTTATAATTTTTCAATGATATTTTAATAAATAATTAATTTATAGAACTGTGCTGTGTAGTCAAGTAAGTGAAAGGAAATTTGTCAGGTTGTGGTAGAACAAAATACAAATGTCCCACTTCATTTTACCCAAAATAAATACCAGGCTTTCTCTTGATAGTAACCAGGTAGCCCATAACTTTGGAGGTCCTAAATTTGAAATTCTTATTCTTATTCAGCCGAAATTTCACTGGTGTCAAGTACTACACGTTAAATCCATTTGTTTCTGTAATGATTGTGTAGTTTTATCTGATAGGGTTTTATCTGAAAGTATTTCCTGGGAAATACGATGCAAATAGAAGAATCTTTTATTCCTGGTTGTGTGCTGGACCTATAAGGAAGTTAAATATACTGAGCTGAATATGAGAGTCAGTGTACATGCTGAGCATACTAATATACATTTCATTTCTTTTATGCAACACAAGAGACAAATGATATTGTCTCTGTCAGAGGTAGTTGGAAGTGACCTTGAATATCATCAGTATGAGCTTCTTTCCTGACTGACTAAACAGGGAGCAACACACCTGAAAGCTGTTGTATCTAGCTGATAGCTATGAAGTGGTACAGCAGTGGCAAGAAATAAACAGAATCATTGGAAATCTGGCTTGCTACTGCACATACCCCATGTTCTTTGCATAATTACATTCACTTGCTGATCAACACCTTTCCCTCAAGAAATCTAACTCTATTTTGATCCAAAATACTAAGTCAGGCTAAGATCTAGATTATGAAGTGTAGTGAGCATGAGATATCGTTCAAGCTTAAGGGGATGAAGTTAGGAAAGACAAAGCCCAGATGGAATTGAATCTGGCTAGGCAAATAAAAGAAAATAAGAAAGGCTTCTATAAGTACATTGCTGTCAAAAGATAGACTATGGAAAATGTGGGTTGACTGCTGAATGCCTCGATTACACAGGACATGCAAAAGGCTGAGGTACTGAGTGCATTTTTGCCTCAACCTTCACTAGAAAGACTGCCCTTCAGGAATCCCTGATTCCAGAGGCCTTGCTGGAGCAAGGAAGATGTATATTTAGTGGCAGAGGATCAAGTGCTTAAGCAAACTGAACATTTGCAAGCCCATGGGCCCTGGTGGAATGCACCCACATCTGCTGAAGAAAGTTGCAGATGTCATTGCCACTGTTGATAAGCTCTGATCAATTGTGGTGATTTGGAGAAGTGTCTGAAAACTGGAGGAAAGCAAATATCACTTGTATCTTCAAGAAGACCAAGAGGAGAAGTCAGGGAGCCATGATTCACATTCTGCCTGGGAAGAATATAGAGATGCCATCCAGACATGCATAGATGGGATCAGGAAAGCCAAGGCATAGGTAAAACTGAACTTGGCAAGGTACATGAAAAATAACAAGAAGCGGTTCTTTAGATACATTGGTCAGAAGGGACAGACAAAAGAGAGTGTATCCCCTTTGATAAATGAGAAAGGAGAACTGGCCTCAACAGACATGGAGAATGTTGAGGTACTCAGCAAGTTCTTTGCCTTGGTTTTCACTGGCAGTCACACTTCCCATGCCTCTCGCATCCCCGAACTTCTAGGTGGAATTTGGGGGAGCAAAATCCCTCCCACTGTAAGAGCAAAGAAAATCCAAGATCTCCTTATGAGTCTGGATGAGCACAAGTCTATGGGGCTGGACAGCATGCATCCCAGGGTCCTGAAGGAACTGGCCAATGTGGTTGCTTAGCCACTCTCCCAGCACTTCCCTGAGGAAGGGCAGCTGATGTCATATACCTGGAATTGTGTAAGGCCTTTGACATGGTCCCACATGACCTGAATAGTGGGATCGAGTGTACCCTCAGCAAGTTTACTCATGACACCAAACTGAGTGATGCAGTTGATACAATAGAAGGAAGGGATGCCAACCAGAGAGTCACGGATAGGATGAGAAGTAGGACCATGTGAACTAAGGGAGGTTCAACAAGGCCAAGTGCAAGGTGTTGCACTTGGGTAGGAGCAATCCTGGATACGTATACAGACTGGGAGAAGAACTCCTTGAGAGCAGCCTGGAGTAGAAGGACATGGGGGTCCTGGTGAATGAAAAGATGGACATGAGCCAGTAGTGTGCGCTTGCAGCCCGTAAAGCCAATTGTATCCTGGGCTGCATCAGAAGAGGGGTGCCCAGCAAGGAGCGGGAGGTGATTGTACCCCTCTTCTCTGCCCTCATGAGGCCCCAGCTGGAGTACTGTGTCAAGGCATCCCCAGTACAGGAAGGATGCAGAGCTATTGGAGTGGGCCACAGAGGAGGGCCACAAAGATGCTCAAAGGGCTTGAGCACCTCTCCTGTGAAGAAAGCTTGAGGGAGCTAGGCTTGTTTAGCTTGGAGAATAGAAGGCTCCAGGGAGACCTCACTGTGGCTTTCCCGTACTTTAAGAGATGCAGGAGTGAGACTGACTTTTTACATGGTCTGATACTGATAGGACAAGGGGGAATGGCTTTAAACAGAAAGAGGGGAAATTTAGGTTAAATGTCAGGAAAGAGTTATTTAGTCAGAGAGTGATGAGGCACTGGCACAGGCTGCCCATAGAGGCTGTGGATGCCCCATCCCTGGAGGTGTTGAAGGCTGGGTTGGATGGTGCGCTGGGCAGCTTGATCTGGTGGGTGGCAGCCCTGCCCACGGTAGGGGTTTGCAACTTCCAACATTCTGCAGTTCTATGATATGAATGGGTGCGATGGAAGTTATTTTTTTCTGCAAGAATCTTGTAGTTCCTGTTTTCATCTGCTATTTGACTGTTAAATAGCTGTATCAGGGAAGGCATTGCCCTGGACAGCTAACACTGGCTTTTTCTGCCCCATCAGGCCCTCTGGCTCTGTTGAGAAATTATTATATCAGTGTACAGACTATTTTTAGACCATTCAAAGAATTACAGTGCTTTAGGATGAATAGGAACTCTTTCCTTTAACCCAGATTCAGTGGATGTGTACACCTAGCTATAAAAGACCTGTATTTCTAATATGCGACCTCCCTAAAGTGGCAGTCATGTTGGACACATAAGTAAGGTTTCAGAGCAAAATTTTTGCTACATTTTGGTCTAACATTTCTGAACATTTAAGGCTAAGCCAGGATTGTAGCAGAGTATTTCTTGGAGTCCATCTATGAAAAGTAAATTGGAGCCAGTATCTTTAAACGTGTGACAATCTTGCAGTCTAGTAATGCTCTTCTGGTATAAATTGTCCCTAAAACTTCAAAATTTGACAAGAAGAGTTTCTATAACAAATATTTACATCAAATATCTTAGGAAGCCATTATCTGGAAGGACATGCCTAGAAAATTTCTTTATTGTTACAAAAAATAAATAGAGACATATTCTCGAATACTGTCAACCGCCTCACTTCTACTAACATAAATCTAGCTCTATCAATTTACTTAAGTTATGAGTCTGGTCTGTGAAGTACTGTAACAGAAGCGTACACAGTCCGTACAGCTGGCCTTTAGAAGAGATACAAAAGTAGGGTTCTCTGCCCTCTACTGTGGCAATTTAAATTTTGCCCAGAAAATTAGCATTGGAATCATGATTTACATCTTCCAAAAGCCTGAGAAAGTATGGGTCTGGATCCTGTTCTTTTCTCTTACCTCTAGTTACAGACTGGACTCTGTTTCTTCCACATTTATGGCAACCAAAGGTTTTTTGTTTTACAATACATGGCTCAGATTATGTGTCTAATAGAAGTGAAGTGTTGGGAATTCAGGAAAGATGGCCCACTGCAGTAACAGTGAATGGAGAAATACAGGAGGGGAAGGAGCTGAGTGACTGCCCGTCTTGTGGAAGGAGGTACAAAGAGTTGAACGTGTACAGAGCAGATGAACCACTGTCCTTCCAATATATATAGTTATCAGTCTCAAGACAAAACTCTGTTCTGCTAGACATGTAAAAGCAAAAGATTCCTGTCTTCCAGAAAGGTCTTGCAACCAAGGAACAAAACAACAGACAGCAAAGTAGTCTGTGGATGGCAGGCAGGTAATAGTCTACAAGGAAACTAGATAGCGGTCTTAGAAATATATGCAAATGCCAGAATGCATTGAAGCAGGATATATAGTGCAGCTGTTACCTGAAACAGAGAATTCTTTGAGTAAATATTAGCAAAGAATTACCGCAGATGTTTATCCAGGACCAATGAAAATGGATGTGTGTGTGAAATCAACTGATCTGCTCAGCCACTATGCACCTGTTCTCTTAGAGACATGTCTTGGACTGGAAGGAGCAAGTGCAAGGCTGAAATGTCAAAACAGCCTGCCACAGCCTGTTCCTCCAGGCTTGCAGCGTTGCACAAGACCCTCATAAAAGGAGAAACTCATGAAGCTGCGTGCAAAATGAGAATACCCTGAAGGAAAAACATCTGCCCCCACTAAACATTTACCTCTGAGATGTGACTGTTAAGGCTGGGGCTGGGTCAGTGAGGGAAATGAGTTGCGTTTTAAACCTCTTTACCCTCCAGTTATATGTGTTCAGTCAGTCACCTATAGCTAATGTTTCTACTTTTTTTCTCTCTCTGTAGTGACAGGCCTGAGCTAAACAAGACTCTGTAGAAACAGTTCTTCAATGAATGAGGCGATAGGACCTCATAAACCTCAATTCAACATGTATTCACTGTACCATCGTGATCAAAGAGGCTCTCTGTTTGTAATTACAGTTTATTGTTACTTCAACAGCCACATCAACAGATGGCAACATCCAAGGTAGTCTTGATAGTGACTGCTTTTTTGCCTTTTTTTTTTTTTTTCAGTAATGCTCATGAAAGCAGATTTGACAGTTCCACATGCATCACTAGTTCCCAACTAGTGTGAAGATGAGATTTGGAGCATAGAACAATCTCATCTGAAACATTTCTGGGCTTTGTATCTTGACAGTTCTAGCACAGCTAGCTTTGGGTCAACTCCTGCCCTCAACTCTTTCAGACACAATGACTTTGTTCACTAGTGACCAGTCAGCTGTCGTAATACCACATGATGGTAAACACAAATTATGTTAATGATTTATAAAGAAGTAATTCACCTCCACCTGTACACAGAGATATAGTCAGAGGTCACCAATTAACCATGTGGGATTCTTGTTCTCTCAGTTACTTCCAGAAATAAAGTTTTAACAGTTTGAGTTTTAAGAGAACAGTTCCTGCTCTATATCAGCCCAAGCCTCTATCCTCCTTAGTCCTGTATATATGTAGATGAGTGGTGGATCTCTGAGAGGTCTCTGGGAGAAAGCAGAGCATCTCCAAGCATTTCTTCCCTTTGGAAATTTACTGTAATTACACTTCCCCAAATAGGACTCCAATAGAATGAAAAGATGCATTAAACTTAACAGATGCAACACACATAGTTTAACTATGTTTGAAGTCTATGTCTCAATATTGGAATCTCCCAGCCATCAGTTCCCCCAAAAATTCAGATTAAAACCCAAAGCTATTCTGTAAAACAGTTTTACCTTTTAAAGGATGCCTGGCTGTGCAGTATTTCTGTCTTCACTGTGCAGAGGAGTAGGACTAGTAGCAGGAAAGGAAAAAGCAGAAGCAAGTCTTGAAGCATGCAAGCTTTCCACTGAACAGTTGTTTTTGCTGAGATACTGACAATGGACCAGAGGATTTTAGCACAGCCAGTATAATTTTCTAGATCTCTGAAAAGATAGAAGTTATATTGCCTAATAACTATAGATACTGCACCTGATTTTTGGGAATAAGCTGATTATTTGGTCACTTGCATGTTAGAATTACAGCCAAACTAGAAGAAATATTACGTCATGGTATCACGGATGCTTCATAGGTAATTACGATGATATGTGGCAGGTGCCCTAAACATAATAGAATAAAGGTGTCAAAATAGGTTACTATGGCTCTGCATACTTTATATCCCAATAGAATTATATTTGGTAGCATACATAATATCTTGTACTACTTTCTCCAGAAAATCATGTTAAACGTAAATCATGTTAATAGCTAATAAAACAAAGCAAACTAATTCACTCTTCTTTTTTGTATACTAGTGCGTTAGCAAATAGAGCTCATATTCTCTTATCTGGCTAATAAATATGTTAGGAGTGTATGGAAATGTAAAGAGAGAAGTACTTTTCTTTTAAAAAGAACATAAGAAAGGTATAAAAACAGAGTACATATATATAAAAGCAGAGTACACAGATATGAAATCCATAAGCAGCATAATTAAAGGCTTGTTGTAGGTACATGTATATCAAAAGAAAGCAAGCTAGAAGATCATAAAAAGAAAATTTTGCTTATATAGAAAAATGAGAAGCAATTGTCATTAATTGAGAAAACATCAAGCAGAAATTTGCTTGGCTTAAAATAAATTAGAAAGCAGAAATTCATGCATTTTAAAAGAAAGAAAAATGGACGGAGAAAAGAAAACGGGTATGTGAAGCAGAAATAGAAATATAGCTTAATTTGAAATAAATTCATTTGAGGACAAAGTTAATGGAAATAAATTGTGAAAGAAACTTTTTATATTAACATTAAGCAGAAAAAAACTCAGTGAATATATAAAAATAAAGTGCAGGAACAAAGATTATAGTCATAATTCTTCCTTTCTAGACTTGCAAAAATTTCCCATTCCTCTACCTCTTTCACCTAATCATTTTGAAGCACATATTTTTATTTTTATTTTTTTAATATTCAATGCTATAATGATGTTGGACAGTCACATACAAGTGCTTCTCCAAACGTCCACTATGCATATTTCTAACTGTAGTGCTTGTTGATAGGACAAGGGGGAATGTTTTTAAACTGAGACAGGGGAGGTTTAGGTTAGATATTTGGAGGAAATTTTTCACACAGAGGGTGGTGACGCACTGGAACAGGTTGCCCAAGAAGGTTGTGGATGCCCCATCCCTGGAGGCATTCAAGGCCAGGCTGGATGTGGCTCTGGGCAGCCTGGTCTGGTGGTTGGCGACCCTGCACATAGCAGGGGGGTTGAAACTAGATGATCATTGTGGTCCTTTTCAACCCAGGCCTTTCTATGACTCTATGATGATTCTATGTTTTTAAGTCAATTAAAAATGAACTACTTCACCCACCTGGAACTTAAATGTCTTCACCTGCTGCTCTTTTCAAGTGTAACATTTCAGTGTCCCTGTAACTCCACCAAATTCCTTGGCTTGGATTTGGAGCAGGTATTGCTTGAGGAAGCATGTAGGCTCAGACCACTTTATAGATTTAAAAGAGTAAGTGTTCATAGTCAAGTCTAAGCAAATATTTGCCCCAGTAGTGGAATATACAGTTTTTGCTCTAGGATACTAATACTTGCTTCCTTTGAAGCTAGGGAACTCCACCGTTTGTATGAAAACAAACACTGAACCAGGAACCTCACAGAAGCCTGTACTCTCCCATTGACTGGAAGATGCTGCTTTAGTGGCCTCAACAAGATCTTGGTTTTCACTACAGCTGGTTAAGGTATGTGCTATAGGTTGTTTTCGGGACATTATAGAAAAAAATGTTATCCTATGTTCACCTCTGCAACTCTTTTCCCTTAAAGTTCTGTTCATTTTAAAGTAGGAACCACTGCTGTAAGAAAATTTGTACAGAGAGTAGAAAATGTGTTGGAAAATCATCTGTCCAAAAGGGGTGTGAAATAAACATCTTCATTACATTATTATACCAGTCCTTTCAGATGTTTATGAAAATAAGAATGGAAAAAAAAGTCCTGACTTTTTTTTCCTTTTCATTCCCTTTGGAGGGCTTTTCTTTATTTTTTAAAGTGAATTGCTATTTACTCAAAAAGCCATTTTTTACTTTAGATCTGGTATATCCTTTGACTATTAAATTATATATTACATCTAGAAAATTAAAAGTAGAATTTTTTTTCCTGTTGTCATCTATTTTGTGTCTTTCGACCACATCCCTGTCTCTGAGATGATGTTCCTACGATAAGTCTGTGGTAAACCACCAGAGTGAGAAAGGAGCTTTAGCACTTTGAAATGCATGTAGTTAAATCTGTGTTACACCCTCTGTGATCTGATAACAGCAAATCTAACACGCAAACCTTTGCAGAAGGTAGGTAATCCACTTATTTCCAGACTTGAACAAATATTGACAGAAAACATCATACTTGTGGGTAATGCCCAACCACACTGATGACAGACCAGAGCCCTAACTACAACTTGTGTGTGGAAATACTGGATGTACAGAGCTTACAGCATTTTCCAGCAGTGCAATGAGGTTTTCTTTTATGTTAAAATTGATCAAGTCGGAGGAATGACACTGAGTTTCCTGGGTTGGGCATCAGAAGTTACTTCTGAATGCTGTTGCAATGGTGTTTGCTACAGAAATAGTGACTTCAGGTGTAGCTATGCTGCATGTTCCAGTCAGCTTTTAAGTGGGACAGGTGGCTTTCTGGCGGCACCTCTCTCCATACTTAGTAGAGAGGGAACAGGAAGCTTTAAATCCAGTTGCTGGATACAAGAGACTCAGTTACACGCTTTTGGATCTCTAGGTTTTTTTTTATGTCCTGCACCTAATACCTAGCTTCATTTTGGTTTGAATGACAGAGGCTGTTTTAGACCGATGTAAACTAGAATGCATGTGAAATCACTTCTGTAAATACTTTTTGGAATACAGCTCATCTAGTTTTATAGATGCTAGACATTTAGACATGATATCTGTACTAAAAGTATCCTACACTTTGGAAGGACTGTCATCATGTTTTTTGCTATGTAATAAGTTTGAAAATGTAACTAAACTTTTTGTTTAGTTGGAGACCATCAGACAGGCAAATTTTTTAGAGAAAGGTAGAAAAAGCATGAAAATTCTCAGGCTGAATAATTCTCTCTTCAGCTGGGAGAAGGCTGGATACCTGCAGCTTCTTAAGTTGTATAACATTACCCTCTGCTTCCACTCTGATTCTTTAGCCTGGAGATCCAGACAGAAAAAAAGATGAGTCTGAGACGTATCATGGAAGTTCAACAGAGTGAAAGAAAGGAGAACTGCTCAGTTATTTTTAGAAAAGAAACTGTCTGGTTTTAATCCATCTCTAATTATATTCCATAACTTGCCACAGTGAAGCTACAACTGTGCGTTTTGTGAGGACCGGCATTTTTTTTACCTGTTTCGGTGGATATGAAGTCTTGTGTCCTCCTGATGCCCTTGGCTTAGAACTGCTGAAGGAAGTCTGTAAAGGAAAGTCTTCTCTTATCACTTGGCATTTCTGACTGCCTAATCTGATTTCAAAGAACAATTTTTTATAGGAGTTCCTGGTTCAGATCCTCTTCTCTGCTGAATCTGATGTCAAAGCATGCACACCAGTAACTGGACTAGCAAGTAAAGCTTGTTGCGTTCAGATTCAGATATGCTAACAATTTACTGATTTAGTTGTTAATAACCGGAGAAATAACAACCCATGCAAAGTTATTGGGTCAGGCAATCTGACTTCCTCCTACTCTGATACCAAAGAACAAGTCTAGGTGATGTTCAAAATCTATGTCAGTGTGGAGTCTCCTTATCAGGAGATATTCAAGACCCATCCGGACAACCTGTGTGACCTTCTGTAGGGTGCCTGCTTTAGCAGGGGGGCTGGACTAGATGATCTCCAGATGTCCCTTCCAAACCTTACAATTCTGTGTGATTCTTTGTGTGTGATTATATTTATCTGATGCCCTTGGCTAGAGCTGTCAAAAAAACTGTATGTATTTTCTCCCTTCCAACCTCCCCCTCCTTTACTTCCCATTGCTACTTACGTAGTTTTGTTGTTCATGCTGTCTGTCTCTCACAGTATGGGTGAGTGAAGGAGAAGGATGCCACAAACTATTTGGCCAAGTTCAGCCTCTTCCACGGTAGTAACATGGGAGTACTATCAGTAATAGCCTTCCCTGAGACATATTAAAGACCTGCTTTGGGATATTGTGTTGAGAGGGGAGGATCTATGCTATACCCTTCACAGGATCAAATGGTTATAGTTAGAGCTGTGTGGTGATGTGGCCACAGCTTGGACAGAACAGTCAGCATTTTCCAGATGTCTTCTCTGTGCCCCAAATCAAACGTCCAGTTCAGTTTTTAGAACTATATGTTTAAAACAACATATAAAACATATTACAGAAAATACATGTTGTCAAAGTAAGAAAATAAAACTTTCACAGTTGTTTCACATGGTTTCACCTGTTCTTTTCCCTTTTTCTTTTTTTTCCTGTTCTTTTTTTTTTTTTTTTTTTTTAATCAGCTAAATGTAATTATATCCCTAAAGCATTGACTTGACTTGTTCGAGAGAGGCAGGTCTTGGGAAAGTCAATAATTGGACTCTTACTTATTCTTATTTACTCCAAAGTAGTAAGATAAAGCCTGCAGGGACTCTGTCCAAGCAGTCAGTCTTTTCACACTGGTACTTCTGGGGATCCCCCTGACGGCTCCCATCACTCGGGTTTAAAAGGGAGAAAGAAATCTCTTGGGAGACCACAAGACTCTATTCTGCATGGCTATTGTACTCAGAGCTCTTGGGGCCTGTTGGTCAACATGTCTGCACCCATGGCTGGTGGCAAACCATATTCCCTTACAGTAACATTGACAATACATCAATTCCGTGCAGAAAAAAAACTTGTGACCACTTGCATCCTGTTGGCACAGTCCACAAACAAGGGTTGTTTCAGTGTGGCTACTTTCCTTTGGAGAGATGGGGACCAGCTGTGCAGGAAGTAAGCAATGCCTACACCATCTAATGCTTTCTCCGGCACAAACAAATGGTGAGGTACATAGCCAGATTAAAGGCATGCACTGCATGGGTGAAGTCAGTTCTACACATGACACCAAATAAGGGCTGCCACAACTTGTGGGCAGTCTGGAGACATCCCACAGCTGAGATCTGACCTCTACTGCTGCCAGTATTACAGAGTCCTGTGAAGAGACACTTGCCATGTCCACCTCTTGGGCAGCTGCCCCACAGAGCAAATAAGAAGGGGGCTGTTTTTCTTGCCTGAAAACTTTAAGAGGTTTGTTTTTCAGAGTTAGTTCCATTTTCTACAAAAATATCTAAAGATTTCAATTACTTAAGAATTTTAACCTTTAATTCCTCTATAAAAAGAGTTTAAGCCCTTTTCCACTGATAATTCTAATACAAGCCTTGTAGATATAGATGTGGGCTTGTCATTGTATGTGTTCTTTCATTTGCCACTACAGCTTTTCAGAACTTCCTTTCAAAAAGGAAAATGAAACTCCTCCTGGCTTCAGAAAGTCAGAATCTAGTATGAGATGCCAAATTTTAGCAGTGTGATAATTACAGGGAAGAATGAGATTAGTTTGTGGACGTACACACCATGCTATGACTTCACAGTTGAAGGCATCGTCCAATCAATCTCTGGCTGCCAAGCCTTTTTTCCTCTGGAGCAGACTAGCCACATTCCTGCTGGGAATCTCTTGATTTGCATTTCCTCTGGGCCCTATATGAGGTTTCTGTGGCCCAAAGACATAATAATTCTCTGGTTTGGGCCTTTTTCAGTCTAAAAAGCACAAATCAATGAGAAGGGAGCCAATTGTGAATCTTGAACATGGCACTATTTGATGATTCAAGGCCTTACTGGATAGTGCTAAAAGACTGTATGGAGCACAGCAACCTGGTCCTAACGTTAGCACCTCCATTCTCCCTTGTGAGGGAAACTCCCAAAGGGTATCTCTCTAATTCAGATTTTACCCTGGGTGGAGTTAGTTTGTTTCCAAAAAGAGCTGGGACTAAATTGGCATACTTGCAGTATGAGCAAGCAGTTGAAACCATGTCTGAGGAGGGAATATGGAGGTATAGAACTCAATTAGATTTCTTGTGAGGGAAGACCTTATGTCTAATTTCTCATGCTCGTGGCATCAAGGATCTGGAAAAATTAGACTTGAGAATATTTTTTTCAGCTTTAACTCTGTTTCTGTTCTCCACTGACTTCTCTGGCAAGCTTTCTACCATCAATTTATTTTTGGCCTCTAGAGCCCTATTAGTCTTTAGGCTTAAGTGGCTTTTCAAAGCCAAGGGTGAATTTTGTCCAGGTAACAAACACACTGAGACATTACAAGCAGTCTTCTTTATTGTAGTATCTTTGTACCTGGAAATCCCCATTTCCTTTTGGTGAATGTGTGAGCAAACATTTGAAGCAATACGGAAATGAAATCCTACAGATCCTTATGGCAACTTGTCGCTCTGAACAGAAACATAGCATTTATTAGTAATGAAACATATGCTTCCTCACTCATAAAAGGTTGAGTAGTCTTCTTTAAGTGCATGAGACATGAGGTAGTGCATGGGGAGATGTTTTTGAGGTCCAATTTCCTTTACAGAGCATCTAACTGTAGATATTTCTAGTGCCTCTAGATGTGGTAAAAGATAGCAACTTGATAGTGGAGCAGTTTTCAAAACTGCAGGTTATCATTTACAGCTTCTTCTCCAGAGAGACTTTAGTTTTCTTCTTCTGTTTCTTTGCTTGAGTTCTCTTCTATAAGTTACCTGCAAGCTGTTGTGAAAGTAAGAGTTCAGGGTAGAAAAGTATTTTTCTTTAATGAGAATGTTCATTTTACTACTTCATTTGAATTTCAAATTTGGTGTGCTTGAAAAGTTTAAACCTGACAGTGTATTTCAGGCATTATTTCAGTGTGGCAGAACTTCATGATGGCTACTGCTGTGCAACCAAGCAAACCACATCATTCCCTTCACCTTTGGCAATAACTTATTCTATGCTTCTGTCCCACTGATAGTGGGAGAAGAATTCAAACCTGTGAAATGAGGAGGTGAAAAAGGATTTAATGGGTTGTTTGCTCTTGTCTTACTTTAGTGTTACCTGTATTATTTACCACTGCAAAGGTTATTAACCCAGACTGTGTGACTTCCAGTCAGCTCAAAATCTTTCTGAAATTCTCTAAAAATTCATTACTTTCCTGCTGGCATAAAGATGATATCATAAAAAAACTGTTGATTGAGTACCTCTCTCCGGTTCTCAAGATCAGCAGTGCAATATTCTGCATAAAATTTAAGCAACATACCTAAAAATCTGAGCTTTAAGGCAGTGGCCTTGGAAACCTGTAAATTAGGCCATTCTACATGACCATATAAAGAGTTACCTTTCTGCGAGGCTGTTTGCAGTGTTATGGGTTGAAGACAGTTGCCCTAATGGGAAGCTGTTGGACTATGGTTTAGGTTGCACTGTACAAAGTAGCAGTCACATAATGGTAAATGACAGTCAATAGAACTAAGGCTTAGAGTTGCCTGGGATCTAGGCAACTTGTTGTTGGGGGAAATAGGAATTTACCTTAAATATTAGTTATTTAAGCCATTTAGTACCCATTGTACTTATTATCAAGATAAACCTGTGTAACTTGAGATTCTCCAATTCTCATTTGGAAAATATAACATTTGTTTATATCTCAATTACATCAACTAGATGAACTAACCTTCTTTTAATTTATTACTACATCGGCCTTTAATGTGACACGCTTAACCAACTGATCCAATTGATGCAATGGACTCCTTTTCATATGCATACTTAATGAAAGAGGAAATTTAGAAGTTTAAAAAAAAAAAAACTAGCATAGAAATTTGAATTTTGAGATCACAGAGCAAAAAAGGAGGCTATTTTTCTTGCTGTAAAACATTAAGAGGTTTGTTTTTCAGAGTTAGTTCCTTTCCTTTCTACCAAAATATCTAAACATTTCATTACTTAACAGTTTTAATCTTTAATTCCTCTATAAGAAGATTTTAAGCCCTTTTCCATTGATAATTCTAACGTGAGCTGTATGTGGGCTTGTTGCTGTGTCTGTTCCTTCATTTGCCACTACAACTTCTTAGAACTTACTTTCAGAAATGAAAATGAAACTCCTGTGCCACATCACTATGCCAACACTGAGCAAAAAGACAACTGAATGCAAAACCAATAGTACAAGATAAAAAAGAAAGTAAAATAACTTCTCTCATCTTATTGTATTTGTTCTAAAGAGGGAAAGAAAGGTTAAATTGGTACAGTGAACTGCTTTGCATATGTGTACATAATGAAACAGGGAATTGATTTTCAGCCTTGCTGAAATGACTTTGTAAGGACAGCGGAGCTGCCAAATCCCTTTTTTTTCTTTTCTTTTTTTTTTTTTTTTTTTTTTTTCATTTTCATTATTCTTTAATTCTTTGTTTAATAGAATTTTAAACAGCTTGGAAGTGAAACAAAACATTCCTAATACACACCACACAAGATGTTTTAATCAACTGAAAGATTTTGATTTTGTTTTTAAAAATAATCTCAGAAAGAAAATTGTTTACATGCTGTGATTGGTTCTTGATTTACGTCTTGTAACTTGCTCTTATAATGTACCTAAAAAATCTGAGCTCTATGGCAGTGGCCTTGGAAACCTGGAAATTAGGTCATTCTACATCACCACATAAAGAGTTGCCTTTCTGTGAGGCTGTTTGCAATGCTATGGGTTGAAGCCAGTTGCCCTAGTGGGAAGCTGTTGGACTATGGTTTAGGTTGCACTGTACAATGTTGCAGTCTGAATTTGATAGATGACAGTCAGCTCTGACTTCAAGCATTAGCAGCTAGTGCAGATGACAGCACTAGTATGGGTTATTAAATAACTGATTAATGTTTGAGTGGCCTTTACTAGGAGTCTTATAGCTATTGGCTGAATTCCTTGGTTTTCTTAAAGGACTCAGTCTCCTAGTGTCTTCATGTGAAAAAGCAGTGAACGTCTATTTTAGTTAATAGAAAAAAAAAAAAAAAGGAAGCTAACAAAACACTGGTAAAACATCAAAGAGTTTGGCACCTATGGGTTGTAGGAAACCAAAGAAAAGGACTTGCCAAAGGTCAGACAAGAATTCAGAAGTCATCTAAGTCAGATCTCCAGCATAAGTCCATGGCTGGCCAGTAGTTGTTTTCAAGATAAAATTTCAGTTAAAATGGGAAATGCTTCATTCACAGTGTTCATTTTTCTTTGTTTAATATGGGGGACTTGTTTGGCAGCTTAACTACACAAAGCTCAGCTTTCAGAGAATGCATTCAGCATAGCTACATGAAAACCTCAGCTGAGGTTTTGTGACAGTTGAAAATCAGTGGAATTAATAGTTGATTATGAGAAAACAGATGTTGGTCTCAAAATGTCACGCTGCCTTACCAAAGCAACAATATCAAATCATGATTAGCAGAACTACTCCTAACAGTAACCGTAGTTCAGAAGGGAGTTAAAACAGCTTTTTCTGAAGGTCAAAGAGGGCCAGAGCATTCACGAAGTTACCTTCAAGTATACTGCACCTACAGTATCTTTAGACTCTATAATGCATAGCATTGCCTTTGTGCTAGATATCCTATTGACTCTGCGTGACTCATATTTCATGACCTCACTGGGTAGATAACACTTTAATTTGATAAAAGTCTACATCAATTAAGAAAAGCCCTGCTGCCTGATAACCTGATTAAGAGCTGAGTACTCAGGGTGGTGTTGTGAGACCTTTCATTTCTAATCAATTCTGGCTTCTTGTTGAGCACCTTTGTGGAATTATCCAGCCTTTGGCAAACTTGCGTATGAAAGATGCTTATTGCACTCAAAGATAAATTATTCTTTATTTGTTCACTTTCCTGCAAGGTGGGGCCCATCTGCTTGTAGAGATCAGTTTACTAAAGACTTGGTATCAGAAGGGTCATTTTCCATTTGAGTACTTTTAGGACTTCTGTATTTTTAGCATTTTTAGAAGTCAAAAAAAGGAAAAAAAAAAAAGTAGTAGTATAGAAACTTGGGCTTTAAGATCATAGATTTACTTGCATAATTATAAGTTCTATGACCAGAAATGTCAGTAATTTGTATGAAATTTGAGAAAATATCCAAAATCCAGAAGTAGAAGCAAGGTTTTCATTGTTTATGTAATCCAGTAACTGTAGATTGTAAAATGTATCAGTTATTTCCCCAACAAGGCCAAAACCTTCCCTCTGTGAAACTGTTGTCATGCACTGCTATCACAACGTAATGGAAAATTTGATACGTATTGTGAGACATGCTATTCCCTTTTCCAAGGGTGGAAACATCTATGAAGAAAATGCCATTAGTTTACTTCATAGTTTGGTTCTCCTTCTTCTGTTGCTCCCTTTCAGATGTCTAATCTTTGGATCAGTGTTGAACTTTTGCTAACATGGCCCTTAACAAAGCACCTGTGTAGAAAGGAGATGTATTCCATTTTTTCTGTTTCAATTTGAACACAAAAAACTTCTGATAGCACTACTATAGATAGCAGTGAGATTTTGCTCCTTGGTAACCAGTAGTGTTTTGTGGTGGCAGCAGGACTTCCAGGTTCTGGGAGCCATTGGTGGGGCAATGGAACTTGGGATAACCTGCCTCCACCCTGCCTGACAGAAAGAACTGTGCTACTGTTTTGTTTTTTTTCCCCTTTTTCCCATTCCCCCTTTTCTCTTTTCCTTTCCCTTCCCTTCACTTTCCCTTACCTCTCTTCCTTTTTTTTCTTTTTTTTCTTTTTTTTTTTTTAAGGCTCAAATCCATCTGTTTCAAGTCTGTTTCTGAGCTTGCTTTTGCTGTTAGGATGACTGCAGTTTTACTTTGTGAGCTGAGAAGCAGTTTAGAGTTTCCTCTGACAGTGAACTTTAGTAACTATTCTATAAGCAAACAGATGGCATCTCCCCTCTTAGTGAAAGTCTTTATTCATCTCAGCCTCTCCCAGAACCTCCCCATTTCAATCCAAGTCCTTGCATCACTTCTTAGATGAAGTGTGGATTAGGTCATGTCCTTCATCTAAATCATAGCCTTCATTTTTTCTCTGTGGTCCCTTTCATATTTTCAGGTTTCTTGAAACTGAGTTAGTTGGAATAGATATCTGAAATTCAACACTAAAATAGTTTCTTTCACAAAATCTTAGTTGACTTACCAGAACAGAAAAGCAGTTAACAGGCATATAACAGATATAACTATGATACAATAATCTTTAAGTATTCTGTGTTCATACATCAATCACATCCTAGTAAGCATTTGAACAGTTCATAATTTTACAATATCATGTTGTCTTCACAATAATTTATGCGAGAGCCTGAAGGCATAAAACCTGATGCTGCTTGCAAGCCTCAAAAGATGAGAGTGCCAAAAGAGTTTCTGCAGAGTTTGGAGAGCATGAAGCCAAATGCAAACAACAGTGCTATGTAGATCATGCATAAAGAACTACTATGGGCATATACAGCTACAGAGTAGGCTCCCAGACCCTTTATTTTAAATCCTTGCTTCACCAGTGACTTCTTATGACATACAGTGAAAGTGCCTAACTTTGTGAAAAGGGAAAATGCATGGTCTTCTGTGCGGCAGAATAGATCAGGCTTTAGCTTTGTACCACCAGTTTCCAGTTGCTCTCTGGGTAAGTGACAGGCAACTACCCCATAAGAACATTTTCAGTATTAAAATGTATATAAAATGCTATAAAGAAGGAACTGTGTTTCTCCAAGGAATAATGTGTGAAGAACCCACATGTACTTGCTCTGTCAACGGCGAGTTAGTAACGGCGAGCAAATGAAGTAATAACTTTCCATTATCTCCTCTATAATAGAAAAATAGTGAGTTTGATGCAGTAAGTGATGAGCATGCCTGCAGCAGTGGAGTCATTGAGGTTCTGGGTATTTTAATGGTAAACACAATAAGCCTGTAGCAAGATGCCATATTTTTTTCTTTTTAATGGAAACAAAAGCCAGGAAAGGTAATAAATCTTACAGCACGGAGTAGAGCACTGCATGACAAGCACAACTCTGAAAATACTGAAGATTCACAACTAAAGAAAAGGACTACTGGAAAAACATGGTTCAGATTTACAAGAAAATTTACCACAACCTTCACCAAAAAAATCCCATAAACAAGGGCATCTGAACTTTGAAGAAGAAGGATGAAAAAACACTTGCCATTTGCTGGCAGAAGTGCAGACCAAGGAAACATTTTTGCTCACAAGGGGTTTATTGCCTCTGCTGGCTGAGAGTATCACCCACTACTGGGCCAAAGCATAGCAGAAACTGAAATTAGCCCCATGATATCAATATACAAGCACATCTCATATGATGAAAGTTTGAGGGAGCTGGGCTTGTTTAGCTTAGAAAATAGAAGGCTCTGGGGAGACTTCCTTGTGGCCATCTAGTACTTGAACAGAACACGTCGAGGAGGAAGAACAACGTTTTTACAGTTTGATAGTAATAGGACAAGGGGGAATGGTTTTAATCTAAAAGGGGGGGAATTTAGGTTAGGTGTTGGAAGGAAAAAAATCTTTACTGAGGAAGTGATCCATAGAGAATCTGTGGATGCCTGATCCCTTGAGGTGCTCAAGGCCAGGTTGGATGGGGCCCTGGGCAGCCTGATCTGGTGGTTGGCAACCCTTTCCACAACAGAGGAGTTGGAACTGGTTAATAATTAAGGTCCCTTCCAACTTAAGCTATTCTAGGTTTATATGATTCTATGTTTGTGGCGCAGTAAGTTGCATGAGGCATCCGTGGCATACCTTTCACTTATTATATGCTGTGGGACATAAACCAATATTCAAGTGCAGACTGAACTAGGAATATTGCAGACATAACAAGTTATTATTTGTCAAGAAGTACACATCAGAAAAGAGTCAGGTCAGGACCTTCTTATCAAACAAATGAGGTCAATGTATATTTATACTCAAAACAGCAAATAGAAAACTGAGACTGTATTTATTGGTTCTGGATTTAAACAGTAAGGAAATGCTTAATCAACAGTAGAAGGTGGGAGACCAGCAGTTGTGGAGATCTTTATAAATTATACACACGCTGTTCTTTTCCTGCAGTTTGATTTCTCTTATAAGTGCTATTACTTAATTTATTCCCCATTAAGTTGTTTGCCAGCTATACAAAAGTTAGACCATGTGAACTTTTAAAAAATAGCTGTATTGTTGATGAACACTGGGCAATCTGTGCCTGCAGAGATTCACTTTTCAAGTAATGATGTCTTTGTTAGAGAATGTCTTTTATAAAATAATGGTGTGTTTCCAGAGGTGAACATTTGTCTGTCTGCCCCCCAGAACGTTTTCTGGAACTTTGGCTGATTTCAATCTTGGCAGATGGCTGATGGTTCAAAGACATTAAGTTTCTGTAAGGCTAGAAAAGTAGTCAGCCAAATAAAAGTATGCAACTTCATTAAGATATCTCTGTTCTTCCATACAGAAGCTTCAGTATGAACCTATCCCATATTGCATGAGAAATCAACAAGAGAGTTTAACATCAAAATGCTTATCTACTGAAAAAAAAGGTTTCATTAATTTAATTTCCTCACACCTGAAAAGCCTCTGTACTAAAGGGTCCATTTTATGTATATACTGAATTAAAGTTGGTACATCCGTAACACTCTTCACTTGAATAGATGAAGTATCATTCAATTAAAATTCCATTAAATATAACTCAAATAAAGTTTCCATGTACTAGGACAGAAAACCCCAGGATACCAGACCATATTAGGTCTGATGCCTGTTTAACTACTGTTTGGGCTTTTTTTTTATGCCCTGGGATGAAATAAATCCACTTTGGTAATCCCTCATCATGCAGTAGCATCCTGAATGCATTTAATAAGCTTCCCTTTTAGCCCTTGGTTGAAAGCAGTGCTTTCTTATGCACTCACTTACTTTCCAGTAGCTGTGAGTCATGAAGGCTCTTTAGCTGTCCTGCCCTTTAGTCCCCATCCTCCCTTCTCTCTGAGACTGTGTCCAGTTTGTTTCACCTAGCTCAGTCTCAAAGGCGGCATCCTGCTAGTCTTTAATGTTGTAAAAGAAATAGACTTCTTTAATATGCAGCCACATGAAAGTTCAGTCATACTGACTGCTGCTTTCAGGAAACAGGATCTGCTTTGTCATTTCCATAATGTACAGAAATGACCTCATTCTCTCAGTAAATTTAGGTTTGAATTCATATTAGTGGACAGGTACTATTTCCTCAGCCAAATGGGGAGGGATAGTGGTATTTCTGTTGGTTTGCGCTACCAGCTGTGGAAATTTTGTCACAGTGTGGCATGGGGATTCTTAGTTATATAGCAGGAGCTTGCAAATGGCACCTCAGTAAATCCTTAAAGAGCTGAAAAGAAAGCTTCAGCAGCTGTCTGTCCATCACAACAGAAGGGTTTGCTGTTTCAGTGAGGTGAATAACGATGAAACTCCGTTGACACTAGCACAGTAGTAGAGATATGATCTGAAATACCAACAGTCTGTGTCTTCAGAAGTTGGGAAGAGGCAAACAGGGAAGAAGCAAAGGTTGTTGATCTTTCTGTTTTCAGAAAATATAGGAAAGGAGAAAATGTTAGGGGCCAAACAGCTGAGGACAGGTGGAACAAATTTCAGTGCAGATTAAAAAATTAAGGGAAGTATAACAGAGCTGGTTTCACCTGAAGATAGTAATTACTAACTGATAGCAAATGGATTGTGTGCTTCATTATTCTAGAGCAGCATCAAAATCCTGAAGTGTTTGTATAGTTTCATAGGGTGGAGGTATGGGTCCTTCTGCTCATTTGGTTTGGTTAACTCTTGTGGGTCATTCAGAGAAAATGGTAAGATGGTTAGAAATATTATACCATGGCTTTGGCAGGATGAGCCGGACTTTGAGTAAATTGTGTTTCTCTTCATCTTACCTATTTCTGATTATTCTTATAGGCTATGGACTTTGTGAGGAAAAAGCAGAATTGAGAAAGGCAAGTGAAAGAGTTAGAAGTCTGGTTTTCTAAAAAAGGAAAATAAAGAAAATCAATAGTGAAGTGAGGTTTGTTGTGATACCAAATGATGTCTTTATTTTGTTGGTAGGAGGAAGGTGACTAATATGTTTTTTCTTCTTAATGTAATGAAGTCCATGACTGTATTTGTCTTACTGACTTATACATAGCTGATGCCTTCATGCACCTGTGTTTCATATAACTGTGACTCATTTATTAAATAATAACCTTATTTATATTATTTCTCTCAATCTTTTATTTTATCTATCTGTTTATCTAAGGAGGCAACACTTTTTATGAATTACCAAACAGAAAACATGTTGAACAGATGCAGAATGCAGAAATTATGAGAGAGAAGTAAACAGAAGAAACATAACTATATGGTTGTCAATCTCTAGCAAGCCCAGGCAGATGCAACTCTGCAACCCTTACCCTGATTGTCCTCAAACTTTTTTTCTGTCTCAGTGAAACAAAATTATTTGGCGTGGGGGAATTTTGGAGATCTTTGCCTGCTTATCTGACTTCTCTACTTCACTTCTGTCAAAAAGGCAAGAAAAAATGGATATGCCTTGAAGCAGACATCTGAACTATGAATAATAGGCCATATCTGAAATTCTTGTCAACAACCCTTGCTCTTTAAGTTTCATTAGACTTGCCTTGACTTTCTAGCTAATGGAGGATCTGGTCTATTAAAACATTTCCCTGTGATATGCACCATGTCAAAGTTTAACTTTCCACTGAGAGTTTTTATGAAGGTTTGCATCTGGTGGCATAAATATATAACAGGAAAATGCTATTTATTTCCTCTTTTGGGTTCTAGTTTTCTGTTTATGGGGCTGTTTAGGTAGGTTCCAACCGTGACTGAGATGAAGATATGCAGAGAGTCTCTACACGCGCCTTTAATAATTGTACAAACTGGCTAGTTTGTACTGTAATGCTGAGAAAAAATGGGAGCAACTCTGCCATCTATCTCTCCAGTCAAAAGTGGCAGAAAGTGGTGCTGACAAGCAAAGAAATATATTAAAATATTAATAACTACAATGAGATGGGTGGAGGAAGACCAACTATTAAGGAAAAAAGGAATTTGGGAATGTTAGCATACTCCAGAAGCTTGGCTGGGAGGTAGAATTTTAGGTGAAAAAGGAGTAATCTGAACTAAGTTTTCTACTGAATATCCAAAGAAACTATGAAGCTTTAAAGAAACTTTCTTGTTAGATTAATTTTTCAAGCTGTATTTTCCTTTTCTTTCTTGGATGTCTTTTTCTTTCTATGTCTGGATAGATTTGGATCTATGCACATAATAAGCTATATGCTTCTAAAAGACATCTACTTGCATATTTTAATTTTAGTCTATGTGCCTTTAATCTGCATGCTTTAGGGCAATGTATTATTAAAGGGAATATTTTTAATCCTTTAGCTCTCTAAATTAGACATTGTTGAGTGTTTAAAAAAAACCTAATCTGATTCTGAAGTCATCTTCAATGCTCATAGAGGGAGATGTCCTTCATTGAGGATTCAGAATTTCGCTGGTCATCTCTCTTATTCACACTCTGGCCTACCAGAGCCTTTTACTTCTCTGCATGTTCTCAGGGCCCTTCCTCTCAGAATATGAGAAAGAGGTACTAGCAAACTCTCAAGTACAATATTCTCAGACTGCCAGCAGCTGAGACAGCCCTCTGAGGTTTCTTGGAATTATTGTCATGCTTGCATGTATTGTAGGAAAACACCAGGAATGCATTCACAGAAGAGTGCGTCAGACTAACTCTGGCAACTGAACTTGCAAATCCCGTAAGTTGTGTTTGGCAATGACTGGTCAAGTAGTCCCTCCCAAGTAAAATGTGGGAAGCCTGACAACTGACGGTGAAGTAATAGCTCATTTGTAAGAGATGTTTATTCCTATTCTTTCTCAAGCAATGAAGCCTGAAAGTTTCTGTAACATTTTCAGTAGCTGTCTACCAGACAGAGAGAGGTCTGATAGCCGCATGGTGCGTGGGACTTGGGACTGTGGAGTTTTGTTTACTGCTGTTGATGTGATATTTACTGATGAATGGATGTTGATGTTGTAGCTGCCACATAGCTGAGCTACATAAAGGAACTTCAGTGATGTTTGAGATGGAGGAAAATGTATAGATTCAAAGGATATTCAACTGAGCAGTGGAGACATGGGGAGTAACAAGCTTGAGTCAGAGATTGGTATTTCTGGTGGAATTCACAGTGATGAGTGAGCAATGTACAGTTGTGCATGTTTCCTTGTGTAGAAAACTTTGTTAAAACCTTTGTTAAACAACAGCCCGATCTTTGCATGCCTTCTGGTCTTTATGTGCCCCTGAAGTTCAAGTTGCTCACCTACCTTTGTGCTCAGGACATAGAAGGCTGGAGAGTAAATACACTGAAATGATTCAAACCACCTAAAGTGAGTATCTCTGAACCAATGAGATCCTTGATACTTCACACTGGGGCTAGGCTGAGTTAGTTTTGCCAATCTTAGAAATAATTCTAATACTGTAATGTAATGTAATGAAACAAGATTGAGACTAATACTTCAGCTGTAAGTAAATGTGTTGGGTCAAAAGCATAAACGTGCTACTGTTCACGTAAGTGGTATTTTTATCAGTTTGCTTAAGTGCTGACTCTTAGCTTACAACACTTGATTTTTGCCATATAATACACTCAACCTCGAAAAACTGCTCGTAGCTGTAAATAAACACTTTAGATGTAGAGTGATAAGTCTCAGAGTCACAAAATCATTTTTGTTTGCTGTTTAAGATTCAGTGGCCTGGAGAAAAAGTAGATAAGGAAACAGATATTTGTTCTTTACAAATAGATTCTTTTTATGTTTGGTAGTTCATACAGACTTGAGATAAATGCCAGATAAACAGGGATGGTTTCTAATTCTTGCTGCATACTACTCAAGAAAGGGAAGCAATGCCTTCAAGGTTTTATGCAGCTTCTTAGCTGTTCTGTCAGGAGGGCAATATTTAGGTAATTTGTGCCCCACTCCTTCATTATAGGAACAGGTGCCTCAATGTAGGAAGTCTGGCATCTGTACAAGTCCTGCATGCCTTCTGTACTCAATCACAGCATGAAAAATTTCTGCTAAGCTTCCTGTCCCTTACTGCTATTATGTAGCCGTCTTGTTCACATGAAAAGATCACTTCTTCAGAGTCATCACCTTACCGCTGCACCACTGCTTCCCATCCTGCCTTTCAAGGACTAGAACAATGTCTACAAATGGTAGATATAAGGGAGGTACACTAGCAATCCTTATAAAATGTAGGAATTATGGAAACCTGATAAATTTCATAAGGAACTGGTAGATCATTAAGTAGTTTACAACAAATTCTACTTCTTCTATATTCTGTAGTTCATACAGAAGAGAATTAATCTCTGATCGCTACAAGACATGTTCAGTAATAAACAGTCTTTCCTTTACCACTTAGAGAGTTGGAACTAAAACTGGAAAGGGAGAGCATCATTTACCCATGATTACTTATGCACCCAAAATGAGGAAGTACATGTGCAAGACAAAGGTTGTCAAAGTTATAGCCATGTACCCTTACAAAAGAAAGTATTGCTGTTGTTGTATAGCACGGTGCTTTTTTTCTTTTCTTGATGGGAAATCTGAGAATTTCAGAAACAACCTAAACAATGATTACTTCTGTTACACATTGTCTAGTTTATTTCGTGGCTTTTTTGTTTTGTTTTATTAGCTGACAGGCGTGTTATAAATTACTAAATAAGTTGTACACTCATGTAGTACTAAATGGTGTACACCTGGCAGTACTCAGCATACACTCAGCATGTTCACTGTCAACTTTTTAATGCTCTCAGTGCATTGCATGAATCACTGACCAAACTGACATCCCATTTCCTGAAGGCATGTCTACTTTGCTGTCACTCCAACTACAATGAAATACAATGAAGATATACCACAAAACCTACATAAAAAGAATGTAAATTTGCCTTTCCTGCTGCAGCAGATTTCTAAAAGCATCCAGGTTTTTTTACATAAGGTAGAATCTCTAAGGATACGTAGTGTCATTCAGGAGGAACCCTTTTGTCTAACCAGAGCAGTCTGAAGAATTCTGGTTTTATGGGTTCACGCAGATCTTCCTTCCTCTGTAGGGAGAGATGGGCAAGTCTAGAACCTCTCTTGGAGTGATTTGAGGTGGGTGAATTGAGGTGCTTTTGTAGCCTTACATGCCAAACAGTATCCTCAATCTGAGGTGATTGTTCCAGTTACCTCCAAACTGGGGCAAAAACAGTGTCCTATGTGCCACAAGAGCCCATTAAGGCCTATGTGTCACCACTGAAGGTTCCAGCACAATTCTGCGAAGAACGAAATTATTGCAGTGGATGTTGTCTGACGTGATGCTGAACACATAAAATCAGTGCTGAAATTAGAAGCCGTGTCAGGCTTTTCAGTGCATCAGCATATGAATGTAAATGGTAGTCAGCTGGATGCATAGAGATATTTATTCACTACATTAGAGCTTTTAACTCTAATGGCCATAGAGCTGCGCAAACAGAAACCAATTAGGGTTTGGGCGATTTTGCTAAAAGCTACCTTACTGCTCAAACAGAAAAAAGAAAAAAAAGAAAGAGGGTATAAACAATGAACGTGAGACTAAAATAAGTATATCATGGTTTACTTTAGTATAAGAACAGTCACATGACTGCCTTTAAAGGAAAAATATGAGCGTTTAATCTTGTAGTTCATTCATGTGGTACGATTGACATCTTTATAAATTATGCAGCAAAGGTATTCAGCATCAAGTATCCTTTTAAGTCAAGCAGTATTTGCAGGACATTTACCAAGTTAATATTTGACATAAAGTTTCTAGTGATATTGATAATATAAAAGTGATGTAATTATAACGTTAACCAATAGAATAAGGAGCATAAATTACAGAACCAGTGCAAGTACTTTTAAAAACAGATTGAATTTTTTAAAAATAATCAACTCTTCATTTCCAACATCTGCTCTGCTTGCTTAAGCAAAAATCTTTGTGAGTATGAGAAGAACAGTTGTTATGTGATGCTGTTACTGGAAGGCTCTAGACTATTAGGATTGTTTAAAATAGTTCCTAATGAACTGCAATAAATATTGTGATTACATTGAAACATGATCCTAATTTTTAAAAATAGCTTTTTAACCTGTCATTCAGCATTCTATGCATGTATTTCAATATCTTTGCATTGAAATTAGTTTGAGTAGTTTTAGAGTCTGATTTATTTCTGTAACTCCACCTTTTCCATGTTGATAATCCTTGTTTTTATTAAAGTTGGATATTCCTAATATTCAGTATGCATTGACACCTTGATCTTTAATTTGCATTTTGACAGATGTTTTTGTGGGCTTTCATGACCACTGTCTTCACGTGTGTAGGTAAAATGCTTAACTTGAAAAGTTTATAAGTACCTTTTAAGTTTGGTTTTTGACAGGCTTGAAAATGACACTCCTGCATATAATTTCTAGAGCAACTGTGGCATTCTGGGACATAATAGTTGCTTTAAAACACCTTGTGTTATCTTATGAACTCAAGTTTTCTTTAAAAATTTTTTTATACCTTTTCATCCAGTTTGATTTAACCCCACCCCCTTCTTCTTTATCAGCACTAACAGTCACACTACAGTCACTGGACTGATGCTGAATTTTTTTCTTCAGAATTTTAAAGTATTAAATCTGCAAGTAGGTATATACAGTAGATATGACCTTAACGCGTTTGTATTTGGTGACAACTGAAGGCACATATTCATAGTTTAGTTGTATTTACTGAAAAGCAGAGAAAGCAAAGTAATAAAGACATGAACACTATTATTGTAGATTTTTGTACAGAGTATCATAGAATGGCTTGGGTTGAAAAGGACCTATACTTGAAAGAAAATCTAGACCTAGTACAGTCACATTCAGTCAGTCCATATTCTGATCTTTTCCTTGTAGTCCTCCTTTTTTAATGCTGTTTTTATACTTGGATTATTCAATAAATGGAGTTACACTGTCCATGTGAAGAGTGTGTGTGTTGTGTGTACACATATACACACACACACACACACACACACACACACACACACACACACACACAAAACAAGTAATGCACAGAGCAATTGCTTACCACCTGCTCACCCATGCCCAACCAGCAGTCCCTGAACAGTGGTAGGCCCCTGGCCGACTCCCCTTTGTTTTACAGTTTTTTCACATGATGCCTTCTGGTATGGGGGCTCAAAGAGTTGGTTATTTTTGCTTCAGATTTGCTTTGTCTATACACAGAAGTCAGGTATTTTACTCTGGTAAATATATAGGACATGGATATAATTTGAGTGCTATTTAGAGTTTATTTCTGTGCTAAGGGAAACCTCTTATAATAGAGTGTAATACCTCTGTACTACCATAATCACAGTCATACTAAGGGCTGTACTGGTGCAGAAGTAATAAATCATGCCTTAGGATAATATCACCCATTAATTTTCTGAATTGAAATGAGGAGTATTTCTCCACATGATCTTGCTCACAAGTCAGATGAGCCAATGTACTATAAACAAGGCAAATGATTTTTACATACTTATGCATAATTAATTTTCAATTATCTGGAGGCTACAGCTTATTTTGCAAAGGTAGTCGCCAGCTGGCACATCTTTTCTCCTCATCTTCCAACACTAGAGATGGGCTCTGTTTTGTTTTTTTGTTGTTTTTTTTTTTTTTTACTATTATTCTAATATTTACTTTTTACTGGGGGAATATATTTCACACAATCCAATATTTGTCTTAATAATCTTTTCTGCACTACACCATTAATGTGTTCCATGTTTCAGTTTCTAGATGATTAATGATGTGCATTATAGACTTTCAGATACTCATAAAAAATTCTTCCTCGTGAAGTGATATAATATGGGTTGCTTACAAATAATTCTGTGCTGTTCCAGCCATATCAGTGAGTTTCAGACCTGGTGATCCATTAATCTAAGCGTGCAGATGAGAAGTATTGTTTCTCTTTTACTTTTCTGACTAGGCGTAACACTCAAAATCACATAGAGTGGTCGTGCTCCTTTTGGCATAGTATTTACCTGCTTGACTTGTTGGTGCCAAGAGATCCTGTACCCCATCGTGAAAAAGAGCAGAAAAAGCTGCATCAAAAAAGGTGGAAGTTAGATGTGTAGATCCTTATCTTTAGTAACCATAATAAGCCTCACTACATGTATTGCATGTTCTTGCGTTAACAAAATTGAATGGAAGAGTATGACGTAAAGGATCACCTCCCAGTTAGATCTGTGACAAGATTAACATTTTACAGACATGGCTGCTATTTCCTGAGTGTGATTAATTAGACAAAAGGAAAATTTGACTTAATCTTACCCCTTGTTGGATATCTACAACTGTTGCACGAGAAGCCTTTGTCTCTCTTGGTAGTGTCTGGACAGAAAAAGCGCTATTAAACCAAAACATAGTATTGAAAGAAGGTCAGATGAACTGTTTCATAAGAGCTGTGGGCTTGTGAAAAAGAGCTTGTATAAAGTAATACAGTATAGCTAGCATTTCCCAAGTATCGTTCAATCTCATTACTCTTTTGCCTTTTTTTTCCCGTCTATTTTGAGAAACCAGAATTACCTTAATCACAGAATAGCTTGGGTTGCAAGGGACCTCAAAGATGATCATCCAGTTCCAACCCCCCTCTGCTGTAGTCAGGATTGCCAACTATAAATCAGGCACCAGCTCGGCTGTCCAGGACCCCATCCAACCTGGCCTTGAGCACCTTCAGGGATGGGGCATCCACAACTTCTCTGGGTAGCCTGAGCCAGTGCCTCACTGCCTTCTCGGTGAAAAAGTTCCCCCTAACATCTAATCTAAATCTCTTCTTTTTTAATTTAAAAATATTCCCTCTTGTTTTATCACCATCTACCCATTAAAAAGTTGATTTCCCTACTGTTTATAAGCTTCCTTTAAGTATTGGAAAGCTGCAATGAGATTTCCGTGGAGCCTTCTCTCCAAGCTAAACAAGCCCAGCTCCCTCAGGCTGTCTTTGTAGAAGAGGTGCTCTAGCCCTCTGAGCATCCTCATGGCCCTCCTCTGGATGTGAATGTAATAGTTATAATTTTTCTAACTGTTTATACAATTATCTAGTTTATTCTGATGATTTATTTCTCTTTTTTTGATGATAGACTGTCTGTGGTAAAATAATAGTTTCACAAAGCATAGACTCTTCGTTTCATCAGTGATTGTGAACATAACTTTATCTGCTTATATCTCTGACTAATTTAATCACTTTTTAAACAAAAATTAGGTTATCTCCCAAGGGGCTCAAGTTTCCATTTCCTCAAGCATATGTCAGTAGTTTCTCCAGGGCACCAACCTTTCCTTAACTTGTTTCAGCCTTTTGGATTTCAGTTAGATCTTGATAAATATTGGTTTTGGCATCGTATTAAAAGCACTGATCAGTTAACAAGCATATGGCCAAAGAATGAATAACGTACAACAAATTCACTGAAATCAATGGAAATATCACAATAATATCACTGTCTTTTTTTTTTTTTTTCCATGTCCCACTTAAGGAAGTAAAGCTGTCTCTCACCCTTGGTCTGGCAACAGAAAGATAACTGAAAACTTGTGGAAAAAAAAGGCCAGTGCAGTTGCAGAAGCCACATTCAGTTATTTCACTGGCACTTTACTTTGATTTGGCAGAAAAAAAGAATGAAGATCATCCACACATACTCTGTGTGACTAATAAATAAATAAAGCAATTATTGGAGGAATTGGCTGAAGCAAACCAGGATCTGGTTTCTGAAAGAAGTTTCCAAATTAATATTAGAATGTCCTTCCGCATGGAAATCTGATGAGGTGTCACTGTAAATCAAAAGAACTTAGAAGCATAATAGACATGAACCAAAACCTGTTGAGCCACCCTAGTATAGTCACGCAATGCTCATTTACATTATCTCATCTGTGATTAGGTTACGATACATGAATGTTTCTATGAACCTGGCTGTCCAGGTAAAAACACTGAACCAACAACAAGGTGTATGTAAATATCCATAGAGATTAAATGTTGGGTGTACTGGTCAAAGTGAATGCCGATAGTAGAGTTTAGGAAAGGTCTTTAGAAAATTTCAGCTATGTTTGTTGCACTTTTCTAGTCTGTCTGGGACTTAATCACCAAAGACAGTGGGGTAACGTTTGATATTTTCAAGATGATCTCAACATTCCTAAGTATACCTTCACTATACTAAGAATACCTTAAAAATTTTAAGTACTCCAAACTAGAGTAATTTGCCACATATTGTTGCTTTGTTGGTGTTTTTTTGTTTGCTGTTGTTGTTTTCTCAGTAGAGCTACAGCTAAAAATAACATGAATCTTGACTTTTCAACTAAAGAAATTGAACAAATAATGCAGGAGAGGCCATCTCTCCATCAAAAGATCAATAACTAATTGATTTGACATAAATACAAAAGCATGTATTTTCTGATTCATTCTAAGGGAAAATACAGCAAGATTTTGGGCATGGTGATCTTGTTGAAAAAGCCAACATCAAAATCCGTGGAAAGACTCGACTACATGGTGCATGTTTTTAAGGGATTCTGCAAGAGCAAGTATCTAAAATGTGTTCACTTTGGGCATTTTTTTCTGATTAAGAACAGCCTGTAAGAGCCTTGTTTTGGATATTTCTGTGTGGATATGAATTTTCCAGTCATGGATATGACTTACTCAATTCAGTAGGTAATTCACCTTTTATCCCAGCTTTGGACAATTGTTCTCATCCATTATGCGTATAACCGGAAGATGATGTTTTGCTTAAAAGACAATTTGATATGTCAAAATTGAAGATTACTGGTAAATTCAGTAAAGGGGAAGTTATTAATCCCATGGAGGCCTTATTCCAGTTTGGAGTAGTTTTCATGACTTTGAAACTTGCCACCTATTTTCAACTAAGTGTAGTACTTATTATCTTCTACTCTGCAGAATTTCCTCTGTTCCCTGCATTTCCTATAAAATGGAAATCACCAGCCCACACAATATTTTTAAATTGTGAAAACAAGCTCTAAAGGATGAATGCGGCAGGTTGGATAGCAGAAACATTTATTCCAGTAATTTTTATTTTGTTTCCAATCCATTTTTGTCCAGATTGTTTAGCATTACAAACTAGCTGGACTAGGGTACCTAAAATGCCATCTTTTTTTCTCCAGTTATTTCAACAACAGAAATTTTCGCTTAGGAAATGTTTTCTTGAGGAAGCTAACACTTTGCTGTTTTCCCTAAATCTTAACCACTGTCAATAGTGGGGTGATCCAGTGACTGCATTCTGTGAGGAACCTGCTTTTGTGTTCTTACCTGGTTTTGCATAGTTCTGCTATTATGCTATTATTATGCTATTAAAGGTGTAGGTGTAGCAAAAATTATGTTGTTCTTTATGTTAGTCTTGGATCAATATCTGTCTTGCATCTCAACCCTAAGCTTTTTCACTTGACCCCTAACAGCATGACTATGGTGGGAGGTCTGTTCACCTTCACGTAGCAGACTGACCCTGCTGCTTGTGACTTTCACTCTCTGAAGTGTTGGGAGTTCACCCACATGCAGATCTTAACGAGGAAAGCTGATGGAAAGGAATTGCACAACTCTTGTTCCTAGCTTCTGACCTGTTGCATACTCACTCCTATTCTGCATGGAGAAGAGGGATGCAGGGAGGAGAAGCAAGTTTTTGCAGGCACGTTCCTCTCTGAGCTGGAAAACACGTGGCAGGGGATCTTAGGACCCTCAGCAAGAATATTGGTGCTGACTCAAGAAAAGCATATGGTGCATACAGGTTCAGTGCTGGATACAGGGCCTTGTGTAAATGGGGGAGGGTGGCTGGTGGGAAGCATAATGAACCAGCTCTTATCTGCACAACAATAGCAGCACAGACATCTTCTAAGTGATCTTCATTCTTTGGTAACTGCAGTAAGTATGTGCATTGAAGCTGTGTTCTGATCTTCCAAAATAAGACTGAATAGTTCTGCCACATAGAACGTTTCTGGTCCTGTGTTGATTAAATCAGTGTATGAATCCTTTAAGCACGTAGCAAAAGTGCTCGGCTTTTTGGGAGCAAGTTAGACAGTTCTTTTCAAATACACTGCAGATGCAGCACCATCTCAGTGGTTAAAAAAAAAGTGCAAAAAGAGTGAATTGATCTGGCAGTAGCTCTGAGGATTGGTGGGGATGGGTAATGCTGGAAGCCATGTTGCCAAGAGAGCAGTAAAAGTATATGGGAAATGCAAGGCTATAATCAAAGATGATGGTAGCAGCAAGACTCCTTGTGAATCTGATAGACTTTGAATGAATGCAATTGGTTTTTTTGTCCCCTCTCTCTCTCTCTTTTTTTTTTTTTTTTTCCTATAAAACGGGAAGATAAAAGGGGGGAAACTCTTACAGACCTTGACAATTTTTGCCTGCATTTGTTGATTTGTTGTTTTATTTTTTTAAACTTCTGTGCTCCCTGAATTCCTCTTCTTCTGGGCTCACACTGTAATTTCCTAGATCCTACTTCTTGCCCTTCTTGAAGATATGAGTGACATTTCCTTTTCTCCAGTCTTCATGCACTTCTTGTAGTTGCCACAAGCAAGCAAAGATGACTGAGTGGCCTTGCAATCATCTTTGCAGCTCCCTTAGCACTTGTGGGCTCATCCCATCATGGCCCATGGACTTGTGAACATCTAAGTTTGTTCAAGTGTTCCCTGATATGATTCTCTCCCACCAGATGCATATTCCTTGCTTCAGTCATTCAGTCTAGCTTCTGGGATTTCTTTCATCAAAAAGGATCCCCCAAATGACTCACCAGTATTACACTATGCAAGAAAGCATCAGCAAACAAACAGCAAAATGAAGCCAGAGAATTGCATCAGATAATTTCTCATTCCTTGGATAAAATATGCAAACTGCATGCCAGAGACTTCTCAGGAATTTGCATCTGTCTGAAAGTTCATAGCAGGGGAGATGTCATAAAAGGCAAATGCCAATATGGTAGGTAGAGGAAAATAAGAGCTTAAAGGACATATTAACAGTTCACATCCTCATCAAGCTTAGCCATCTGTATTTAGCCAGTGTTTCTGGTGTAAATATGTTTGTGCCTTATCAGATTGACTACAGAGGTTAATTAAACTTCTTTCTAGATTTGATATCTTTCCAAGAACATGTAGCAAATGATCTGTAGAGGCTAGTCTGTTTGATACAGGTAATGTTGTTATACACAAGAAAAGAGAAATAGTAGTGAAAACCTATCAGATCTGCCATGAAAAGAGAAAAGAGGTTATACTTGCATAAAATTTCCTCCTGTGAAGGAGAGCGTATACTCAGAGTCAGGCTTGCCATCACTCACTTCACAACAAGCCTTAGTCTTCTGATGCCTGTCATAAAGGAAGCACAGCTAGTGTTGAGATGGAAAATCTCAACTTTCCATTTGGTGCAGTGATAGCAGGATAAAGCTCTAAAGTGACCATTAGCTGCCAGTGTGCTCATTGGTGTTATGTAGGCTGAAGGCCTCATGGAAATGCTGAAGTAGCTGTCTTGCCTGTCTCTATTGCTGCATAGTAGAAATTGGATAAATTTGATATATCACTGGGCCCTATTCTATTTTACTTTGTGGAAACATTTTCATTGCCTCTTGAATGGATATTACATGTAAAACCAACATTTCAAAATATTGCTTTCCCAGAGAAAACTCATCCAGAAATCGTGAATCAGGAAAGCATGAACAAAACAGCCTACCCCAGGGCCTATAGCATTAAGGATGTAAAAAAGATAGGATGTAGTTTTGCTGTGTAAATTGGTTTGGCTAAATCACACATGCATTAGAGAAAAGAGGAAAAACACCTCAAAACCAAGAACTGTGTCAAATAGAGAATATCACAGAGGAATTACTGCACCCTTACCTCTTCTCAGTGTTAGTACTTCTGAGTTTGAAAAACCATGCATTGAAGCCAAAACATATATAAAGAGAAATGGAGTAAACAATCGCTTCCTACTCTCTCCTTCAGCATCCCTGTCTATGAAGCTATGGGAGAGTGTATCAAAACTGTTAAGTCTATTTCCAGGATTTCTTCTCCAAATTTATATAATCTCTTCTGCAGGGATCAAACTCAATCTTCAAGTCATTTATGTTTCTAATAGCCCTTTATAAAACCAGTAACAAATCTGGTCATCCCAAGGTCATGACCATTGTATCATTGGCTGATGTTTTGCCTACTTCAGTTTCCAATTTGCATCATTCTTCTTTGCCTTGTTCTTCTCCCCTCTTCAGACTCAAACCTATTATGTATATACAATAAAACATCATAACAATCTTTGGCTAAATAAGCTGCTCTCTTTTAACTTGTTTTAATAAACTACTTCAAATTCCTTAATCCTTCTGAGCAACAGAGGCTCAAGAGAGAATACAAGTATTTTACGGAAAAAGGGAGAGACTGGGTAGATCAGATGAGTGAAGGTTTAAGTGAGAGTGGGAAGAGAAATTAAGCCATCCATACTTAAATTCATATGTCTATGAAAAAAAAGAAAAGCTGTGAATAAAGGTCACTGCAATGATGTCTCAGTATGACAAAGAGTTATGTGCAATCTGTGTATTTCTGTTGGAAACGTGAGAGCTTCTTGCATGGTTGTCAGGTGTTCGAGAGTCCCGGTGGGAATACCCAGAGACTTGGTAATATATTAAGCGCTATTTTTCCTTCATAATTAAGGTAATTGTATTTTTTTGCTGGCTGTTTAACATCTCTTTGATTTTGTCTGTCCAATTCCCCCCTACTCAGGTAAGCCACCTAAAGTTTAGCCAAATTAACACCACTTCCCTGTTTTTGAATGAAATCCGCAGACTACCTCTTATCATACTGAAATTTAACTTTTTAAGATTATGTCCAATTCTGTGCTCTCTTTAGCACTGCAGAATTAGGAATTTCACACGTAGAATTAACCCATTAATCTCATACTGCTTTACGGTAGTAGTTGGTCCAGCAGATTTTATGATACTTATGCTTTTGGAGTGATACCTCCTGTACAGTTTAATAGATGATAGGATCCTGACTCTTAGGTAAACAAATAAAGAGAAATCCTTTGAGCAAAAAACTTTGTCTTCTTGGTACTCGGGATTTTACTGTTTTACTTTCCCCATCTCAGAGCCACTCCCTTTGTAGACTTGCACGTCCTGCTCTGCACTGGAACTATGACAGCTCAAAAACAAACTGAGATCAGTTTAGAGTGAGGGACAACTTAGGTTAATGGTATGATATTTGGAAAACTAGTTTTGAATGAAATGTGTGATTGTTTAATGAGAAATAAGCACCTGAGTTCTCCATCGCTAGCTAATCTGTCACTGTTAAGCCATTGATATAACTGGCTTTCAAAGTCTGAAATAGCTCCTGTGACAACTCACATTTAGCTGTAGAATTATTTTGAATTAATTTTGAACAAATTATTTTGAATATAGGGAAACAAAGCTGCAAACATGTAAAATAAAGGACTTCTGGCCATTCCAGTGGTGTAACATTTTTGTCAGGAGCCTTATATCAGACTTTTAAGTATCCTGGCCAAAAAAAAGACATGATTTATGGTACCTTGACCCTGAGAGCTGTCACGTAAGTAGCGACTATGATGCAAACAATATGCTTTCCGTCTTAACTACTTAGGCGATAGGGCAGGTTTCCCTGGGGGAAAAAGCAACCTCACTAACCTACAATTGATCACGTTCCTTCACTTCTCCTTTTCTAGGGCACATGCTTGATGGACTTTTGTATAACATCTGATCATTGTCCATACTTTTATTCATCTCCAGCCCTCCTGCTCTGAAGTGATTACTGCAGGAGTAGCCAAGGATTTCTTCCTGGTGGAAGTCTCTCACAGTGAGCTCTATGTTCATCTTAACTGATGCTCCTCAAGTCTTTTCAAGCCCTTCTGTATCAGTGGGATTCCTAGCCTTGACCTGATGCTGCAAAACAGAGTCCTAGCCTTGCATGTCCATCTCATAATGGGGGTCCATCTGATGATAGTGATAGGACAAGGGGGAATGGTTTTAAACTGAGACAGGGAAGATTTAGATGTTAGGAGGAAGTTTTTCTCACAGAGGGTGGTGATGCACAGAAACAGGTTGCCCAGAGAGGTTGTGGATGCTCCGTCCCTGGAGGCATTCAAGGCCAGGCTTGATGTGGCTCTGGGCAGCCTAGTCTAGTGGTTGGTGACCCTGCCCACAGCAGGAGGGTTGAAAGTAGATGATCATTGTGGTCCTTTTCAACCCAGGTCATTCTATGATTCTATGAACATTGGTGTACCCTCTATGGACAGCACAAATGTGATCTTAAAAATTAAGGAAATACCTGCCAGGAAAATAATTCTATATAGGGATATTCACTGCTGAGAGGAATCTAGTACATACAGCTCAGTAAATTCTCTCTAATTCCTCTCCAATCTATGGGAAAAAAAAAAAAAAAAAAAAAAAAAAAAANAAAAAAAACCACCAAGATATGCAGGATAGAAAGGCTAAGGGTGTATCTTCATGAGGAGCCGGGGCATAGAAGAATGAAGGGAGTGGAAGTGGTAGAGCTGACCACACTAAACCTCCACTTTCCTAGCTAGTTCAAATGTCTGATGAGGACATTCTGAATAATCAATATCAGCCTGTTTGGTTGCCTCAGCTATGCTTCATCCATCCAGTCAGTCAAAGCAGAATCTTTAAACATAAACTTGTTCAAGTCTATGCAAAACAGGTAACGTTGTCCCAACAAACGAAATATCCTTGTCTGAATACAGATATGCAAATATGCAATCCATTGTTTCATTACTGTGGAAATTTTATCTGACTATTCCATGTATTAATCTATGACTTAATCAGTTCCTTTTGGGGTAGAAGAGGAGATTAACACTCATCAATGCACATTTAGTTTTGCATAACATACAATGATAATGTTTGTTTAAGCTGTACTTAATCAGGATGTTTTTAGTCTAAGAAACAAATAAAGAAAATAAGTGTTCTTCTGAAACTGGCTGAAGAAACAACAAATGTTACCCAGATAGAGGGTTAATAGTATTGTTCTCCAAGTCCAACAGTTTAACAATACCTTTCTTTGTTATTACCCAGAATTCATTGGAATATCTAATCCATAAAGAATGGTTTCATTTTCCTGGATCTTATTAATATTGACTGTCCCTGTTATTGCACTCAAAAGTTTTTTTTGAAGGTTGGTAGACAGTTAGAGTTCAAAAGCAGGCTGAAAGAACAGTAGGTAGGAACTGTATTTAAAAGGAACTGTGATTAAAAAAAGCCTTCATCAAGTGACATTTCATCTTTATAAAGTAGTATGAAGTACAGTAGGAAGATCCTCAGTGTCCTGACAAGATTGACAAAGGATTTTAGTAAGTGTAAGCTTGCTATGAAAGTTGGGATTGGGTAGGTCTGTGGGACTAACAGATGGCATCAGTGACTGCTGTCAGAAATCAAACTAATATTTAATTTGACATTTACTAACAGTACAACTGAGCTCTGGTTCCCAAAAGTTATGGAAAATTTCCATGATCGTGAAGATATTCGCATTTTTATGCCGTCTTTCCAATCTTCAGTCAGAGTCTGTAATCTCAAAACAGACCCATCTCTGGGTTTGTCATGTTTATTGCTGTATCACTAAATGTAGGTGCAGGTTAGACCATGAGCTATGTGAATAAAAGGGGTTATAAAAGCATGTGTTTTCTCTGGGGAACATGCAAAAGAATTTGCACATTTTTTTGGAAAATAATGGCAGGAGTGAGAATGGAAGATCAAGTTTAGGGTCTACTCCTGATGGAGTCCCTCTCAATATCAGACCACAGCCATTTGGTTTGAAGGTTGAGAAATACTTCGTGCTATGCAAGTCAGATTGGAGCCCTGCCAAGTATCTTTAAATGATTACTGAGTTTTAATAGATGCCAAAACTTATAAATCAATAAAATATGAGGGCTGTAAGTATGTTCTGTCCAATGTGGGCACTTGATATGAGGGTACTTAAATTAGGATTTGTGCCAACGGAGTGTAATACAAGGAGAATTGTATCTCTAATGGGCTGAGCTGCTTTTGTAGCGTATTGATTTGGTGGGGAACCTGAGGGTCATAATTCACTAATATGGCTAAATGACTGAAATTAGGTAGTATAAACTCAGGGTGACATTCAAGGTATTCAAGTTTTGACCTCACTTATGCAGATTAAAACTGGAAGGGGATCATAGGAACCAAAATGTAATTTGATAAGCCATAAAGTCTGTATTTATGTAAAATCATATTGAACTTGAGAAGCCTCCTTGAGGTCTGCAGCTGTAAACTACTGCCTAAGACCTGAAACCTAGGAGTTTCTTTCATGCTTGAACATTATTAAAAGACTTAAAATATGTTATCTTCTGTTTCATGCATTTTTTTTAGACTGTCCCTTCCTAAACTCTGTCAAGCAAACTTGTACTTCAGCTCTCCTTAGGCACTTGGCTCGTATAAACCTAGGAGCAGATGGAGCAAGAATCTACATGTTACCGTACATCAGACTCCACAGAATTTGTGTCCAGTGTTGGTCGTATGCCAGCCTTTGATTATGCAGGGTAGATCAAGCAGTAGTTTGTATTTTCTCATTAAATGAGTTTAAACCAGTGTTCCCATGCAACCAAGCTGCTGACTACCTTCATGAAGAATGTAAGTACTTAGAAATCATCTTAGTGACTTTAGGAAGAAGCAATCATCTAGGGAAGGACAAGGTGTGGTGTGGGAGAGAAAAGAGGCTGAGATCTACCGGTCAACATGTCAGTGAGCAGACTGTTATGTTTTGTTTGGTACTGGGGAGTCTTTATCACTGTTCCTGGAGGTATTTTTTTAGCTATGCTCATTGTCTTTTCTAGAGATAAATTTGTTTGTTATGCATAACTGTCTTCAAAGCTACTGCTGTACTGACAAAGGTGAAAACACCTTTCTTTGAAGAGGGATTTAACACAGTGGATAGACATTTTTAGTGATTCACTGTTAAGATTGATTTTTCTATGCGTAACCCAAGATGCTTTGGTTACTACTTTTCTAAACACTTAGCCCTCTCATCTCCTACTGCCCTTTTCTGCTGTTAGCAGAGCAAGATGACTTACATATATCCATCTAGCACACTTTTCCATTCACAGCCCTACAAATCTGATCACATATCTTAAACACTACAGCTCTGATTACCAGAGTTAAACTGTCACCATAAGGTATATCAGGAGGAAGACTAAACAAACTGAAGAGTTTCAGTTTACTTGGAATTGTTTGGAGAAAATTACTAAAATGTTTTTTTCTTAAAGTGTGAGCAGACTATGCACTAATCTCAACTGCTTATAACAGGAAAAGTTTTTACTTTCCTCTTTGTATACAAACCATTAATCCAGAAAACAATGCCTCAATTCTTAACATCTCTCTCTCTTCTCAAGTTGCTTATTGCCATTTTCTCTTTATTAACTCCTCTACCTCCACAAGTGCAGTACTCCTGGGGTACAGCACCTCTACTGTGAGCATGGGCTGCCAGGCCACATGCTGTTGCTGAATTTGCATTGCAGGCACAAGCTGTGGGGAAAAATGAGTAAAGAAATGAAGATAAATGATGGGAGAGGTAATTCAAAAGGAGTTTAACCTCTGCAATGTGTAGGAGATCCTTATCCTTCTATGCTTTTTCAGTGAAATAAGAAAGGATCTCATTTGGAAAATCATAAGTTGCAAGTCTTCTCCTTCATTTTCCTAGAGAGAAATCTCAGATGATAGGAAGAATTATCTATCTCATTCCAGACTCCTTATTCTCCTGAAAGATAGAAGTGACCCAAACAACAACAGGAATAGATGCTGGATAACCATAATTGGAGGGAGATCTCATATCATGTAAGGGTAACCATGCATGAAATGAGTTGTGAAGGGCATTGAACCCTGAGGGGCCTTTCACCTTCAGACTATTTTTGAATGTCCTTACACTGGTTAGTTTACACCAAAGATGGATGAGTCCCAACCAGAGCTGGATCTTTATTCAAGATGCATATTTTAATATCTGTTTCATGTTAGACTGTGTTCCACTTACTTTACAGAAAGTCTTGTTCAACTGGGGACCAGAAAGTGATGTTTTTAGCTTTTTTATTCTCATTTTATGTTTCAGCAACGTTGCTCTTTTTGCTCTTATTTTCCTTTGAAAGAAATGCTACAGGCCAATAGCAACTCTGGCTATAAGCTGTTCTGATGGTGTTCTTGGCAATGAATGCAGAGAGGCTGGAAAATGATTTTACTGGTGGAATTTCCTCAATACCTTTAGCATTAGACACAATGGAGAGAACATGACTTTGACGTAATAAACTCGCTAGGATATTTGCTTAAGGCCAGTCCTCCATGACTCTTGAACATAACTCAATCGAGGGGATGGGTTAGGAGCACAGTAATTTGTCTTTTTAAAGGAAAAGTGTCCCCCCCTTTTTTTCTTCCCTGAAATATATAAAGCTTTAGGATCTATGTAGGCAATAGGTTGACAAACTGAGTATCATTATTAGGTCAGATATTGTCCTTCAAGCACTTGAGACTTGTGATATGGGATCAACAAAAAAAAAGAAACCAACTTCCTGGTACTGTGTTTTGAAGTCACCAAACCACATGCTGTGACCTGTGACAGTGTGGTCCCTGCTCTCTCACTTCTTTCCCCAACTTCCTCCACTCTCACCAATACAAATTAATCACCACAAACCTATCTCAAACTGGGGGCTGAAAGAAATGAGAGCAGACACTTGGTTCAATAGCTGAGGGCCAACAGAGCATGTGCCTGAAAGCTAAGTATGACTATGAGCATATCATCTTACCCTGTAAATAGTGAGTAGCCCAAAGCCCCCAACCTTTCCTGCATGGCAGCAGGCTGCATGACAGGATTTCCCTCAAGTAGAGATGCTTCATGAGGCTATGCCTGTGCAGAGATCCCTTATACTTTTTCAAGACACCTTGTCAATGCAGATCCTTGGTTAGTGGCTCATAGTTTGTTTTAAGCTTGTTAGCTTTGCTAAGATTACATCTTAGATTGATTGTGCCCATTTGATCCTTTAGACATAAACTATTGTCTAAGTCTGGGACAAGAAGTGGATCCAGCCACACCTGGGCTCCTTCCTCCCATGGTTCAAGGAGTTTAGAAACAAATGGGGTACACTCTGAATCTCGTGACTCAACAGGAGGGTCTTCTATACGTATGTGTTTAACCTTACTCACTCTGCACTAAATAAGTCTATCCATCCATCTTGAATCTCATTAAGTTGATGCTAAATGACTATGTTATATCAATGAATGTATTCCTGCTTCTCTCTTATGACTGAAGTGTATAGTGTAGTTGTTTCCACCTGCAACGTGACCCTCCAAAGAACTGAGAAATTTCTCTGTAAATGTAGCAGGGCTGCTTTTATTTTTGCCTTAGAACTGCCCTTACCACCTTGTACTGACTCCTACTTCTTGCACTATGAAGTAAAGGAGTGGCAGATATGAATCTGGATTTAAAAGAGGTCAGGTGTAAAGAGCTATCAGTTGGTGACTGGTCCAAAGCCTAACTGAGGAATGACCAAAATTTAATGGTAGTCAGTTTTCACTTACTTCTCTTAAAGTGGCTAGAGTTTGGAGAAATAGAATTTACCTAAAACAGAACTAAAATCTTGAGATGGGTGGAAGAGGTCTTAGATAATACTGTGAGCCAGGGGATAGAGAGGGCGAAGCGAAAGTGAATTTTGGCATTGCAGAAGCTTGTTTCTTGCTACAAACTTAGCTAAGCTAAAAAATATGTGTATATTGAGGGGTGAAAGTCCGTGATTAAGAGGTAACAGATCCTGTACATGCTACAGCAGAGGTGCAACCCTTAGTGACCTGTCAGTACGACTAGCCAGATTTGTCCAGGGCTGCATAAGACCCACAGATGTGAATGTGATAGCCTAATGTGATTTGGTGAGGGATAGAGATGACCTGCAGGACTACCTGAAAGTCAGGACTCCAGGCAGTGGCTTATCTCATTTACACCTGAGGCTATCTGCAACTAATCTATGGTTTGGAATGAGGTCCTTGGATAATGTGGATCACTGTGTGGCTGCTGCTTCAGCCCCACTGCACACCAAACACCCTATCGCATGGCCATGAAGCAATTGGAATGCATGAATTTTTCTCACAGAGTGCTCCCAGCTGGTGAAGAAAAGGAGAACGGGCAGTGCGTGCAGACCTGTAAAACACTGCTGCCAAAGCTCCCTCCCTGCCCTCACCATGTAGCTTTTTGTGCTGTATAAAGAGGAAATGCGTTGACAAGTCTTATCGATACCTAACTTGGGTTGCCATAAATCCCAAGCATGCATTGAGCTGGAGGTCCTGCAGAGCAGATGGTGCCTCAGTGGGTGGTGATGAGAAAGCAGCACTTGAACTATTTCAGAGCTTCTGAGAGAGGAGCTGTAACTGAGGGACAAAGAGGAAAGCTAGCTGTAAAATCCTTATGTACCTGGGAAGCTAAGAGCCAAGTGGGTTCAATGTAGTGCCCAAAAGCATCGGGCTGGGAACTACTCCTTCTGTGAAACGCACTATCAAGACAAGACGCTGGTCTGTTTTCTTTATTCTACCTGCAGGAAGTTGAAAATGCTAGCCACATGGCAGCAGAGTGAAAAATGTTATCACCGCCTTTGAAAACCATAGGACGTGGAACAGAGGGGGTTTTCCCCTTGGCTCACATGCCAGGAGCAGTATGTAGCCTTGTTTTGTAAGAAGCACAAAAATCTTGTAGCGCTAGAAAAGAAAATCTTAACTGCAAAAAATGGGAGAGCCAGGAATGTATTATACAGGAACGAGTCTAGCCAAAGTAAGCAAAATCTAAACAACCCACACTTCCCAAATTATCTTCCTTTCCTGCTTAATGCACTGTAAATGAAATTCAGTTGGACTTCTGACATTATTGTGGGCTGGATTTAATCCCATTTAAATTGTACGTAGATAGGAATTGATGATAAAGCGATATTGTTTGAACAAATAGCTCACTTCCTTTGCAGCAAAATTACTGTTGTTAATATATTAATAATGATAATAATGTACTGCATTAATAATAGTGCCTTTCTTCACCAAGAATCCTAACATACATATGAAATAAACCTGTGCTGTACATGTGCAATCTTAACTGAAAACATCCAACATCACAGCTCTTCCTGTAAATAATTCTTTAAAACACAGGAAGATTAACTTTCCTACCAAATGTTGCACTTTTAATACCTTTTCTATTGTAAAAGTATGCCTATGCTCATTCCACTGTAGAGCTTATAAAATGCTTTCCTCTGAAATAAATCTGCAGAAAATGTGCAGTATTAGAATGTCTTCCTAAGGGAGCTCCTCATTTCTTTTCAGTTTTTCTTTTCAACCTCTTAGGTTTGATTTTTCTTTGATTTTCATAAAAACAAGGGAAGACTTGGTGGTATAGACAGGCTGCTAATTGAACAATGTTATATTTTCAGTGCTTTCATTCCATCATTACTGTTGACACTTTGGGTGTGCAGAAAACGTGAGGTAAGGCTTCATTGCTCAGTCTTTAGTGAAGCAGGAAGGTCTGTGTTTTTTTTTTACCCAAGAAAGCTGTCTTAGGTCGCTTCTGGGTAGAAGACCCTAAATAGCACATGTTGCTTAGTGCCATTACATTACAGGTCCTGATGATTTTGGCTACGTGTCTCAATTAGATGTAAGGATTATTCATTTATTTCTTTATGTAGATGAACAAAAGCTGTCTTAAATCTAACTCAGGGGGACAAAAAACTGTAGTCTAAGTAAATATTCACTAATTTATAGATAAAGAACCTTTGGCCTTCTTGTTGCAGTAAACTTGGAAAACTCTTCCAGTTTTGTTTGGTTCCACTGGAAGAGTCATGATAGAAACTAAAATGTAAGGAGAACTGTTTAAAGGAGCTCAGTCTTTCCTTAAATGCAAAAGTAAAAAGTTTCTGCAACAAACTTAATATGAATGGTTCCTCTTCCTCTTACTGCTCAAGGTTTAAACAAGGATGCTTTGGAGGAGTTAGAAACTGGCAGTGCATTCTGAAAAACAAAGTCAAGAAAATACCTCTCCAGCAAAACCAAACCAGAACACAAATCTTTTGTTGCCAAGAAATGAAAATGCCTATTTTTTAGTTAAATGTTTCAATAGTTAAAAGATTGAGGGGAAAAAAAATGGTATCAGCTATAGCATTTTGTGTGTGGTTGATACAGTAGCAGTACAAGTCATATGAATACCCTGCCCCATGAGTCCACAGAATGACAACATGGCTATTATCTGAAGTTCAGGGCAACCAGATGCAAATGCTTTGGCTACAGGAGCTGAATCTACGTGGTTAAGCAAAATGGAAGTATGAATGCTGGCATCTATCCAGGCTGCCAGATTGTTAACACTTCTACCTCTGTTAAAAATGCTTAAATGATGTAACATCCAGCATGTAAGGAAGAATGGTAAATGCTGCCTGAGATCCCATATTATCCAAAGAAGGCATGCAGAAACTTAGCAGCAGCAAATACGTATCTCCACTGTTATCAGCTCTTGTGGTTATGGAAAAGTAGGACGGTTCATGCTCAGTGCTCTACAGGGCCAATAGCACAGCCTCTGCCCTCCTTCCCTTCCTGCCTCTTATGAGCATCTCATGCTAAGACTCACCCTTACTCCCTCTGTGACCGTGTTACCACAGAAAAAGCATACACTTGTAGATGTAGATCAGAAAAAAGTTTTCTGAAGCTGGAAAGAGTGTCTCTTTCTGAGTTAGCTTTGTCCATAGACCACTCTTTATTTGCAGATAAGAGCAATCATCCAGGAAGCCAATCAGTGACAAGCAGCACAGTTTGAATTCGTACACACACCCTTAATCCAAATTCACTTCCGTGAGGAGATAAGCTTTCAGTAAGTTTACTAATCAACCAGTTTGAGTGGAGAAGGCAGAACAGGAGGTGTAATTTTGCTGCTTAGTTTATTTTCCATGATATATGTTTGATTTAAGTGAAAGGTAAAATGAGAGAAGTTCTCCCATACTACTTTCCATCAGAAACATTTCTCTTTTAATGAGCCAGCATTTGTTGATAAACACAGTCAAAAACTGTGTCAGAAACCCTGAACACATCAGTATAGGTCGATGTGCAATACATCTGACAAGCTTAGAGGCAAACCGTCCTGCAGCTATCCTGACATTTGGCTCTGCGGAGCCCAATGATGACACGTGGTTGGTCATCAAAAAAAACTGAATTCTTTTAATGCTATAAGGAATCCTTAGTAAGGTCACCAGGAGAATATGTGGAGGCAGCTTGATGCAGCTCATCCCTTAGGAAGTTTGTTGTTCAGGAACTTTTCCAGATTGTGAAACTGTCTGCAGTGAAGGTGCTCCATAAGTCTGGGTCATTCTCACAGGAATTACCATGTTTATCAGACCTAGTTTGTCTCATTAGTGCTTTGTTAGCAATCCAAATGAACACAGGAAAAATTCTTTTGGGTCAATACCTTTTTGTGGTATTGTCTCTTTTGTCTTTCACTGTATGTGTTTTGAGGAACAAGACTTTTCCAGCATTGTGCTGATCATCTGCTGCTCCCCAGGTAGCTCCTGTCGCTTACACTGACACCACACATGCACTAAACAAAATTTGTTCACCTTTGATGTCAAGCTCACTCACACATGATGAAAAAGACTTGGGATTGGACATGGACAGGAAGAAGGTAGACTCTAGTGCCATAAAAGTTGTTCAAAAGCACTTGTTCAGTTAGAGAACATACAAGTTTTGTCTGATAGCACTTTGTCCTGAATTCAGAAATGCAATGACTTCAAACTGTAGCTGCTTCCCTATAATTAACCAAGCACAGAAGCTGAGCCCAAGGAAATTGTACAGTAAACACTGCTGCTTACTGGCATAGTGGAAAGAACAATGAGAACACAGAATCCCATGTTAAAGCCTAAGAACAACACAATATACTGTATTTTGGGGGTGATTCTATTGTGCTGGTATATTTGATTTAGGGAGAAATAGATGTTTTAGTCAACACAGAAACAAATTCACCCCTGCCATTATGGTTGGGCCCCTTTTCAGCTGTTCCATGTACAGTGTTTGCTGAAGACTGCCTGACCAGTTAGGCAGGAGGTTAGCTATGCTGCAGCAGACCTGTGAAAAACAATTTAATGATTTATTAGATCTATTGAATGCAGGTTTTGAAAAGCAAACATAGTCCATTGCAAGAACACCATTAGTGGCACATAGCAATTTGCTTCATTAATGTTCTCCTCTGACACCTCCCAAAGCATGTCAAAATACCACTGCAGTAGCACTTGGTCACACAGGCTGTGCTCTCCTGAAAAAAACATAAGGCCAATCTAGGATGAAGGAGATGCAGTCATCTCCTTTGCTGTATGAATACTCAAAGGGAGCCTCTGATTTCGTGACTGAATTTCAAACAATGGATGAACTATAAAATAGAGACGGTCTTAAAAGCCTCTGCATCTCCTTGTCAGGCCCAGCAAAAAAAGGCCAGGTTACTTGATTTAACTTCAGGCCTTGAGACCTGCAGTGTTGTGATGAAAAACAGGTCACAGATAAGATAAGCTGACATTCAGCGACATTGCTTCAATTAGAGTAGAAATTATAAAGCTAGCACTGGAAAAACATGTGGCAGCTGGGTAAGGAGCACTAACACAGGACGTAAGCTGTGCTAAATGTTCAGTTTGGCAAAGGTCCTGGACATGCCTTTTGAAGCCATGGTGTATGTCAAATCATATATAGAAGGCAAGACGATGAAGTTTAACTTGGCTGATCGTATAGAAATATGTCAACAGTCAGGAACATATTGTTCAAACAGGGAAGATGGACTTGAATGTGCCCTAATTAGCATCAACATGGCCCTTCTGACCTATGTCACTAAAACTCTTGTCTCTGGTCTACAAGTGAATTTTGTTAAGAATCTCAAACAAAGCAAATTCTCAAGCCACCAGATCCTCTTTTGGCATCTGAAAGGAATCATGCTAGGTAATATCAGAAACCTGTTGATCTCCATCCTAAGCCCGGTAGGTTTTTGGCCTTCACTATTCCCTAAGAAAAAGTGTTTCAGAGCCTTTCAGTTTGATGGCTTACAAACTATATCTGATTTCCAGATTAAGGAAAAAGAAAAGCAAACGCCTTTGCAAAAGCTGTTGATCACTCCACCCACATTGTGTTGACTTTCTGGGTGTAGATGGTGTGTGCACCAAAATATGCAAATTGGCTCTATATCCTTTACCTAAAAAAAGCTCTCTCAACACCAGATGTTTTCGGTTCTCAACAAACATTATTATTTACAGTCATGAGGATTATGGTTGTATGTAGGAATTAGAAGAGCTAGAAAAACGGTGCATGAAATAACATGATGGGTACGCAATCACATGAATGTATTACTAATGAATGTAATGCTTTATTGTAAACAAATTATTGATTCTCTCTTCACACAGGTGTGTTTTGTTTTGTTATTTCTTTTCCTCATTACAGTTATATTGACTTGAGCTAATTTTGTCCTAGTTTATGTTGGCCTAAGTAAAAACAGGACAACACCCAGTAACATTTGCAGTAGAAATATCGCATTGCTTCAAATGGACTTTAAGGGTAAAATCATGTGCAATACTTAATATTTTCTCTCCACGTGCATATGCTATGCTAAAGCTGATGCAAAGAAATCCATGAAAAGATAATAAGATATTCCATAACTAATTGTATAAATGCATTAGGAGAATGCCATTGGTGACGCCAGTAGACCCTGGTGCAAGCAGAAGAAAAAAATACACCACCTATGAGGAAATCAGAAATCATGTCTAAAAGAATGAAGAAACATTTAAGAGTAATTTAGTATAGCTTTAATAATTACAATAAAATTCTCATCATCCTAAACATTCTGACATTTAATGAAATGGAAGGCCTTTGAGTATTTTATCTTCAGGACTGATTTAAAAGTCATTTTTCTCCATGTTATCCTTACATCCGAAACTAATTTCCGGTAAATGACAAACACGTTTATCTGAGACTGACATATGGTTGGCCTCTACTCCCAGGTAACAGTGATAGGACGAGAGGGAATGGCCTCAAGTTGTGCCAGGGGAGGTTCAAGTTGGTTGTCAGGAAACATTTATTCTCAGAAAGCATGGTGATGCAGTGGCAGAGGCTGCCCAGGGAGAGTAGAGTCACAGTCCCTGGAGGTGTTCAAGAACCACGATGTGGCACTGAGGGATGTGGCTCAGTGGGCATGGTGGGGTGGGTTGACGATTGGACTTGGTGATCTTAGATGTCTTTCTGTATTTCTTAATGATTTGATGATTCTATGGTTGAACTATGGATTTTTTCCTTGCAGTTTCACACCTGTGGTTGCAGTTTTCTTTCTATCAAAACATGAGAATGCATCTTGGTACTATGAAGTGTAATATGAATTTTTAGCTTTTAATTTGTTTTGTTGATTGTTATAATTACGCTCTCTTGATATTGTAAAAGAAAGATCAAGGCCTGCCAGAATGAATGAAATAGCAATTTATGAAGTTTCACTTCTGGAATGTTGACAGTACCCATGGTACAATTTCAAAGCCAGAGCACAAATAATACGGTGAATATAGCAATATAATAATCTAATCTAAGTCAAACAGTTTTAAAGAAAATCACTTCTGGAATTTTTTTTTTTCACCTTGGCAGTTTGTCTCATTTAAAAATACTGCAGATGGTTCAGATGAAGGTTATTTTCTGAGATGGTGTTGCAAACCTTTTCTCAAAGAAAACTAAGATGTGTGTAAAATCAGCTGAACAAACACTTCTGTTTGTTTGACTGTGCCTCCATAGAGAGGAAGGGCACTTGTTGCAGGCTGCAGGGAACCCTCTCTGGAGGAGGAGATGGCTCCTTCCCTCACAGTAACTGCACAGCCTTGGTGAGGAGAAGGTTTGGGAGGGCAAATGGTGCTAGAGGCGTGTGAGAGACATGAGGTGAGCTTGAAATGGGAGTGCAGACGGGAGAGGAGGTGCAGGGCCCTTCAGCTGACCCAAAGCTGTCTTCAGATATGAGGTTGAGGAGGGCTTCCCAGGACCATGCAGAGAGCTGGCCACCACAGCTAGGCCAAGGGAAGGACCTGCTCTTCCTCAACACAGCTGAAAGGCGACCTATTGAACCCAACCTTTTAAAATCAGCTTGGCCCAAGGGCTCTTCAGTTCCTCTTCTGAGAACAATCCTGTTGCAGATTATTACTTAGTTTACTAAATTCCAGCTCCATGGACTGAAAGCATCTGTGTGGTTTTTTTATGTTTGTTTGTTTTTGGTTTTGTTTTTGTTTGCATAGGTGAGCCCTTTTTGCTTTAAAAACATTCCACTTCAGCAGATTGGCTAGCTGGGGATGCTGTCATACGATTTTTGTCACATCACCACACCACTTTCCATGTAAGCGCATACCAAATGCCAGACTTGGAGAGAGAAAGGGCTTTTCTTGCTCTGTGATCCTGCTGGTGCAAGCATTAATTTCACTCTAAGGATTGTCCTGAGCCACCCCATCTCTCCAGCTGTGATGTGAACTGAACACATAATGAATTTGTATTTCCTTCAAGGTAAGCTGTGCAGCTGAAGCACGACCTGCTAGTCCAGTTAGGATCCATTAACAACAAAGATTACATATTTCAACGTTCGCTCTGTTGTTTTGACTGTGGGAACAAGGAGAAACGGTTCTTAATTACTAATAATTCTTTGCATGCATTATTGACAGACTATTTTGTTCACATAGTTGGAGCCTGTGGTGTTTTACTTGCTCCGTGTACAAAATATTTATCTTTGCTGATGGTAATGACAAACCTTTTTATTTATTGTCTTGTTAAGAGAATCCTTCTGGTGTAAAGTAGCCCACCCTATGTGGGAGATGAAAAACTAAAAATGTAGTTCACTTTTAATCCTGTAATACCACAATTTTTTTTTTAAAAAAAGGTTCCTGAATTGTCCCAGGATAATAGGAAGAGAATCAGCCCAAAGATATTAGGAAGGAGAATTTAAAGTGATTACCAGTGAGATGTAAGCACATCGTGGAACTCTCAGTCTCTTTTACAGTGATGTAGGACTGTTCATCAAACAAAATAATGACTTATTTCTTTAGGTTTTTTGTAGAACAATTTTGTTGTCAAGTGAGATGATATACACTAGGTTGATCTATGTGGCATTAGCACTGATCTCTGCTCTGGTGACAGTGACAGGGCCCAAGGGAGCTCTAGAGCATGGAGCTGCAGCAGGGGAGGGCCAGGTGGGGGTTAGAAAAATGTTCTGCACCAGAGAACCACTGGCATGGAACAGGCTCCCTAGGGCAGTGCATGGCATGGCCATGAGCTGCTAGAGTTCAAGGAGCATTTGGACAAGACCTAGAGTTTGAATTTTTCATGCTCCTGTGTGGAGCCAGTGGTTAGACTCAAAGATCCTTGAGAATCCCTTCGAACTTGGGACATTCTGTTGTTATATGACCCTACGATACTCATGTCAGGGATGCATATAAACTACTTTCACTGAGTCTTACTCTGAAGTGAAAAATCGCCATCAGTTGCAAGCCACTTAATTCATTCATTAGTTATTAATAAAAACGACAGGGAAGTTGAGCATTCTCTCATGCATTGCTCTGAAAGCAAAATATGAGACTGCTGGGAAAATATTTTTTTTTCATTTTTTTCTCAGATGTTTTTCCACTCATTGATCTTGAAGGAGGGAAAGGTGAACTAATAGGCATAGCTCCTGTTTCTGCCAGAAATCTTTGTATGACCAGTAATTGAATACCTAATTATCCAATTATGCAAGTGTGGATGTAGGGTGAGAATGTGCCTGAAACTGCTTTTCATTTTAGGAAGGCTTAAAGGATCATTATTATAATACAGCATGAGTATAACGACACAGATTATGAAAATGTCACCAAATTACTTGTTGCTGGAAGTGCACAGATGTCCAACCATGCTTACTTGGCACTGGAAAAGAAGAACACCCACAGTGATGCGACAGGGCTGACCTGGTTCTCAGTAAGTGGCCTCTAGATGTGCACTTCATCGTACAGATTGAGTGTAGCAGACTATAACAATTCTTCAAAGGGTTTCCCAAGTCTATTTATATAGGAAGGGCATGATGAATGTAGCAGTTCCTGAAAACTTTCCTGGGTAGCAGTAAAGAAAAATGAATTTACTGCTTATACCACGTTCCCGGAAAATCTTTTCGATGCCTAAGCCTAAAATGGCTGTATGTTAGAAAGCTGGAGAACATAAAAAAAAAAAATAAGAAGTGGAACTTGGAGATCTAGAAGTAAGTTGGGGCACTTGGGGAAGTAAAGAGAAACAGACCTAGGGGAAAAGCCAATTCCATGCAATTAAGTGGCAGCATAGAGCAATGACTTGCTGGCATGGCTACATGGCACTGCAGTAGCCTTTTGTTTGTAGAACAATGCTCCCCGAGGGTCAGATTAAACTCTGGTTTTAAGCCAGAATTTTATGGTATAGCAGGAAATGGATTGATCAATACAGAAAAATGTCTGGATACACAAAGGAATGAGGACAAGAAGCTGTAAAGGAGTGGCAAGGGACTTGCCTCACGACTATCTTTGAAAAGCAGTGTAGGGAGAGATGGTGACACAGAAAAAAGACATTTCAGATCTTGAACACTTACTTACTCAGTGAACTTTGGAAATTCAAGCCAAATGTAGCTGACATACAAAACACATAGAAATGGCAACAAACTCCCTGGCTGTCAAGCCATCCCATTTTTAATCTCCTTTTGATTTGCAGAAGTGATGCTAAGAGACACTGAGGTTGTTCAAAATATGACTCACTCTGTAGCATGGGTGAGGATAAGAACAGTTACTGCAAACTACATTAAAATAAAACACACAGAAAAATTTACATGACTGCTACAAACGTTAAAGATAAGTGAGATGAAGCCCACCCCAAATAATGTACTGAATATGATGATACTGTTCTCAGTATCGTTCTTGTTGGACATATGAGTGAAAGAATCTTTCAATAAAAAAACCTGAGGATGGTTGTGATGTTCAAGGTAGGACACACAGTTGTAAGAATTTGAGGTAAATTTCTGAGGCGCTTTGCAATAGAAATGTATATGTTGATGTACGTATACATCAGCTTCTTACATTGCTTTTAAGGATTTAGACGGTGTAGAGCTATACTTATCTTAGACTGCCTACGAAGTCAAGAGTTAGGTGAGAGCACTTCCAGGAGACAGCTGAGCTCATAGGTGAAGAGCATATTAATTATCAGTAACTACACTGAAAGTTTACAGTGCCTCAAGTCTCAGTTTAGATGCATGTTTATTGTGCCTGAAGGTAGATGAGATGAACTACAGTCTAGCTACCCTGTCTTACTTCTACCCAGGCGTATCAGTGGGGAACTTCACTGGATTGGTTCCTGTGGAGGATCACAGTTAAATAATTTCCTTCTCGACAAGAAGATTATTTTTAAAACAGACCTTCACAGAAAGCAAGCTTGGGTGCAGTGGGGCTATCCATAAACAGAACACTCAACCTAGATTGACAGGATGCCAGCAGACAAATTCCCTCAAATTAAAAAAAATAAAAATAAAAATCAAATAAATAAATAAATTAATTAAAGCCAGTATCAATTAAACTATCCTAGAGATGAGAAGTTTCTGTTCATAGGTAGAGAAGCATAGAGTGCATAAGAAACTAAAACTTTGCAGCTTCCTGATCTAGTGTTGGTCTACTTTTGATACAAAGCCAATTCGCTGGGCACACATCTGAGGGTGTTGCTTTACTAAGAGAGAAACTGGTGTTGTCAAAGAATTAAACTGATGTGAGAATGGCCTTGTACAGGGTAAACTGATACTTAAAACCCATTGTTGCCCTGAAGATATTATATAATCAGATCTTTTGAAGTGTAAAAACCAGAAAGATTTTCACAAGTGATACCTTTGTTTTGGTGTCTTTGGATAATTGTCACGCTTCTTTCTTGTAGACCATTGGGATGCCTGACAGAAGCAAGTGTGGCACTTTCAGATTCACAACTGAAATGGTATGTACCAGTGCAAAAAGTTTTATGAACTGAAATGTTACAGTTGCATAAAAGAGGGCCCTACCTTCATCCTTATCTGGGATCAGAAAGAAAATAAAAAGGCCAAGAACATGCACTTGAGCACACAGATCAGTAGAAGAGTCAGACACTCCCCCTTACTTGTAAGATGATCCACTGAATTTGCCATGCCACTTTCTTTTCTAGTTTGTTACTAATCAGGTTACTTTCCCAAATCATACTTTGACAGTTTTTTTCACATTTACATTACAAATTTCTCATTCTAATTGTTAAGCTATTGCACTGAAACAAAATAGTTGCAGCATTCTTTTAAACAATCCCTTCTGTATTTAGAGGGCATGTACAGTTCGTGGTCTTTGTTTTCAACTCAAGATTACAGATACCAGAATAGATTGATATTGATACACCACACTGTAGATAAAACTAGTGGTCTGATTCTACAGGCAGGGGATTCACTCAGTGGAAAAGTCTGTAAAAGAACAGTGCCTCTACTCAAATAAATATTCAGAGCAGACCATTGGTTTTCTTGTCCTCCTTGCAAACTCCAACAATTGTTAACAAAACCCAAGCAAAAAATTAGCTAAACTATGTAAAAATGGGAATTAAGTTTTCCAAGCCACCTAACCAATAGGCAAATCAGAGTTCACATTGTAATGGCAATCCAGCTCAGTTCACATCAGTGACATGATAATGCGTCTTCGGACTTGTTCAGCTGACACAAGGCAGTATCTCTGGCAAATATTTATTTTAGTAATATGGGACAGTATACTTCCTGGTATTTTTTTCTCAGTACTGCTCAACAAGTGGGAGTAGTACCATCCTCTCATAATAAGAAAAGAACAACTACAAGCTAAAACCAGTTGAGCCCTGGCTTGACTGGCTCATCCGAAGGGTGGTTCTCCTGAGGCTACCCTAGTAAAGTGGATGCCAATGCAAAGAATGCACATAGAATGGAATATACAGTACTTGGAGTATGCCATTGATTTTTCTTGCATTATGCTGGGGAAATGTTTGACTTGCAGACTGGTCGCTAGCTGGAAGAGGTTCTCTGAGGCTACAGATGAGTGGTTGAGCATGCACATATGAGAAACAGCTGCACAGTTTTTTCCTGGGAGAGCTGGATGTAGTCATATCTTGGTCAACTCTGGTCATACCCCACAGGCCAAGTGGGGCTTTCAGGCTGATTTTTGTTCCTATGTCTTTGTGCATGTGGGGTAAGGGAAGGTGTGTTTGGCTCATTGGCTGTCTCTGAGCTGAGGAACCTGAAAGTTTTTGTTAAAGTGACTTCACCTTGCTGTCTACATCTTATCCAAATAGGACTCTACATCTGCAAACAGAGGATCAAAGAGTTCACTTCACTGTCTGGCCACTGGAGCTGTAGACAGTACAGCACAGGCCAGGTAGATGCCAGACTGAGTGAGTAAGTGAAGTACCAGCGGACAGTTTGGAGGGAGAAGGGTTTCACATGTTCCTCTGTTTGAAAGCACACTGCAGATGGGAATAAGCTGTCCCAGCTCTAAGCTAAAATAATTTCACTTGCCTTTCACTTGCCTAAAAAGCAAAATGCATGTCAAAAAAAAATGAACAGGAAAATAAGCCTTTCAATCAGTGGCATTCTCAGTTTCTGGATAAAGTCTCAGCACCAGTAAAACACACAGGAGAACAGACTTCTAAGTGTACGTGATAAGATTAATTTGTGTTTTACGCCCTTTTCCCATCTGAAGATAAAGCAGAAATGGAAAGGGTTTCCACTGGTATTCTAGCTGAGCAGTCCTATTGAGAATGATTGATTTCCAGGGCTTAAATGAGTTTGTATCTGAATACTTACAAGTCTGTTTAGTCTTCTAATGACAAAAACACTCAAGAATGATTTCTTCCCCCTCAGGAAAAGAGGAAAGGAAGGAATGTTCTTCTTCCTTGCTGCTGTTCTTCGCATTGCAAAAGCAGGCCTGTGCTTGATTTGTATCAGTAAGAACATTATCTGGGCTAATGTGGAATTTATACAGGAGCCTCGCTTGCAAGCAAGTGCAACACATGCCTTCCAAGGGAGTTACATTGCACTGATGTTTATCTGAATTATTTGAGGATTTCTATCGTTTATACGCAAACTGGTCCATTGACTACGACACAAGTTGGAAATGGAAGGTTTAGTTGCAATTTGCTACCAGCACAAACATCTTTGCTGATTTTTTTTGCTGATGTTTACCAAAGATGCCTGCACTGTGTTATTCCCATTGCAATCAACTGTTCCCACTGCTATTATTAGGAACACCCAGCCTCTCTTTCACTGATTTTAAAGAAACAAAATAAAGACAAAGGATGAAATAGACAGGTGCCTTCCCTAAGGCATCTAACACACCATTCTCAGGAGCAGACAAATCATTCCAGGAAGGGGATGGAAAACTGGTTACTTAAAACCAGCTGTGCTGAATCCCACAGAAACATAATGTGGGGTGCTCTGTTGCATCACTGTGACAATCAAATAAGCATGGACCTATCACATAGGGATGAAGAAAAAATTTTATCATTCAATTCCTACGCCTATTCAAAGCCAATGATTCCGTAGTTTTAAGATTGGTTACACCATAATGAGACAGCATACTTGAAAGTAAACTGACATCAACTACAATGATTTATTATGAAAAAGAATTAAATAAGAGATTACTTGGAGCTCAGTAGCTGCAGCATTTTAAAATGGAAAACTAAAAGTTAGTGCACTTGTTAGCTGCTGTGTCAGTTCAAAACTATGCCCTCCAAAACAGGCTCCCAAACCCCTGCTCAGCAGGTTGTACGTCAGTTTGCTCTTAAGTCCCAGTCCTTAGTCCTCTTTCAGGTCACAAAAAGACCAAATTGCTCAAGCAGCAAAAACGTCCGCCTTACCTGCATGCTCTGAAGGTATTGCTGAGCTATTTTGACCCCTGCCCAGATAAAATACTGTCACAAACACCCTGTCTCATGGAACATGCTATCTGGGAGTAAATTGCTTATAACACAAATTATAGTTGTGCAAGGAGCAGTGGATCAGAACATCAGCCTCTCACACCAGACACACAGCTTGAAGTTTGATGTTGGCTAATAATGATAAAAACAGTGAGAGGATGTGAATATATTATTTTTGTAGTGTACACTTAAAGCATGTTTTTACGCTCCTGATGTAGTGCTTGCTGTGTAGAAGTTAAAAGGCACCTTGCTTTCCTCCAGTGACCTTGATTTTGTTGCCAAAGTAGGCCCAGGACCACCGGGGAGCAGATCACCAAATGTGCCCCTGTGCTGAGACCTGCATCTCCAACTGATCCACCCCTGTGGAAGTGATTGCTGTTCCCCTTCTGAGGGAAATCAGTTGAAGCATCTCATTATGATTTTGTAATGTCCACTTTCTTCAGGCAGGACTTTTGAAAGGCATGAGCTTTCTCTGGAGTACCTTGTGATAACCTTGGTTTATACACCACTATGGGATTAAAGCCATTAGCCACCTTGTCCCTTTAGCAGCATCACTGAAATAAGAGAATGAATTATCTTTGAAATGCAGTTTATTCTACAAACATTTAGAGCGAAATCTTCAGCTAATTTCCATAACTGCATATAATACCAGAAAGAAAAGGCACAGGAGAGAAGTACAGTCACTTGAAGGTTACTCACAGCTGTTTTCTAAACTACCCACTTGCTAGAGAAGTGTGAAACAGGAGCTGAAATGTCTTATTTAGTTTATGCTCATGTTCTCCTCTTTGGACATTTGGTTTCCACACATCCGCATTCATCCACATGCATATATGTGAATTTGAGTGTCTTCTGCTCAGCGCAAACCAGTTCCACCTTCTCTACGTGACTCTTTTTTTCATGGCAGCAAATGCATTTATGTTCCATTTCATTGTTCTCAAAGGAATATCTATAGAAATGAGATTTGCACATCAGTCCACCAGTTGTTTTCTTCCTAAACCAGTCTGTATTTGCCACTCTGAACAGAGGTACTTCTAATGAGCAAAGGAATAAAATTTACTATCTATTTTTCTGCTTATTCATAACAAGCTTTCCCCAGGATGCTACTAGCCATGCAGGGCCAGATCCTCTGAAATCAGTGAGGAAAACACCAAAAACTTGGGGGATTTGGGATTTAAGCCCATTGCAGCAACGTAGAAATGGACAATTCATGCAGAGGAGACCAAAGAACAGGAAAAAACACCATCAAACCCCAGAGCCATGAAAAAAGATGAGTAAGGATGGGAAATTAATAAATTAAATGGTCTCTTTTCAAAGGGGCCTATTTTCATGTCTAAGATAAGGCACTCCTGTCACACCAAGGACATTTTGTCACGTTGCTAACAGCTGCTGCTCTGCACACTCAGTTTCCCAACCAAGAAACTTCTTTAAACAAGAAGCCAGGAGGACCAGACACATAATAAGGTTTCCTACTTACACAGAATAGGTACTGCATGTCCCTTCACAGAAGGGCACTGGGACTGGAGCAGCAGACTTACAGTGCTTGTGAACAATGTACTGCTCTTTCACACTGCGTTTGCATTTATGTGGCAGGTCAATACCTGTGGGGAAGAACATTGCTGTTAGACTTCTTCAGACAATGGAGTAAAAGAAATTTGGAAAGACATCTGCTGGGAAGCCAAGGGCAGATCGTTCTACTAAAACCTCTTGTAGTTTAAATGCAAAACATAACAAAACAGAACAAGCAACACACACACAAAAACAAAAACAACACAAGAAAAAGAGAATGCAAAGAGGCACCAACTCAGCAAAGCAATTCCCCATTTGTTTAGACACTTCTCTGAGGACTGGCTCAAATAAAGACTTATGATGAAGTTCACTTAAGGTGCTGTTGAACGAAGATGAGGAGGAGACATGAAGTGTTCTGTTAGCTAGTTAGTTAGTTTGTATTATAATTGCTGTAAGTGTTAACATTTATGATTCTATGACAACCTCTAGTTTTAGGGTGGATGTTATAGAGTCCTCATTGCAAGAACAAAGTAAGTTTTGAGCCTCAATTATGAGATACAAAAGAGCTCTGCTGATAAATGAACAGCCTTCCATTCTATGGAAAGTGCAAGCTCTCAGTGCATGCAGAAGGGCTACAAGCAGTGGAGAACCTAGCCATATTTGAGTAGGGAATTAGTGATTTAACATACTTACATGTCTTACAACAGCCATCTGAAGTCACATCAACAGTCCCCTGTATTGAAAGCAAACCAGAGAAGTTCAGATACTCAAGTCTAGCTTGCACATATTGTTAAGCAGCTGGTAGAAACAAGGGGAGTTCAAAAACATGCCCTCATCTGTAACCAACACACCAACTCCTCATCGGACCCATTTGTGTCTTGCATACCAGTTTTATGCAGAACAGCTTTAAAAAAAAATCCATCAGGGAGTAACTTTTCTTTAAGTCTACTCACAAGCCACGGGATGTTCCGTAACACGTGCCTGACCTTACCTAGGTTCTGTTGAAGCCAGCACAAGAGAGGCAACTTTGAAGCCAAAGAATGACACCTGCTCCTGAACTCAAACAGCCTGACTTACACAAAACCTACCCAAAGGTAAATCAAGTCAATGGCTGTCAAGACCTTTCTGAAAGTTACTGGTTTCACTTTGATCAGTGGTTTCACTGATCACTGACAGCCACGTCACGAATGATCTCCGATCATTCATCTACTGTTTCTTTGCTTACCAATGCAACACGTAGCAGAGGACTGTGTTCATCAGTTCCCCCAAGGCTCCATGGTAAGTTATCATTTGTTTGCTTTCATTTTGTAACTCTGGTGTTTCCTAATTGATGAAAAATCCCGCTTTGTCATTGCCCCATGACTCTCCTCTTTCAAGTTCTAGTTCTTTACTTCACAAAAAGCGTGCATGCTGCTCACACATACTTTTGTTATGCTTCCTGGGACAGTCCATTCAGAGTTGAAAAAGCACATTTCCTTCAAATAGGTTGATCGACTCGGAAAGGTCAAGAAAAAGTGAAGTGACCCATTCAGAAGAGTAAAGAAATCTCCCAGAGCAATGGCATGGCTCATCTCAGGAGGCTTTTTTTCTAGTTCTAAAATACTTACTGGGACACAGTTTGATTCCTCAAATGGTAGGCAGACCTTTACTGTACTAGTCAAGGAGAACTGGCCCCCTGATTCGGTGCATGTGTACTGAGTACAGTTATCATATGGTGCTTTATAACTCTTTCCAACCTGAAAAGCAACAGGAAGAATAAATAAATCATAATATAGTATGAAAATACAAACAGAATAATGCAATAGTCATACAGCCCCTGGCAGAAGGGCTGGGATGTACAAATCAATCTGATAGTGCTGAGGTGTTGATTTCACATCTACCAAGCTCACTCACTACCAGCCTCCACAAAATCCCTTTTCTGGTCACCTGCATGGAAAGAAGCACAAGCTAGTGGCAGAATAAATATAGAGGTATGAACAGAAATGCTAAGAGACACCACGATGTATATCTGATAATATAGGTGGAATGAAATATAAACAGAAGAATTCAACAGGATTTCAGCTGTTTTTTAATAGATGGAAGAAAAGCAAATAGTTTGAAAGAGGAAAATAATCTTCATAATAGAGGTTAATGGATAAAAGCAAAACCTCCTCATGGTAACCACCTTTTAAGTGGAAGCATAAAAATTCTATATTGGCACAAGAGAAGCCAATTGCAACATAAATTTTCAAGGAAAGAAAGGATGGAACAGAAGAGATGCTGAGCTCAAGAGCTACCAGAGGAGAAATATCACATAAGACAATAGCCACTGGGTGAGACAGTGTCATTAACTGTTCACAGCAATAGCAGGAGGTAATAAAAGCAAACAGCCAGCCTGAGGCTCAGCTCACATCTACGCAACACTAAGCTGAGAAGACCTAGTGTATTATCTGGGTTTGTTACTGAGGTGCACTACATACACCATAGCAGCTATGACACTTTCAATTTCTGCCCCAGCAAATTTGTAACAAGTGTTAGTACAGTTACATGGCTTGCTCAAACTATTTAGCCCTGTATCTTCAGGGCAAGATAATGACTCTGTTTCCAGTACTGGAGCAATATAATGTGAACCCAGCTCACTTATCTCTGCAAAAGCAGTATTACACAATGTCACCACCCCCTACAAATTCCTTCTCTCTGCTGCATGCCAGGAAGAGGGAGTGACATGATTTCCTTTTCTGACAGAGATAAATTATTTTCAAAACAGCAGTGTCTGCAAGATGCACACAGCAAAGAGAGCAGCCATATAAACTTTGACATTTACTTTGGAAATACAGATATTTTCTAATCTCTGAAAGGTCTTCCCAGCCTCAGAATGTATGACTTCTAAAAGCACTGAAGTCAATTCAGCTCAGTATGCAAAGCAAGGGAGCGCTCACCTCGATGGTCACACTGCCAAATGGAAAGTTTGCCACACAAGCCTCTTGCTGACACTGGCTGCAGCACTGACCCTCCTTTTCCACGTAGCGGAAACCCTGTGGGAATGAGGTCACCATTAGCTTGCATTATCTTGTTCATGAAACACCTTTGGATCAAAGCCACACTGGAGATAGCAGGGAAATGAGCCCACTTCTGTTTTCCTTTAGAAAGCTTTTGGAACCACTTTAAGCCTGACAATTAAAGATGGCAATTTCTTTCCAGTTTTGAATAGTGACACCTGGGGCACTTCACTTACCATGTAGACCTTGTTTTCAGCTACTCTTCTTTTTGCTAACACACAAGTTAGAACAAATAAATTAATTCATCATAAGATTATTTGCGAAGTCTACCACCAGTGCTTGATATGATATGATTATTCACCAGATTCATCAGTGTCAAACACATGAAGATCATGCATCAGTTATTTCCTTCCCTGTGCTTTAGGTATCCATCAGTCTTTTCATGAGTGTGGCTGGCTTCAAGAAAAAGGATAATCGTTTTATCCATTTTTTAGGATGGATAGAGAGTCCAGCCTAATCTGGTTGAGAAAGAGAAGGAACCATTCTTTGCTTATGTTCAGAAATAGATTGAACAGTTTTTGTTCAGACTCTCAACTCATGAGTACCGAGTAGTGTCTGGAAACACATAAACAGCCGTGCTGTTTCTCAGTGATCTTAATTTTTGAGCTGAAAACACCAACAGAATGGCATAAACATCATCTTTCAGCAGTAAGACTTCTCCTTAGTAGCTTTGCAGCCATTCATCTTCAGAGCATCCCTCCAAGGGTAATTTCTTCAGTTTGCTAGAGCAAAAATGGCCAGCACTGTAAAAAGGACTTTACAAAAATTGAACAGAAGATTATATCCTGCTATCCTTCAGCAAGACAGTACTTGTACTACCCGAGCTTTACAGTACACCCTCTCAACAGCCATTGTTGGTGGAGGGGCTGTGTGCAGCACTGACCTGCTGGCAGGTGGTTTCGCATTTCACTGGGATGCACTGGATGCGGTTGGTTCGTGTCACAGCATCCTGCTCATCTGTGCACACACAGTCTTCACAAGAGCTTTTTGGCACCACTGCCCCAGGCTGAAAAGATAAAGGAAATCAGAGAGAAAACAGGCAATGGCAAGAAATTGGTGGGTGTGAAGAAACGTGTATGTCCGCTGGACTATCGAAAATTAATTATAATACTCAGTATTTATTTTTGGCAGAACTTCCTGGAAAGAATGTCTCAGATCTTTAATTGTGAAACCGATGCTGTCGATATCACACATTTTGCATGAGGTTGACACACCCAAGTGCACTGGACATATTGCGTGAGTTGTTACGTTATCTCATAAACTCCGTACTTCATTTTTTCCTCAGCTTGATCTAGTTATTAATCTCACAGCATCTAATGAGCTTTTAAATTTGTGTTCCATCACAGTTCTGACTTCTACACTCTAAAACCTAAAGATCTTTAACTGTCTGATTTACTAAAGAAGATACTGGTCTCTAGGATTACCCCTTCATGAGTATTTCCAGTAACACATAAGGTTACTGGCAAGGAAAAATTGTAGGCCACTTTAATCTTGTTGCTTATGTGATTGTTGACAATAACAGGTTCATAAAATTCTGATTCAGGCTGCATCAACCCATGGAAAGAAGTGTCTGCAAGAAGGCCTACCTTAAATTCAACTCCTTCAGAAACACATACACCTTTTGGTACTGTAAGAAAAAGAAAATGAAAAGGATGTGCTAGGAATGATATAACCAGTTATAGTACTCAGCTCAGAATTCTTGATGTTTTAGAGAAGGCAGAAAGTAGAACTGAGTTTATTTGCAAAGCCTCCATAGCCTGCACAGTGGAAGGAAAAGCATAGCTAGTACACATTGCTAACTGTCATTTTGAAGCCCACATGTAACATCTGCTCAAATGTTATACACGAAGTTTGCAGTAATTCTATATCCTGGTATTTTCCATATGGCAAAACTAATTTACTTCATATAGTTTTACCCATACTTGAAATTAGTTGAGCTTTTCTTTATTGTTAGCCACCTTGCTAGTTACTATGTAAATGGGAAGCTGGGTGAGGTATGCAATTCCAGAAACAAGATTTGGCAGCAGAACTTCTGGATAGGTTCACTGTAATACAAATTCAGTATTTGATCAATCGCATACTGATATTTCACTGAATATTATCTATGGAGAACTTACAGCACTTATTCTTGCTCCACAGAATGTATCAGGGAGGGAAGGAGAGAGGCTACTACTTGTGATTGTGACTCATTTAGAAAAACTGAAATAGTTCAAGGACTTAAAAATCATAGAATTATAGAATCCTAGAATGGCTTGGGTTGGAAGGGACCTCAAAGATCACCCAGTTCCAACCCCCTGCTGTGGGCAGGGCTGCCGATCATCAGATCAGGCTGCCCAGGGCCCCATCCAGCCTGGCCCTGAGTGCCTCCAGGGATGTGGCATCCACAGCTTCTCTGGGCAGCAAGTGCCTGGGCCTCACCGCCCTCTCAGTGAAAAATTTCAAAAGAGCATCTTAGGGAAACATGGTACTTACTACAGGAGAAGATAGGACAACAACCATCCTCAGATATAGCTACCACTGGCTGGAAACCTAAGTCACATGCTGTTTTGTTGATAATGCAGGTTTTTATATCACATTCTGCAATGGACAAATGGAGATAAAGTAAGCCTGATCATCCTGTGCAGTAGTTTTACTCACAGCCTAAAGCTTGAACATCCACAAAATAGATGATTCTCAAACCAAACATCTTTTGAGGTTGGGATTTGTTCAGGTTAAGTTTCTTGAAGCTTGACCTACTGTAAAGCTCTTTCATCACCATATAGTTCTAGCCCATGTTTCTCCTTCTGTTCCCCCACTGGATGTCATCTCCAACAAAATATACATGCTTATCTCAGAGAAAAAGGGAAATGACAGAGAAAAGTGTTGGGTTAAAAGTAAATGAGTTAGAGTGGAAAAAATGAAGAGGTAGTGGTTGAGGGTCAGAGATGTAGAAGTAGAGAGATGCAAGGCAGAGCACCCTGCTCTGAGCAGTGCCCACAGGACATCCAAAGGAGCCTGATGGATCTTTGTTTGTGAGTATAAAGGAATGAGGAAGAGGAAAACATCCCAATACTGCCAGGATCTCTTGTCCTGCAACCTCTTATGGATGTTAGGAATAAATGTCCGGAGCCTGAGTAGACTATGAGGGGGAGATATCTAGTAGGTCATAGCACTAGTTTAGAATACAAGCTGAACTAGAGGAGGTCTCTTTTGACAGCAAGAATAAATAGCTACTCCAATGTGCTTATTTGAATCTGCTAGCTGTTGGGTCACCATGAGGCAAGCGATGCTACTTGATGACATGATGGCACACAAATCATTGACGTACCACAGACTGTCTCTGTGCAGCATGGATCATCCAGACGTGGTTTTATTTTGCGTACAAAGCCCTCTTTAGTGCAGTTGATAGGTGGGGATTTAGCACAAGGGCGGGGGAAGCAAGAGATATTCAAGGTCTCTTCATCACAAGTACAGTATTGACAGTCATGCTCCCAAGCCTCTCTAGGCTGTGAAAACAATAGAGGTAATCATTAGAAGACAAAAACTAGAAGCATTAGATTAATAGATGCCTGCCTGCTATGATGCACAGGTCTGGATTGCCTTATTCCACGTGTAGGAAAATTGGAGTTCAAATTCCAGAGGAAGAGAAGAAAAAATGCTCTCTGCCACTTTCCTTTGTAGGTTTATGTGTTACCAGAAGGGAAATGTGGTACTTCTACCAGAAAAGTGATTCCCACAAGCTGCTAATTCTGTTTCCATATCTCTAGTAATTAAAAAGTTCTAGAGTTAACAAAATCTGCTGTTTTCTTCCCCACTGTCATCACAGTTCACTGGTATTTAAGCTTAGAATTAAAAGAAGAAACTCATGCAGTTAATTTTACAGTAGGTCACAGCACCCAGCTTGTATAAAGTTAGAGTATAAAAGTTAGAATTTTCCTTTTCCTTACCTGTTTCACTGATCCATCTTGTGCAGTGCAACCTACAAAACAAATCAGATTGCATTAGCGATAACTGAACAGGGAAAAACAACAGAAGCAGCAGGACAGGAATAGGAGGCTCGTGAAATCTGAGAAATGGACAGAAAGAGAAAGATTAAGTGTGCAAATTCACAGGTTATGTAGCCAAAACATCTTAAATATCCCTATCTTTGATCTCGCAAAAGTTTCACTTTATGCGTAAAAGTAGGAGGAAAGTGTCAATCAGAAGCATTTCCAGCCTACCTAGAAAGGGTCCGGTATGAAGGCCTCCCTCATTTCCTCTGTACCCAGAACATCTCACTTATATGCACTTCTACATAGGGTCTTACCATCCCGGCTCATGGCAATTTTTACATTATTTCTTACCGCAGACTGAAACACAGATGCCATCTTGCTCATTCAGCAGAATATTCCCATCAGGGCAGTAACATCCCTCAACAAACACTGGTGTGTTGTTTCGGGAGGGGAGGGTGTCCATAACGACTTCTCTGCACAATTAGAATATAAACAGAAATGAATGAGAGGCAGAAATGTGCACAGGGACGAGCAGACACCTGAAACCCAGGGGAGTGTCATCTTTGAGCCTTCCTTGGCACTTCTCAAGTTATGGACCTTTGCCATAGGAAATGACTCACCTGCTGAAGCAAGTGTTTCTTTTTGCTTCCCCACATGCCTTGTAGACCTGATCCCGAGCACAGGTGGCCTCTGTAGAGCATCACAACACAGGAGTTAGGAAGCCCAGGACCACTCATACCTTTCAGTGCATGATGGACAAGTAGCCAACACAGCCCAAGCTCCTGCCCAGCAAGGGGTCCCTGCATCTTCAGCAAGAGGAGCTTCATACATTCCGCAAGTGCTTGCAGCAGTACCAGCGGTGCTTAACCAGAATCAAAGGCCCTGAACAGGCAGTGAGAAGAGAAGCTGTGCATTGCCATCTAGTGATGAAGTTGTAGCTAACATGAAGAGGAGAAAAATGAGAAATGTCCTAACCCACTCCTCTGCGAGCTTCTCAGGAGAGCCCATGCACCTACTTCCTACTTGTTTTGCACCATTTCTAGAATGCAACTTCTCTCTCTCTCTCTTTTTTTTTTTTATTAAATCTGTTCCCGTTTTTCTCAGGTCCTGAGCAGCTAAAGAAATATTGATGCAGAGGAATAGAAATGGTTGTGTACGTTAGGAAAGAGCTGATCAGAGCCACTTCTGCAGTAGGTCTTTGCCAGGCTTACCACACTGCCCACTCGTCTGCCCCCTCCAGTCCACACAGACCCCATGGAGCCCGCACAAGGCTGCGTATGTCTGCATGCTCTGGCACTCAGTGCTGGGGTGCTGCTGCGAGCACCTGCTGGCCACACACGCCTCATAGTAGGGCTGCGGGGGGACCACGTGGTGGCACTCAGTCAGGTTCCTTTGCAAAGGAAGGAAACAAGGAAACAGATACAGCATTTTACTTTCTTGGGCTACTTAGGTTACAATTCAACTCACAGCTGAACTGATCCCCACTCAGAGAAAGCATCAAGGCAAAAATACAAAGACAACTTGCTGTGATTGGCAATACACCCACATGAGTGGTGGGGTGCTGGCATGGGATGTCCAGGGAGGTGGTGGAGTCATCCCTGGAGGAGTTCAAGAACTGTGGAGATGTGGCACTGAGGGACATGGCCCAGTGAGAAATATTGGTGGTAGGTGGATGGTTGGACCTGATGATCTTAGAGATCTTTTCCAACCTTAATGATTCTACGGTTTAATTAAGAATGAGCTTTACCTCCCATTCTTTACAATGCTTTGAAACAAAGCAATTTTACATTGGAATGACATGAGCAAAGAAGAGTCTTCTGAGCAGCTCATGACTGTAATTCTATACATTGACACTGTAATGTCAACATGGTTGGCAATCCTATTTTAAACAACGTTATTTAAAAAGCAGACATACACATTTGCCTGCTATATTCTGACTGTATTCCTTTTCATTCAGAGCATTCAGATAGATGGTAAGCGATTGCCAGTTTCTGCTAAACTTATCAAGAAACCACAGGCAGAGGGAGTGCCAAGCAGCACACACAGTTAAGGGAGGTCTGATGCTGTTACAGCTGAAAAACACCTGCCAAACATGGGAACATTCACACATCAGTTCACTGCTCAGTTTTGCAAGGTATGCTAGAACTCAGATTTTCATTGTGTCCTATAAGCAACTCACCCAAGTCATATAGTTAAGCACAAAATTATCTTGTGGACTTATTATTTGGCCTCCTTGGAAGTTATCTTACCAGATGATTTTACACAGCTCAGAAGGCTCACAGTGCTGATAATTTTCAATCTTAGCTGGTTCTGAGATGGCTGGATTACAGTATCTGTTGGTAGAAACTGGGACTTTCCAATCCAATGCCATCTCTTTGAAGGACTCAATGACCTCACCATTCCTCTTCCTAGCATCATCAGACTTCTGGTTGGTGCATGTACCTGGTTGCAAAATATAAGCAAAGAGACAATTCAGGGCTGTTTGATGCTGATAAAGCTGTTTTTACATAAAACAGCAATACCTGGTGGGAAGTTCACGTGAGAAAGTAATGACACACAGGGTCCTGAGTGGGCTCACAAGAGCTTTGTAGGAGAAGGCTAGAGGAAATAGTTTGCCATGAAAACCAGAGCAAAGGTGTTGCCTAGTGCATTCCTTTGGATGGATAAAGCAACTGAGATGGCTCTAACTAGCTCAAGACCCGCCATAATGAGTAGGTATGATCAAAAGTAAGAGCTTAGAAAGAGCACGTCTTCAGCAGATGTACAGAGTGGAAGGAAGTGACTCAAAACATTGTCTTCCAAGAGTGTCTTTCCATCAAAAAGAGATAAATTTGTTAAGATTGTATAACATTAACATAGCAAGAATTGGAGTCTCATTGGAGTTGCAAGAATTTGGAGATGTTTACAAGGGGACAACAGAAAGAAGGAGGAAAATTTACTGCATTCTTTACTGTCAGCAGATGAGCATACTCACCACACAGTCCCATGGTATTGTTATAATACTTTCCAAAAGGGAGTTTTATGTAAAATGCAAGTCGACTGTAAGAGACATAAACTTCTAATTCAGGTATTTCAACGATAACGTAAAGGCCAGAGCTGGCTATCCTGATACCATTCTTGGAAATGTCTGGAACAACTTTCTTATCATTAAACAAAACCTAAAAAGAAGAGAAACAAAAGGTCTCTATGGACATTCCTCTGTTCAATAATATATAGAGTTCATGTAACTCAGATGAGCACAAATTCAGTTCTCAGGTGCACAAAATGAAATCTGAAAAAGGCAGTCATTTAGGCAGTTCCTGATTATGCCTTTTTAATATGTTGTAATTTACACCTAAATACTTACATCAGGAAGAAAAACAATAAATTGTGTGACGATTTCAAGCTTTTGGAATATACAAAGTTTTGCTGACACAGAGAAAAAAGAAAGAGCAAGGAAGCAATGTAACTGCATTTCCTACAGTTATATTTTTCTCAAGCTTGATCCTCTGACATGGCAAGGCATTTGGCAGTAGGGTAATGTAACTACAGCAAAGTAATGAGAGTTCGTTTTAACAAAATACTTTACCAAGTTTGTTTCTTTTCCATATTCCTTTGCTTGTGTCAGAATAACAAGAGAGTTGGAGTGAAAAATGAGTAGGGACATTGAACAAATTGCTCCATCGGTGGCACCACAGTAGTAGTTGTCTATGTGAATCCAGAACTTTTGAGAGCTGGGCTGAATTAACTCCACGAGGACATATGTGCAGTTTTCTTTGAAGTGATAATACGTTCCATCAAAAGTCACATAATGCTCGTTTCCCCACCCACTGCAAATACCTGGAAAACACACTTCAAGTTTAGTTTCTCAGCTTCTACCTGGTTTTAATTCTTTTAATCTTTTTCAGTGAGGTCTGAAAAGACTAGTTTGGTGAAGAAAAGCTAGCTTAGCAAGCACATTTTTATCTGCTCTTAATACGTAATGTTTTAGGGGGGAATTCTGCTCCATTCCACCCTACTGAATCAATACAAACATAATATAGATGTTGACCACATAGATTCATAACAAAAATTTCACGAATTCACTTGCCACAGTACTTACACTGACACTCAAAGACTTCACAGCAACCAGTTTCATCATGGTGTTTCATGAATGGGAAACCATTGACACAGAGTTTCAGCTGCTGAGGAGGGCAAGCGATGCTGGACAGTTTAATATTATTTTCTTCTCCCAGGCAAGTGGCAATCTGGCAGTTTCCAAAGTTCCATGATTCATTAAACTATTGACAGATTGAAAGAGAGATGGAGAGGAACATAGCAAAGTAATGTAACAATCACATGCACCAACCACATTCTACTCAGATCCCTATCTGGTATGGCATTATTTACTACCTACTCTCTGCAAGCTAGAAAATATGAAGTATATAGCAATCAGTGCAGCTTTGATATCTTCTTCTGTTCTACAACATTTTGTGCATGTCTCAGGAACAAGGTCTTGACTGCTTCTGCAGGTGTGACATGGCTAGATGTGGTTTCCTAGCTGTTCTTCAGCTCGGGTAACTCTGCCTGTCTACAATGCTCTAGCTAAAGAACCGTATCTTCTTTCAAGTCTCTCACCTTTCTGGGAGGAATGAGCCCAAGACAGTCGCTCACAGGAGCCAGTGTGGTAGCAGGAACTAGGCTTGTTGCATTGGGAGCAGCTGTTGGTGGACAGGCTTCAGAGTTTGGCTCACAGGTCTCAAGGGCCTCAGTTTGAACGACTTTGCACTCTGCCCAGATTAATTCAATCTGGCACGATGCATTGCAAATGGAGTAAGCACAATGACCTGATACATTCATTGGCAGAGAAACATTTTCTCCTGTAAGGCCAAAACCAAACAGTTAGCACCGAATTGCCCCTGAAACTGGTAAATATTTGCTGTGAACTCTCAAGGTCTATGCATCACAGATCTGACACATACTCAGCCCTGCATGGAAGTAACTGGGTCTGCCTGCACCTGATGGCCACATTCAGTGTGTCTGCCTGCTGATCCTTGAAACTAATGACTGAATCAGGTCTCAATTCATCCAAATGGAAAAGGCTCAGGGAGAGCCACAGGTGGCAGATCTGCATTTCTTCAGCTCATCAGTAAATACACTGGTGGGAACTGAATATGAGTCCAAAAGGAGAGAATATCGAGTGTATCACTGAGTGCATCTGGTCTTCACAAAGACCATGATATACATATTCAGGAGCTACTAAGAGATAAAGAGGAGCCTTCTCTCCTGTAACTTTGGAATAAGAACGTGGATTACAAACCTGTGTTCAGGTTATGGGATTCAGGGGTTGTGCTGGAGTACATTGAAGTTAACATCTAATATAAGCTTTCTTACACCAGGGGTATCCAAACCAGGACTATGTTACAGAATGCAGGTGAAAAGCAGTTTTGGAGGTGTTAGTTACAGTTCATGGATGTAACAACTTCTGGTAATGTGTAATTGCAGCAGTCTGAATCATCACTTGCTGGAGCACATTTATCTAACAGTACATCTTCCCACATCAGTGGTGCAGAAAAAGTAAATTGCTTGGTTTCTCACCCATTTGTATCAATTGTCCATTGTCAGTGCAGAAACAGGGAGTGGCTACTGTTGATAACGGTGGTGTGGATGTTACAGGTTGCATAAGTTGTTCTGCAGGAAATCAAACCAATTAATATCCAAAGCCTCTGCTACTCTATATTCAAGCTCAATTACATCTATCACATTCTCTACATTTACAAGAAGAGGAACAAAGTCATTATTACACCTTCACCACATTCTGTACAGGTTCACACTAAAAACATTCCCTATATTTTAATAGCCCCAGTACACACATGCTGTATGCTACTAGGGTAATGCACACACTCCTCCAGGTGTGTGCATCAGGTATTTTTATGCAGAAGAGAGTAAGCCTCCCTTCCACTGTCTCTTATTTAATTCCCAACTAAGGTCTTCTTGACTTTCTAATATCCTGTAGGACTTCAACTGACTTCGGAGAGGTGACTTCCAGTGGCATACCATTTTGTTCTGTAAAGGCTAGTTGTTAAGAATCTGTTGATTTAAATACAGATGGGTCATTTAGACATTTAACAAGGCCACTCTGTACTCTGCTTTAAATAGCCTTTCCTTTCCTAGCTATTACAGCATTATATGTCTTATTCCAGGTATTACCAAATGTAGTAAACAGGAAACAAATAAGCTTACCATCAAGTCTTCAGTTCATCCACTCACTTGAATAGAGAAGCTATCTGTTAGTTTTGATTGCCTTATTTTGTGCAATTTGCTACAAAAGTTTTTTTTTTTAATCACTTTTTTTTTTTTTGCTATAATCATGACACAGCTTCATCTTTTCTTTTGATCTTTTTCTTTCTATTTTCTGTTTATTGTGTCCCCTTTGCCCTGCAACTTCTATTTTATGAAGAGATTAAACCACAAGGTAGCTTTATTTTCTTGTTCCAATGAGTCATTTGAGAATGACTTAATCCAATGTAGAAAACAGTACAGTAAGAACAATAGTGTGAAATAAAAGACAATGAGAAGGAGAAAAACAAGGTTTAGAACTATGAAATTTTGAGAATAACAACAGCAGAGTGTCAGTTGCAGAAGGCCCAAAGACACTGGAAAAGCCATGTTGAAAAATGGCTAAAACTTTCTATGCTATCTTTACATTGACCATAAGGATTTTAAAAATTACAGATTTGATAGTACCTTGTGCTGGTGCGGATGGTGTACTGCAGGGGATGAATGTTTTAATGATCACTCCACTAGGGCCACAGAAAGCATTACCACACTTAGTCCCATCAGTCTGGCTGTATATAGTTTCATTTAATGAGTAGGTCTTCCCATTGTAGCAACAAAGGCAATCTGAGGCAATAAAAGAGTAAATACCATGGTACCAGAGAACGCTGCCTCATAATATAAATATAAATGAGAAGAAAATCAAACTCTGGATTTACCATTCATATATGCAAAAATGAATTACCTGTCTGAAAAACATTATCAGTTTCTACTTGAGAAGTTGCACTGGGAGTCTATATTATTTTTTTTAAATGAGCTGGAATTTTTTTATTGCTGGTTCTTCTTGGAGTCAGCTTATTGGCTGGTGAAAGTATCAGAACTGGCACTGTCCTTGTCCAGTCTAGAGCACAGGGATATTCAGCTTATTGGCTGGTGAAAGTATCAGAACTGGCACTGTCCTTGTCCAGTCTAGAGCACAGGGATATTCGCAAGGAGTATGGCTGGGACTACTGCTTTGATGACTGTTAAGACCCTGGTGCTTCCATTACCACTAGTGAGGAATGCGCAGCAATAAACAACTTTCTTTAAGTATATAAGAAGTGCTACAATTTTTTGAGAATGTGTATTCAGGAAACACAAAGAGATGTATCTGTATTACTGTAAAAAAATCAGCACAATTGAAGAAGTGTTGTTGACTGAGTCACCCTGCATTTTGAGGATGTGGCTTCTGCTATATATGGGAATGAACTCTTAAGCAAGTGTGTCCCTGAGGGGGACTGCTCTTAAGGTAACCATCTAGGCTTCTTACATAGTTAGAGGACAGAAAACAGCACCTCTAGATTTATCAACATGTGATGTTGGGTGTTCCAGTCTCATTATCACTCAATGAAAGGTGGTCAAATATTACCTTTGGAGTCTTCAGTACACAGCTGCTCTTCAGGATTGCTGAAGATAAAGAGGAGAGAAGACTTGTTTTATTGACTTGAATCAGTATGTGGAAATGTGTGTGCAGTGGTATCTGTCTGCAGACAGTATCTATTTCTACAAAAAAGCCTGCTCCTTCGGGTTTTAATGATTGTTGCTGCCATGATTTCCTGTGAACTTTAACCATACAGTGCATAGCTCTCCAGTGCTGTTGTATCTCCCTTACCATCAACTGACCTACCATGAAGTGCAGTCAGGGAGGGAGACGCACTCCCTCCTCTCCTCATCAAAATACGGCTTGTCAGGGTTACACTCTGGGTAACAGCCTGGAAAGTTAAAGTAAACAAAACACCTTTAGTCTGCTTTACGTAGATTCAAGGCAATCACATAAACACCTATATCAGATGCAGATTTTATCCCAGTATGAATATGATGCAGTATAAATGTTCTTCATTTTCCCATTTTCCATGTCCTCTTTTTCCTTCTCCTCTGAAAGTTTTAATGAACTCTGTCAACAGATGATTATTCTCCACGAATTTAGACTCAGTGACCTTGCATCTCTGCCCAGTTTAAAAATAACACGCAAATTCTGCTGCAAATGGTACTATTGCACAGAGAATTAGCCTCAGGCAAGGCACGGCTAGTGAGTTTCTAGGGCAAATGAGATATTCCTCCAAGGTAAGACAGCAATCTTGCTGCTTAAGGCATTTAAAATCAGACAAATCTTCAACAAACTGCATCAAAGTCAAGGAAGAATTACCTTCTAAGCTGTACAGTATATTTCCACATTTTCCTTGTGGGTTCCTGCAGGTCTTTAGACAAGGTGCGCCACAAGGTTTATAGAACCACTCATGTTTGTCAGGTGGATTGTAGTAATCACAGAACACAGCTGGAACAGAAGGGAAAAAAAAAAAAAAGAAAAACAAACAAAAAAAACCTCCAAGTCTCAGACACTGGGAAGGATTTATTTTCTAATTCTTGCAAACAAGATCCTATTAAGTCACAAACATGTTGAGATACCAGAATTCTGCTCTTCTTTCTCCCCCATGTGCCCAAGCACATGGAGCACCTCTTTTTTGTGTGTATTTCCAGTGCAATACTTACGGCAGATGGCTGGCGTTCTCCAGTTGATACAGACACCAGCTGTGCTACAGCTTCTTGCATAAGCAGCCACCGAGGTACAAAAGCACTCACAGTCTCCCACACTGTCACAGCCACAGAAGTCAGAAACACAAGATTCATAATATGGTATTGGATTCACCTATCAAAATACCAGCAGATTTGTTATCAGAGCTGTACCTCTTGCTCTATGTTTTAATGAAAGGGCTCTGAATTTCTGCCATCCTTGGCAGTTTCTTCAGCAGAACTGTCTGTGACAGTCTGGGCTTGTCATGACACAGCTAGAATATTTTACAAGAGGTACTTTTCTATTTTCACCTGTCTGGTAGACGTGGACTTTAGATCTTCTCTTTCTTATTTGTGTACTGACATTTACAATCAAGTGTCTTTCCAAGCATAATTTCTGCAGAATTAAACTACCTGGCTTTGGGTTAGCACAAGTGTATAGTGCCTGTGCTTCCTAATTGACAGATAGGCATGGAGTAAAAAATGAAATTATATTTCCACTGAATTTCACATTTCTTGTGTTTTAACCTGTGTCAGCATGAGCTAACCAAGGAAATTGGGCCAAGTTCACTCCTTAAGTGACTTACTAAACTGCACTGAAGCCTTGCATAGGCATTCTCGTTAAAAATTAGCAGCTCTGTTTCAGTTTAAATTAATTTGATGTATCTAAAATAAGCAAAATAACTTCTTTCTTTTGGTAATTTGAATAAACTTTCCCAAGGATACTCATAAAAGCAGCCCTATGCTGTTATCTCTAGATGTTACAAACTGATACCCACCTTTTTACGTCTGGTAGCCAATTATTATCCTCTTTGTCCTTGGTTACTCAAAACAGGCACCACTGTTTCCCCAGTTCCAAACAGCAGGATTTAACTGCCACAGCAGTAAGGAAAGGTTTTGAGAGAGGTAGCCCCTGTTCTCAAGGATGTTGTATAATAGCCTTTAATAGTAACAATTTGTGCACAAATGTGCTGCATAATAGCAACTAATGCCTGGTGTGAAAGTACTGATGATGGGAGAATAGCATTACCTTACTGTGGCACGCTTCAAAGACACTACTCTTAATGATGCTGCAGTGCTTCTGTCCCAAGGCAGATTTGAAAGGCTGATCAGCACACAGGTCTGTCATGTTGATATTGGAGCAGGTGCTTGTTATTTTCCAGCTGTTTCCAAACTCCTGGATGCTCATCTCCACAGACTGCCCTCTGGTTGTGAAGTCGTTCCTTGAGCGGCCATCGAAGTCCCCACAAAGGCCGCAGACTTTTCCCTGAGTAATTTGTGTAGGCGCAGTAAGTGGTTTGGTTATTTTAAGTGTAACCCACTCTTTGACAGAAATAAACTACAGAACAAGCCAAGGAAAAATAGCTGCGAATTTCTAAACAGCCATCAAAATATGTTTTAGAAAAAGCTGTACTGGAAGTGACAAGATCACTCTTTTAGCCCACCAGTACTCAAAATATCTGGCTTGGCTTCTAGCTCCCAATATTTTGGAGCATTCCATACCAACTGGACGATGAAACAAAACACAAAGCACGGCCCATTCACTGCTTCTTGCCCATGGGACTGAACACTTCTCCAAGCCCTGAATTTCAAACTGGGGTTTCAGTTCTGGCTGTCTGACTTCGAGTTTGAAATTGTAGTTCAGTCTGTTCTGCACCTACCTGGAAATATGGTGTCACATGAACAACAACTGTTGTCTTCTGGTCCCACATGAAGCTCATCCCTTGAGTTGTTTCAATCACAATGTAACCTCCTCTGAGATCCACCTTATAATTCTTCTCAGCTCCTGGATCAGTGGCTATCTCCTGAATTCTTCCTTCCAAAAGCCTGATTTCACTGCTCTGCAAGGAACAAATATATTGCATGGAAGGAAACCAAATAGAATAACAGCTCTGGTATTCTGTCTTTTGTCCTTCATCTCATTTTTCTGTAGTTCTTGCACTACATCTTAGCCTATCCCAGGGTACGTGAGCAAAAGACAAGACCTACTGAGTTCAATGGGAAACATCTGCCCATGCATGACAAGTCTTACTTCATGGTCACATAAATTGTCCTCATTCTAGATGAAATCTATTTTGCTGGCACAACAGTTCCCGAGTGCATGGGTAATTGGGCATGCCAGAACACTCCTTGTCACGCCACTTTGTTTCACCCTACCCTCACCCCCCACTCTGGGATACATTTCTTTGTTCTTTTGTGTTCGCTTTGGGGAAATGCTAAAGCTGAGTTGGAAGGAAGAAACTCATCCCTCTGTGTTGACATCTGCCCTGTGCACAAACCATGGCACGGAAATATACAACATGGTCCTCTAAATTTTTTTTTTCCACCCATGCACCACTAATATCACAGATGCACACATACACACATATGTATGCGGAGTGCTGTTGACCCCCTGCACCTGCCCCTTTCCCTGCAGAAGTATCCAGCCCTGGTAGCACCAACTACCTGCACCCTTCCCAGCTTGCCTGCCTTTGCTTTCCAGCCTTTTGATTAACATAGGTACTCTATAGCAACAATGGAGTTGAAATATAAGGAGAAAGTATATTTAACTGCTGCAAAATCAAGACTACAGTTCCTCAGTTAGGAATGATTCTAGACAAACCTCAAAAATCAGTGTGATCTTTAGGGAGCAGATGGAGAGAGACTTCCCACAGGCATTGTTCTGAATTACAATTCGGAAGGTGCCAGCATCCATGTTATTGGGACAAAAATCCTTAGAAAAATAAGATAACATTGTATTAGATCTTTTCATGTAATTATTCCAGTCTTAAACATTCTCAAGAACTCTAAATACATCAACCTGACTTCTGCTATTTTATCACGAGTTCACCAAAACTCCAGGCATTTTAGAAGAAGTAGCAGCTGAACTGCTAGTACATATTTGGCCAGGAATTTCAAAGAGAAAAGCTGAGGTAAAAAAATGAGCCTCTCATAACACCAGTCCTGCACAGCCAGTAGGTTTTAAATACTTTTTTTCTCAATATTAAAAAAAAAAACAACCTGTGATTTGGAGATGAGAAAGTGTCTCATTCAGTACTAACTTATTATATGTAATTGTTGTACGTGAATTGAGATCCATATGCTAACTTTTACATGCTTTTGATGCAAAAAAAAAAAAAAAAAATAGAATCATAGAATCATTTTAATTGGAAGGGACCCTTAAAGGCCATCTGGTCCAACTCCCCTGCAATGAACAGGGACACCTACAGCTAGATCAGGATGCTCTGTCAACCTGCTGTCTCTACTGTCACTCTTGAATGATCAAGAGAAACATTAATTTTCAGTGCTACATCAATCCCCTCCTTTGCAGATGGTGGAGTTACACCAGGAAAGGGCAGCTCAGCCCAGGAGTTAATCATTTAGGATCACACAGTGCCCTCTTGTGTCATTTCTGAGGGTTAATTGCTTTGGGTTTGTATGGAAGATACGTATCTGCTCTGAGTACAAGAGCAGGGGGGTTAAGTTCAGCTCACCAGTCTTCATTATTTTACATGAGGCAGCCTTTATAGAATCACAGAATCATTTGAGTTGGAAGGGACCCTTAAAGGCCATCTGGTTCAACTACCCTGCGAGGAACAGGAACATTTACACTAGATCAGGTGCTCAGAGCCCCTCCAGCCTGACCTTGGGTGTCTCCATCCACTGCCTTGGATGGAGAATCTGTTCCAGTGTCTCACTGCCCTTATTGTAAAATACTTCTTCCTCAAATCCAGTCTAAATCTCCCCTCCTTTAGTTTGAAACCATTTTCCCTTGTCTTATCAAATCATTTCTCAAATGGAACCCTGCAGTGTAAGCTGTGAAGAGCACATGGATAAGAATACAAGAAGTGAGATACCTGAGCTAGGATATAGTCACAGTCTCCCAGGAAATCAAACTTCTCTCCATCAAAGCTCATGTAGTGCCCGTTGCCATACACAGTGCAGGTTCCCTTGCAGGGATTGTCTGTGCAGTTCCACTGCCTTTTGTTACAGGTACTGGGGGGTGAAATGCAAAGGTTCACCATCTTTGTACAAAGTGTGTTTTTTCCTTAACTCCAAACATAGGCTGAATAACTGAAAGTTGAATCCTCTGCAGTGCTTCAAAGTAATCTACTCTGAGACTATGCCATATAATGGACTGCAAATTAAAAAATTCATGTTTTCTACCAAGACACGTGTATTTTGATTCTATTTTTTTTTCCTTTAAATATCACTGAAATCATTAAGGCCTGACAGCAGACAGTGGGGATTTAAGACCTAAGTTCAAGATGAAGAACTAGATAATTCAACCATATCTAACATACCTTGCGACCAGTTCTGTTCCTTATCACGGTGTGCAAACCAACACTACCTCCCACCCTCCCCTGGCAGACTTCACCTCCAGCTGAGGGGCACCACAGACAGAAAATTTTAGTTATCGTTCTCTTAGCACAGATACTCTGCAGATATTTTCCCTGTGTGCGATGTGTTCTCATAAGAAAAAAAAGACCTCACTGCAATAAAACCTCTTAATGGCTTCTGGGAGAACAACAGCTGCTTATCAGGGTTTGGCCTCACATGTTAAACATATTGCTTGTACTAGTGATAATCAAACCAGTGTTTCTGGCTGTTATCTTCTCTTATTTTCTCACTAAATAAGGGGTAAGGATTCAAAGAATTTTACCCACCACGATAAATAATATCTATGAGAACTATAGCAGCGTTATACCGGCAGTTGGAACAACTGGAGCATTCATCTGTCTTACTGGGAGATCTGTGCACCCAGAAGAATTCCAGGTTGCTGGAAGATCCCTGTGGTTCCTCCTTCCTCTACATTCAGTCCTTTTCTGGGGGTGAGCTGAGTCCCACAGTGACAGTCTCCATTCTTCCTTATACAATGAGCAGCCACAAACCAGCTTAGATGTGGCTGGGATTTCTAAAGCTGGAGTGGAAGCAGTTTGTAAAAAAAACGATGGAAATTCTTTGACATTTGGTACCCATTCCCTTAAATACAGGCTCATGCATTGTGGTGCAGAGAGGGAATGCTTCCTTTTTAAATTTTTGCTAGATGTTTGATGGCTCTGATGGTGAAGAGAAAGGCTTCAAAGGCATCCTGCCCCATGGATGTACTATGCACTATTTTTAACAGCCTTTGTTACAAAATGAGACTCCCTGGAATAACATACCATGTGTTGCAGTCAACTCTGATGGTTTCGCCAGGTTTATAAAAGTGACCTCCGTGGACACATGGGCATTGGTCTTTGGGAATACATCCCCCATTGCCATCCAAAACCAGCCCATCGGGACACATGCAACCAGAGACACATTCTGTGACATACTGCATATATAAAAACATGATACAAGGCAATACATTAATGCTCAGAACGTACAGGGACCCAGCAGAAGTGTTAGTGCTGGACTCCAAACTTTTTAGATTGTCTTTCAAAATGCCATGCCAGGAAGTTAGTAACAATCAGGCTACAAGCGTCACAGCTAGGTGGGTAGCTGCAGCTGCTGTGTTATCAGTGGAATGATTGGTCTTGTGAACAGTGTAATCTGTTACCGCCAGCGTTTGTTCAGGACAATCACACATGCACAATCATGTTGTCCCACACTCGTGACAGAAGGTGAAGCCCTTACACAGTGCATGTCCTGCGTCTTACAGCTCTTCTGACACTCTGAACCAATGGCACCAGGACTCGCTGAGCTGCAGTTGAAGTAGTACATAGGAGCTGGGCAATCTATGGGATGAAGAACATTGTAGGAGGGTCATTTGGTGAAAGTGATAAGGGTGTCATCAGCCACTCTGTGTGACTGAGTAGAGCATTTCAGAGGGCAGCATATGTCTCTCATTTACAGTTTTCATTAGATTTCCATTCTGTCTACCAACAGGATGTAGGAGGAGGCAGATAGCCTCTGAACTTTGGGAAATGTCATCATCTTTTGAAGAATTCAGCAACTCTGGGGACATTCTTATAAAGACAACTGTTACCAATAACTCGCACATTACAGGGAGAAAGTAAAAAATGTGCAAAAGACTAAAATGCTACAGAAAGCAAGAGATGTACAGAGAAACATTATAAACACTAACTGACATCATAATGCTATTATTTAACAAAATCTCACCTTTTACCAGGACAGTTTCTCCAATGCAGTCTAATCTTCCTTGAATGCATTTGCTAAAGAGATTTCATAAAATGAAACACATCAGTTCTTCACACTTGTCTCTCTCACTAGAGAGAAAGCCTCTGCAAAGCTTTGCTAGTAACACAAATAACAAATTCCCATCAAAATTAATATTTGGTACAGATGTGAATTGCCATCCCCAGAAGGAAGATAAGACCTAAAGATTAAATTCTTTCCTTTCATCTGTCACTAGTTTAGTGTATGCCTTCCCTAAATCAAGTCTCTCCTCAGCATTTCTCTTCCACTCTGTGAGATGGGAGTAATACCTTCTTAAGTAAGAGGCCTCCTAAATTACTAAGTAAATTGTATCTACAAAGCAGTCTAAATTTTTCAGAGAAAAATCCAAGAGTTGGAAGAGAGAGAGAGAAAACGCACATCTAAAGATAAAAATACATTGTTTGCATAATTCAGCCCTCTCCTGATATTTGTTACCTGTAAGCGAATATTTTTTTACACAACAATGAACTTTGCATAGAGATAGGTCACAAACATTACATGTTTTAAAGTTCTTGTTTGCTAGCAGGAATATAGGATCTTAATCTTCACTGTGGCTGCCCTTCCTGCCAGGGGAACATTTGCTTTGGTAAAATCAAGCAGAAATTAATCATGATTCCTTACAGTAAAATGACTGCATTCAAGGATTAAAGCAGGGACTTCCCCAGCATGCCCAGGTATTCAACCTTTGCATCATTAGTGCAGCTTACCACAATAGTTTGTCTTCTTGGAAAGAGTTGCCAGGCTGAACAATCTTGCCTTTGTAGTAGCAGGGACAGTCATCTGGAGTCACACATTCCTCCTCGTCATTGAGGTAGGTCCCTTCAGGGCAACCGCAGCCCTCCATAGGGGCAATCTGAACTTTACACAGTGGATCAGGTTCATCCAGCGAGCGGCAAGACTGGTTGCAGTACTTCACGCTACTGTTATAAACCATAGTCTCAGGACACTCCTCTGAGGGATCTTTGCAAGAGAAATAAAATGGATGTATGGCCTTCTCTGTGCAATCATCATTCATGCTGTTAATGCAGCTTTCTGCAGGTTGAGATCCATAAATGTACATTTTCCTAACCAGAATACCTTGTCTCCCAGTGGTCTGGGAGAAGCCTGCTCACATAAGCCTGCATAAAACTAGGTGAGATTGAATTCTGAAATACCCAACAGGGTGTATCTTGACTGAATAAGAGTCAATGTCATTTTGTATTCGTAAAATTTACAATTCCGTCTTATGTCAAGAACTGAAGCCAGTAACTTCTCACTTCTCCATGTAGATAAAAATGAGTTTTCTCTCCCTAACTAATGATTTATTTGGGTAGGAAAAAAGAAATTGAAGAATTGAGCTATTTTATAGGGTTAATTTTGGGCATTAAATGGGCAGCGATAAGGAGCTCTGCTAATCATTTGATGTTACCTCTTCTTTTTATCCTTTAAAGAAATGAGAAACCAAATTTCTAAGCACCCTGTTGGGTGGATCAAACAGTTAAATACTAAAAATCTATAGATCTCAACTAAACCTGTAAGACAGTGAAAAGCTGATTAATCTTTGTGTGCTAACAGGAAGTATTACCTTCAAAACTCTGCCATAAAATCTGCAGTAGGGATCTATAGGGATCAAGTTGTGTAAGGAAACAGTAAGGAAATCAGTAGGATCAAGTTGTGTAAGGAAATATCAGGAATGTGACTTTCAAGAAAGGTTGGCATCCAATGAGAACTGGGGTCCTAGTCCTCTTGGACTCTTTTTGACTCAGATCCCCAAAGATAAGACCCATTGCTTTGTTTTTCAGACATGCACAGAGGTACCAGAAGGTACAGGAGAGTTGCTTACGGGGAACTGCGCTAATCTTTGCAGCAGTATTATCACCATATCAGCCATAGGCTTCGTGCTTAAACAAAGCTCTGTATGGTTTTCCAGTCAATGACCGTTGTGTGCTTTCTTAGATTAGTTTGTGTGCTAGGTGTGTGTACACATGGAAAACCACCTCCACCAACAAAAGCCAGTAGGTTTCCTGTTCTCAACTGGAGCAGGCATGATATCCCATGTGTCAGTTAGGCAGGCCATATTTTCATACTTCATAGGAGTGCTATGAGGATGCAGCAACTGGTATATATAAATCACAATAGGTCAAGTAAGAAAGAAATTAATGAAGTCCTTGAACTTGAGTTTATATCACAGTCCATCTGGTATACCAAATATCTGAATGGGTGTTTCAATTGTTAATTATTAGTAATATCATTTCTAACAAATGTGTCTCCTTTCTCCCTTTAATTATTTGATGGGAAAAGACCAATTTTGGTATACCTAGGTCTGGTAAGAAAAAGGTTATTTGGTTACGGTACCCACAGTCACAGATTTGTAATCTTAGATTATGTGGGAATCACAACTGGAGGCATAAGTGCAGAGCACATGAGCATACCAAAGATAGTTTAAAGGCAGCTTGCACAAGGAGAACTAGAAGAAGTGTTGTGATTTAGAAGAGACTACTAATCCCAATAACGAGTAGCTCAGCTAATGCTTTGTGCTTCCGCTAAGGACTGCCGTATATACGAACTGCTTTCCATTAGCTAGTGGGGTTTTCTTTTTCATATGCTCTACTGACTGCACTGTAGCCACCCTGTGCAATATAACCTGTCTCAGATGGCGCCTGAAGTGCAGCACAGCTGCCCACAGGTGCAGGAGCTGAAAGACCCTTCCCACCTGACACCAGGGGACAGAGCACTGGGGGTGTGCTGTTGTGACCCATTTACTACTTCACTCCTGAATAGCACAACCTTCAATCTTATCACAGGCATGTTCCCAAAAGATTATTCCCTCTTATAAAAAAAAATGGCTACAATGATCATGATCATTAAGCCATTAGCACTTTTCTCAAGGCTACTGCACTGTTTGAGTTAATATTGCCTATTGTGTCATGAGTCAGGTTTCAGACCCATGCTGCAAAATCATCTTGCTTTGGTGTGCAATATGTCAGTAATTCTATCTTATCTTGACAACAAATCTCTTGATAGACAGGGACTGGCTAGTGCGTAAGTCTGCATGACTCTGGGATAATATACTATAGACAGCACTGTGTTCCCTTATAATTATTTCAGCACAGGCTTGTTAAATTGTTCTTACTCCAATCTTCCATGCCTTCTACAAAGCACCAGCTGCATCGTCTCTATTAAACATTCCACCTAGCCTCTAACTCAGATAATAAAACATATCACAGCTGCATAAAAATCATTCTTGTTATCTTTCTTAATCAGATGAGTTATTAAGAATCCCATACATTCATTTTCGTGTTGAAGCAGGCAAATCTCATTTGAACTATCTGGTAATTAAGAGAAAAATGGAAAATTTCATATTAAAATTCAGAAGCTACAACTCATGAGTTTTACTCTCAGCTCCGACAGCATCCCATAACTAATTCTGGAAGCATCGTATAAATAAATATTTGTTTGTGGACTCCTAACCTAGGATTTACTGACCATGTATATGCTCAAATATACACTTACATTCCAATAAACTTTTATTTATTCTTAGATAGCCCTGAGATGAATATACTTTGCAACACTTTCACATTCTCAGAAAAAAAAGCAACATGTATTTATTAAAAATCAAGTTATAGCTTGAAAAAATGCAATTAATGAGAATGATACCGTGTGCATGGCCAATGCCTGAGACAGAAAAGTTGAGTAGAACTGTAAAAAAATCTGTCCGAATTACAATGCATTGGGAGGCCCGTGGATCTGAAACTAATCTAACTGTGACTCCTTGTTGTGATTCAATACACAACTCACCTGATGTGATACTTAAGGAGCATGCATCCTAGGAGTCTCTTCATGAAGTGATATTGGCAGGTAGAGGTTTTTAAAGAGCTTATATATGCTTATTCTGTTTTTCAAAGACCTGTGAGCTTGACTGAGCTCAGAAGCTACAGGCTGCCACAGACTGCAGTTTGAAGATGTTCCCCTACATCCCTACTCAAGACGTTAATAGGATGCATACCACAGATCCCCTGCCTCCAGCCCTTAAGGGTCATGCCTGCCACAGCACAGTCTCTGGAGTAAGTAGAGAGCACGCTACACAGAGCAACTTCACTCTTCTCAGCATTGCAGGTGTCGTACATACATCTCTAGGGGACAGAAAATGACATAGGTATTACGCCTGGTTCACAGAAAGAGCAAGGAAATATTCAGCAATTTAATGGGGTAAAGGGTAAGCCACAGTTATCTGAGCTACAGTTATAGGTATCTGAAGACACATTCAATATTATGCAAAATTCCAGGCTCAGGTATTTTCTCAGTAAGCTGTACCTCACACAAACCCGACATGAATTTTCTCTAGTTTTTGCAGGAACTGCTTTACTATGCATAGAAATGTGGTAACTTGCTTGCTCATCAGTAATGTTGTATAGCTGAGCACCACGAGCTGTTATGGGCAGCTTCCTGCATTTTAAATACAAATAGAGTAACATCCTTCCACAGTAATAAATGGAATATAAACATTGTAAAAGCAGTGTATATTCTCCCACTGGATGTGAATTTTAAATGAAATCATGAGATCAAAACCCCTTGGCTTAATTCCAAACAGAAACACTGATTTATCTTTTCAAAGGCTGAACAATTTGCAAACCCCATTTTACCTATTTTTCTTCAGGATCATGCAACAGGACTGTCAGTGATGGCAGCGATGCTCATGGAAGACAGTCACTTAATCAATATTTTCAGGACAGCAGGCAAAAAGACCCACTGTATTTTGCATTAACTCTCTTTATTTTTCTCATCAGCATCAATGAACTTCTTTGCAAACTCACATTACTATAACCCGTTTAACTCCCAAAGACCAGACCATCTCCCTGGCAGATCAGCTTCTCGATGAGAACAAACCACTGATTTAGACTGCTGCCTTACCTTGATGTACACAGAAGGGTCTACAACAGAATGGCAGGCAGCAAACGTACTGCTTGTATTAGACAGAAGAGCACACCAGTGTTGGGCAAATTTTTCTGAATGGGAAAAAATATTGTCCACAGTCACTTAAACCAAATTACTACTTGAATTTGTTTTCTTACAAGGTATCACACAGTCCTAGAATGTCCTGAAGTATTCCAACGATGCTGGAAGGAAATAGTGGGCATAAAGATACCAACATGTTAAGCATGGTTGGATGAGTGAACAGTCATTTTCCTGAAAGAGAGGTTTCATCCTTCTGAATACCAACACTATTACCATGGCTGGATTTACAAAGCATCTGAAAAAAAACCTCCCCATTTTCATTGTTTTCCATTAAACTTGTCTAATTCGTCATGAAATACAGTCAAGGAATTACACAAAGCATATAATAATAAGTGAGCTTTTACTATAGATGGTAATACCTAGGAGACTACACTGTAAATCCTATAAATATTCAAATCCAGTCAAAATGAGAAGCTGGACAGGCACCTGCTACAGTACAGCACCTGCTGAAGTCATTAGTGATGATAACTTATTAAGCCCAGCACAGCTGTAGCAACCTCGGTTGGAAGATTGGGCCCAAATACTGACAACCAATTATGCCCTGCCTTAAGCCTAAATTGCTCTCATTGATACTGTGTGTGCTTTTCAAGTCATCAGCAAAGAAGGTGCTGGCTCTTTTTCCAGAACTGTATATTTTGTTCTGTTGTTTTTTTTAAAAAAAGCAAAGCTGTCACCTTAGAGGCTCACAGAAAGCAGTGTGTTCTCTCTAGAAATAGCCTCAAAGGCAGAGACAGTTGATGTTTATGAGACTTCTAAAGCTTTTTCAGTTATTCATCACATGAAAATTATTTAGCACTGATAACTCAGGGATGAAAAGCCTGCTACCTTTATCCACACTGTTTGAACAAGGATCTTCAAAGCTGTCCTCGACATCAAAACAGCTGGCTCTGGTTTTCCAAGAGTTACCAAAAGCAGCAGCTGAATCTTCCACAGCTCCAGTAGCTGTTCTGAAATCGTCAGTCTGGATGTTATTGAAATTGCCGCAAAGACCTTGAGTGGGTGGCAGTAGGGTTAAAAAAAAGAGGAAGAAGAGGAGGAAGAAGAAGAAATCATAATACAAGTGGGAAAAGCAATGACTTCAAGATAAATACCCTTATCTCTATAATGGTGCCTGCCTGAAAGAAGCTCATTTTCCTGATGTCCCCACAAATCAGACAGGACCATGTCTTTAGTGCATAACTGTTATTTCCTATATTACAGTAGCACTTAGAGCACAGAAATTGGAAGCTGCTTCAGTAATCACTCGCAGGCAGAGAAGTCCCTTCCCCAAAATTTACAGTCAAAGAAAATGGCAAAAGCAAACCAAAATGAGTTGGAGGGATCAGATGTTATCCAATCACACAGATAGGAAACAGAGAAACAAAATGCTTAAATGATGTTAACGGGAGATTGGTGGCAAAACTGAGAACACTGCCTGCATCTCACAGGACTATAATGATAGCATGCTTTTACAGATAGATTCCAAAAGATCTGCACACACTAAACATCACAGAGTTTATCTTCAGCAAATTGAAGGTTTTGGCCAATCTTTTGTTGCAGAAAGGTATAGATTTAATCACGGGTTCTAACATAAAAAAGTCAATATAAAATCAAATATTTTGTTCACTTAAAGTTATAGACAAGCAGCTAAAAGTTGTTAAAGTGTGAACTGAAAGGATATGATAGTTCCTACCAGATGTGCGATTCTGATAAGAATGATCAACTGTTATGGAGAGCTGCATTACAGGTTTCATTTGCACTTGAATCTGTACTCCAGCTGAGCTCAAGATTTTGATGAAAAATGTTGAGGGTCTGAAGATGGTGATGCCATCTAAAGAGGAAAAAAGTGAAATGAAAAAAAAGTACTTTACAAACCTTTATGAGGCTGAGAAAACAGGAACTCCCTCTTATCAGCACATTCAGTGTAACACAGGAATCCCCCAGGGAGTCCCAGACTGTATCCTAAATCAGTGACCTTATAATGGGCAGGATCCGGTTCTTCAGAGAGAGGAGCAGGAATCAAACTGCAAATTGATGTAGGCTATTCTGAGAAAGTTGTGGAGAAAGATATTTACCTTTGCTTACTGGAAGCTTCACAATGAAATTGTTCATGTAGATATTTCCACAGGAACAGATTTTTATAGTCTGTAGAGAAAAAGAAAAAAGCCTGTGGTACTGAATGCACATGAGATAGACAGTAACAACCTGACAAGCTTCCTTAAGCATTAAGAAGCAATGTCTTCAGAATATGGTTACCTCTGGGGCAAATATAACTCAGTGTCTGGATTCCATACAGTGGCACAGAACAAATCTGTAGACTGTAACAAAATGAAAAACCCTCTCCACATGTAACAGCCTTGGCTAATTGCTCTTGCATACCTAAGAACTTAGCTATCTTTTAGAACTGCTCTCCATTTGCTATGTGTAGGCTCTGATCCATCTCACTGGATATGTGACATACCCAATACTTCATTTCTTGCATTGGGGAAAACCTCAGGAATCAAAACTTTTGTAAAAAATACTTGGGTCCTGTAGAAATCTCCATCCTTCAAAAAGAAATGAAAAGTTTGAAGTTATGGAAAAGACGGGGAAAACTGACAAGGATAATTTTGAGCCATTCACCTCTAAAGAAAATGGAAAAGCCAGAATCCAAAAAACTGGGAAGAAAATAACTCCTGTAGAACAAAACTAATAAACACATGCACTGCATCATCTGCTGCTGTTAATCTTGCAGTCCCGGGACTGCAACAGACCAAAAATAGTCCACAGTATTAGAGAGAACATAAATGAACCCTGTGAACCTAAATAAAAGAGACATTCTGTGTACTTGCTAAAGCAGGTTACTTACTGTTCTTCCTAGTGTGACTAAGACATTCTTTAAGCAAGTCATTGTCTTTGATGTCCCACACTGGATGATCTCTCCAATCACCACAAATGTGTCATCGGTGTTCTGAAAAGAGGTGAGAAAAGGGATGTGCAGAAATCATTAGCATGCTATAAAAAAAGGAAAAAAATATATCTCTGAAAGGCTAAAATGTAAGAATGAGAGATCTGGGGCATTTAATTTCTAACTGCAAACTACTGAATTTCACTTCCAAGCCCAATAATGTTCACTGCCTTTCCCCTTTACTCTTTCGTTGCATCAACCTGTGTGGATATGCAGAGTCACATAATAGTCAACTTTTTGTGAAGGAATCAGCTCATCCACTTCATTTCTACAGTCACACATGAAGAAAGCTTCAGGAGAAATGCTTTAATCTACATTAATATATCCAGTAAGAAAACGAATTCATCAAAAAAAAAGGGATGTAGACCTGTGTTGAAAATGCAAAACCTTGATGCTTAGTAGTCCATTGCAAATAGAAAAATTTATGGGATTTAACACTGAGTGTGTATTGAAGTGCATTGCTGGATTGAGGCCATTTAATCAAATGAAGTCATACTGAGCTCCAGCAGAGCTTAATGCTTGATGTTACTCTAGAGATTCAGGAGTGAAATGGGAGATTGTTCATACCTTAGCTAAGACATAATGGCAGTTACCATGAAAATTGAACCTCTTATTATCAAAGGTTGTTATATGGAATCCTCCATCTATACTGCAGCTTCCAGAACAAGGCAGAGAGATACAGCTCCAGTGGCCTCCTTTGCAAGTACTGTACAAAACACAAAAATGAGTAGTTAGAATAAATATAGCTGCAAAGATTAAGATCTATATCTGATCAATTCCTCTTTCTTTGTCTCATCAGCTGCTTGTTTTTCAGCTGCTTATTAAATCCCTGAGGGAGAAAGATTTTATACTAAGACCCCACTTGTCTGTCAGTGGGAGTTAATTGCACTGGGCTTCATGCTATATCCTTCAGAGACACTGGGTTGGTCAAATAAGAAATATTTTCCAGGGCCTAAACTGCTTACTTAACTTTTTAAAAGAAATAACCTCTTCAAACAGGATCTTGCATCACTTTATGCTATTGATGATTCAGCAAGTTGCTGTTGCAACTTTCCAGAGGCTGAATTAATGAGCAGTTGTAAAAATTAGAGCTGTTAATGCAAGAGGAGAACAGCCAGGCCATGTTAGTTCAGCTTTTGTGAAGGCTGAGCCTATGCCTATATGGGAACCACTCCGAGCCCTTCAAAACTCAGGTTTTGGAGAGTATTTCCTGTCCTTGAGAATGGGATAGGAAATCATTAATCCAAAGGGATTCGCAGAACATCTGCTCTACCCAGCTATGCACCACAGAGTAATTGAGATCCAAGCTTTGGAACAGCCCTTTAGAGATCTAGCAGTGGTTGGAAGATTAATCATTAGCATGGAATTGCTACACTTTAGAGGCCAACGCTTCTAAAATAATCAGCAAAGAGTCTCATTTTTCTGCATTTTGGTATCCTGGGCTTAATACTTGCTGGCAATTTCAAGTGAGGGCGATAGCAATGTGTGGTTGAGGGTTGCCTCAAAGCTTTTCCAAATGCTGTTACTATTCAGACCCCAGTTTTTGCGTTAGTGCCATGATTACTTAGGATGTTAGGAACAGCAAAAAGGGTTAAAGAACAGAATGCAACTAATTGATGCTCTCCTATAACAGCCTCTATCTTGTTAGTGCAATCAAGTTCACAACAGTACCAGTTTTGGCAAGGAGTGGAGTAAGTCCCTCCAGATGAATAGACTTTGCCTTGAAACATACAGGGACAGCTGTCTCTGGGAACACATTTTTTGCCACCGAGGTCATCAAGGATAGTTCCTGTTCAGACACATTGGCTGGTTAATATTTCTTAGTAAGTCTGGGAAACACCATGAAGGAAGATCAAAACAAAGAAAAAAACCTTTTACCATTTCTACAAATAAATGAGTGGGGCATGTTTTATCAAAAGCAACACACCAGGCCCTCTCAGGCATTAATTGATGTGAAAGAATTCTCACTAGAGCTCAAATGAAAGCAACATAAGATAAAATATCCCGAAGAATATCTCTGTGTGTTACTGGAGTTCTACACAATGAGCAGGATTACCAAGTGCCAGTCAGCCAGTTTCCATCCATTTCTAATAGTGAAACTAACAGATCAAACCTCAACTTCTTCATGTGCAAGACTGCTCATGAATGAACCTGCCAATGTATTTATTTTACATATGACACAACCTACAGCAAGCCTTATTCTCCACTAAGCTACACATACACCTAGACTTGTAACTGGGAGGCACTTCATCAGACATCCTCACCTATGCCATTACTAACTAGAAAACCCCTCTCCTTTTTCCACATCTTTTGAAAAAATGTCCTTTCTGCACCCTTCTCTGGCATCATGAACTTGTATCTTTAGAGATTTGGTTCTTCCAAGACTGAGCTGGACACTTTCCTGTGCCACGTACTGTAGGGAACTTGCTTTAGCAGGGACTTGGACTTGATGATTGCTAGAGGTCCCTTCCAACCCCTATGATTCTGTGGTTCTGTGATTCTGTGAAGAAGGAAGTTGTTAAATTATACTAGAAGAAACAGATTATTCACTGATTTTAGTGTAAAATCATAAAGGAAAAAAAAAAAAACAAAAACAACCACTAACTGAAAGGAAATATTCTCCTTCTTTGTCCCATGTTGTGTGACCTATTGGAAGAAGCAAACTGCCTTACCGGGAGGACAAAAGCAACCATCTGTACATGGGGCTTTGCATATCTTGCTCCTTTCTGGGTCAGCGCATGTGTCAGCACAGGAGTTTCCACATTCCATGTACTCCATGTTGCTTGGGCATTCCTGATCTGCAAAACCAAAGAAAAATGTGGCATGTTAATGATGAATTTATGAACGCTTAAAAATCAATGCATCACTGCCCAACTCCTTCTTCCTCCCTACCCCCAAATCTTGGTTGCAAAACTTTCTATCCAGATGTGTCATTCTTGTTACCCTCCAAAGGAATATCTTACAATTGCTTTTACTTCACCTTTGGAGAAAATAATAATAATGCTGGGAAATATTAGTTATTTAACATTATTTTACTAACTCAAGGTTAGCTGAAGTCATGATACCAGCAAAAGACACCAGGAGCTGCAATAACTTATTTTCGCCTCAAGCAACTCTCATTCTGGCATTAATCTTCTATCCTAGTCCACAACAGCTGTTTGGAAGAACAACCTGTAATCTTTACCCCAGATTGACAGGGATTTCCTGCTCAGTAGCTGCAACTACTGAGTAGGAAAGCAAAGGAGCAGCTAAGAACAGGTATGTTAGACTTCTGTGTTACTTCTTTAGACTAGACATCAAAATTTTAAACAAGGTTAGTTACGAATTAAATGAGCATGGTAAAACTCAAAAAAGAACTGAAAAAAGGAGAAGAGTGAAGATGCTAAGATACAGTTTCTAATTGAGGAGCAAAATCAAGTTAAATTTGTTGAAGCTTTTCCATTAACAACATTTATGTCAAAGTACTTCTACAGATTGAGTCAATGTAGTTAAAGGAGCTCCTATCTTTGCTCTGCTGGGATTAGGATTCATGCATATATGTCCAATATCCTAACCTCCAGAGCAGTACTACTTACAGCAAAGCTCTTTGGTTCTCCATTCCCCAGGGTCTCCCTTGCTGAGGACACAGTCTCGAGAGTATTGGTTTAAAGTGCTGCATATGCAGCTGGAAACCAAATCAGAATGGGAAGAATTAACCACACAGTTGCACATATCCTCAGTGCAGGTAGCTACATAATCATCAAAAGCAACCACTTTGGGGCAGTTTCCAAATCGAGACAGAAGTTTCTTGCACATTTTTTTCTGAGGGGAAGAAAAAAAAAAAAAAAAGAGGAGGAAAAGAAAAGCAATAATTGACATTTTAGCAACTTTCAGGCTGATGGATGTGAATCCTAACCTCTGATGACACAAGTCCATGATCACACGGACCTCCAGAGGTCATCCAATCTAACTTTCTGTTATGAGGTTCTTTTTCTCGGACTGGATGTGGTCATAAAATTGCATATTTTCCGACTTACCTATTTATTTATCACTATAGTAGGACAGTCCTTCAAGGATAAGATAACATTCTGTTCTCTAAATAGCCCTTGTTTCAACACAGTCAGTCCAGGACTGTAATAGTTCAGGAAGGTTAATACTTCTTAGCCACACATACTTACATATTTACTGCATCTATTGTCATCCTCTGTAGGATGTCTTCCAGTGTGGTCATCTGGCCTCACATCAGGACATTTTTCTGATGGATCCTCAACTTTGTGAAAATTTCCAAACTGCCTTGGGTGCATTTTATATCCTGCAAAATCCCCAGATTCATCTGAATAACTGCCTACAATCCTTTACATCAGTTATTTTGTTATAAATACGTACCTCATCTTTACCAAATCTTTACCAAATGCCCCAACTTAACCATAACACAGTATATGACTTCCTGGTGTAACTTCCATTCGGGTTAGGATCAGGAATCTGGCACATTACTATCAAGAACTGCTGACAGTCTCAGCAACAATAATCACATGAGACTCTTGACCTTTCTATTACATCTCATCACTTTCAAAGACTTTGGTTCTTTATGAGTACATATGATCTTACAGAATTTTGTATTTGTATGTGTAATGGTCATACAGATCAGTTTGCATTATACTATTGCAACCTAAAGGGCAGTTTTGGATGCATGTGTAGTCATCCAGTAACTTGCTGCTTTGTACAGGCTAAAGAAGCTGGGAAGGCAGGCACACAATGTATGTATTACAGTGAGTGTAGGGACATATTTTCCCAAAGCACTTGATCCTAGATCTGAGAAATCCTTCTGACAAAGTTTGAAATTTAATTATTCCTTCTGAATGGTAGGTGACAATATTTTTTTTTTTTTTTGTGACTTAAAAAGCCCAGGTATTACACAAAAGGATGGTGTTAAAATTTTGGCTTCAGTCCTGCAGCAAATACAATAGAGTGCAAGCTTCTTGACACTCATACCCTGCTGCAAGACTGCAGCCTCAGCTGTTTGCTGTGCTGCCCTCCTTCCAGCCCAGAACTGCGTCTGAAGGTGTCAGTGGATGGCACCGTGGTTTCTGCAAAGATGCTCAGTGAAATCTGCCTGGGTCACCCATGGCACTTTCGTTTCATTACATAGCTAAAACTAATCACACCTGATACCCAACTGTAAAGTGATGAAAGCAGAAGGGCAGAAGTGCAATCATGCCTCATTTGAGACTGAAAATTCCTTAAAGTTTTGTATAATTGGTGGGAAACTTGGCAATGCTGCATGATGACGAGTGGGCAATTAAATTGGGTCAGCGAGGTTTGAGAGACACTTGCAAGCAGCAGAGAATCTCAAATCATCCCACAAACCTTTAAATTGCTCCGTCTATGGAAATATTTGGGTATTTCAAGATGTCTGTCCAGAAATCTGAAACCCCACATAGAGGAAACAGATGCCAAGTTTCATGTGATGTATAACACACTCCTACATTCAGCATGCTGTGTTCATGGCCTACCGTCCAAAATTAAATCATTCTTCTTATTGCCATCATAGTTCCCACACAGACCACATATTTTCTCTTTATACGTCTCTTCCAGGTCCAGCTAAGAAAGAAAAGCAAAGAGGAAACTCAGGGTTTAAAGGTTTCTTCTCCCATCAGCAGCATATTACCATATTGCTCGCCAGCATAGTGGCAGAAATGCTCGTTACCTGTTTGTAGCACTTACATTTTCCATTACAATCCTGCCATAAAACCTACTGACAGACAAGCTGAATTTAAACAGGAAGATGATTTTTCAACAACTGGCAGTCCTACCTATCAAACAGCCAACTGAAGCATGCTGAATACTGAACTGATTCTTGGTCCGGTGCCTCCCAGTACAGACTACTGGATAGATAAGTGTATCCTGATGCTGAAAGCTGCAAAGAATCAGTTTCTGGTCAGCTTTTAGCAGTATCTAAGTTTTTTTCTAGTTCATAGGCAAAATGAAAAACTTCATAGAATCTCTATGGAGGGATTTGCCCCCGCATAACTTGTTCTGCCCACATACAGAGGCAACAGAGACAGGTTAACAGAGTATGGCTTTTCTAGATGGAACTATTGCAACTTATCCCTCTTACATACTTGGAGGGTAATACTGGCATTGTTCAGGTCTAGCTATAAGTGGCAGTGCTTTTCCTACAGCTGTGTCAAGCTAAAACTATGTATACTCCACAGGTGGTGCCTATGATATCTCAGATATAAAATAGTACAAGGGGGGAGAGGGGATGACAAATACTTCATTAAATTAGATCCTGAATTTCCGCCTGATTGCTTCCTGATATATTCTTTTTTTTCCACTCCATTCACCTTCTACTTATTTTCTGACTCTCTGGACTGCAAAACAACTTCTGTTTATTTAATGTCACCCCTGATTGAGGAGGATAAATGCTCACACTCAAAAGTGTAAATACACCACCACTGCAGAGGGTATTTCAGAGTGAAAGTATATAGGGGAATTGCCCTATAGCAATGCCTTGGAATGAGAGATGCCAAGGTCTTCTCAAATGACCACATAGATTAGTTTCCCACAAAAGATGTGCATTGAGCTGGGTGGTAAGAAACCAGACGAGGTTTAACAAAAGCAAGCGTAGAGTCTTGCACCTAGGGAGGAATAATTGCATGCACCGGTACAGGCTGAGGGATGACCTGCCGGAGAGGAGCTCTGCAGAGAGGGACCTGGGTGTCCTGGTGGACGACAGGTTGGCCATGAGCCAGCAGTGTGCCCTTGTGGCCAAAAAGGCCAATGGCATTCTGGGCTGCATTAAAAAGAGCGTGGCCTGCAGGTCGAGGGAGGTGATCCTCCCCCTCTACTCTGCCCTGGTAAGGCCTCATCTGGAGTACTGTGTCCAGTTCTGGGCTCCCCAGTACAAAAAAGACAGGGATCTCTTGGAAAGAGTCCAGGGGAGGGCCACAAAGATGGTGAAGGGCCTGGAGCATCTCCCCTGTGAAGAAAGGCTAAGTGAACTGGGTCTGTTTAGCCTTGAGAAAAGAAGACTGAGAGGGGACCTGATCCAGATGTATAAATATCTAAGGTGTGGGGGGCAAAGTGGCGAGGCCAGACTCTTTTCAGCGGTGTGTGGAGACAGGACAAGGGGAAACGGCCAGAAACTGGAGCATAGGAAGTTCCGCACCAATGTGCGCAAGAACTTCTTTACAGTGAGGGTGACGGAGCACTGGAACAGGCTGCCCAGGGAGGTTGTGGAGTCTCCTTCTCTGGAGATATTCAAGACCCGCCTGGACGCCCACCTGTGTGACCTGGTGTAGGGAACCTGCTTTGGCAGGGGGGTTGGACTCGATGATCTCTGGAGGTCCCTTCCACCCCCTACGATTCTGTGATTCTGTGATTCTGTGATTGGGAAAGAGCTGGGGTCACCAGCTGTACCCCATGTAGGAAACAGATAACTATAGAGATGCTGTCTCCAGCATTAACAGTGGCACCTTTTGTTGTGTAAAATTGCTTAGGGACGCCTGGGCATTGCAACCCCACTCCCTTGTCTTCTGAAACCATTACCTACTGTGGTAGGCTCTGTCAACATATGGATACTGTGATACTTCCCCACCACCACTGCCCCTCAGTTTCTTATATTAACACGGTGCCTGCATCCCACTCTGCTCTTCATCATTGATGAGGTTCGCTAAAGGAAAAACAACTAACTGGCTGTTCATACTAGGAGAGTGTCAGCCCAGTTCCACTTGAGCGTCAGACCCAGCTTGGAGGTGACTTGGAAGTAAGCACAGGTGTCCTCAATCAGGACGCTTTTCAAGCTGAAGGGCAGAGGGATCCTGGAAATTGGAGGGAACAAAACAGATTACGTTGGGAAAAAAAGAACAAAATAATCATTTTTAAAAAAATCAAAGCTTCCCAGAGATAAAGGAAAAAAGAATTAAGAGTCGAAAGGAGGCATATAAGCCATGGAGGTCAGCCTGCATCCACACTAATGCATTAAGTTTTAGTATTATCACCTTGTCTACTGTGACATTCTAATAACCCACAACACAATTTTGGTCATGAGCATGTCAATATTACATTAGCCACTCTACTGATACCAAAGTAGCTTCTCTCAAAGTAGCTTTATATGAATTGAGGATCTAACTCAGAGTTTTACAGGGAGCAAGATCCCAATACTGCGATATTGCTCTCCGTGTAAGGATACCACAGATTCTCAGTCTCTCCAGGCTCTTCCTTGTCACTTGGAAGTTACAGTGATATTTTTGCCTGTTTTGCTACCAATGCATTGATGTGACTCAGACCTGCGTTACTTTTTGATCTTACCAAGACAATTACTTCTCACTTTCCTGAAGCCTGAAAAATAGATCAGAAAGTGGCTAGAACATGTGAGATTTTTGCCCCTTTGATTTAGAAGATACATCTGAGTGATGTTATTCTATATTTGGTTGTTTCTGGATGGATATCAAAAGAAGACAGTACATAATCCTTGTGATTTTCTCTCCAACAAGATTGTGAGGGTTATTCCCAGAGCCAATGCCTGCCTCAGCCCATCATACCCAAATGCTGGGAGTAGGACACTGTAATACTCATGGAGTATTTTTAACCTTTTTAATTTTATTTTATTTTATTTTATTTTATTTTCAGATCACTTTCTGGTTTATTTCAGATTGAAATTAAAGATGTGAATTTTGATTTCTGAAAATGCTGCCCTTTGTGTAGAAGACCCCATGGCAGACCCCATATGATCTGCAAAGGAAGGCCATTTCTGCACAATCTGGAAATGGCAAACTTTTTCTAAAAGGATGATCTGTTCCTGAATAGCAACAAACAATGCTAAGGTTAGTATCACAGAAATGCTAAGGTTAGTATCACAGAAATAATGTTTTGGAAAAAAAACACAGATTTTCTACAAAATCAATTTTATAATTAAAGTGTTGATTTTATCTTTCCCCTCTCCTACCCTTGAATAAAGCAGCATCAAGGAAATCTACACCTTATGCTTTGTTACATACACATTGCCTTTTCTAAACATGTTGTTGACCTCTGGGAGCTGTCATTTATGTTCTTCTTGCCATCTCCACCACAGTGGGCTGGACTCTTCACAATACACTGTTCAATGTTCTATTAACACACACAGCTCTTTGCTCTCTGCATGGTGGTATACCTTTTTAGACAGATCACCCCTAGCAGTAAAACCACAATGCAAGAAAGCAGCAGTAGCATCTTTACTTACTGGTTCCCATTCACTGTGATGCCTGTCTCTTTCACCTCCAAGATCACTCCATCAGTAGTGACAGTGAAGTAGATCAGGTGACTGTTTTTGTCACTGCGTCTGATTTTGATGTTGAAGTCCTGGTAGCTGTCATTGCAATGAGAAGCAAAGACGTATGTGCAGGTTCCAGGAAAAGTGAACTTAACGTGGTCAAATGTATGGAAGTGGAAATTGCCCCAGGTGGTACACTCGCTCCTACCAACAGTGGAGACCTGGACTAAAGAAAGATTCAGAGCATCGAGGTTAATGATTCACCTTGCATAGGCTGCTTTGTTTTTTTCTGTTGCTGCTGTTTAAAATTGTAAAGGGAAAGATTTCTGAATTCAAAAAATGTAAAGTCCTGGAAGATGCGAGGACGCACCGCAGGTCGTCCAAGTTGTTAGCAAAATGGCAGCCTTCAGTCTCAGCGGCTGAGGTCGCCACCAGCTTCAAAAATCAGCTCACAGCTGCTTATTTTTCATCTCAGACAAACGTATTTCTTGGAGCTGAGTTGTAGCTCTGTCAATGGTGTGGATAGGAAGGCTGCTCCGAAAGTAATGCCTCCTATTTTATTATGTTGGCCCACAACATCAGAAGCGGATGTTGGTGGTACGGTAGTAGAGGTTGAACCTTCCCACCAATATTCCCATGTTACATTTTATTGCTGTGTAACAGATGGCAGCAGACAGGCAGTCTGACAAAATGGCATCTGACATGGAAGTGCATATGAAGCAGATGTGTCACTGAATTCCTCTATGAGGAAAAAAATAGGAAACATTGCTTTTGGAAGCAACCTGGATATTTGAAGTGCATGTAAGACATCACTTAAGAAAGTACTTTCCATACCATTGATGCATAAAGCAAATAGGAATTAAAGAAAGCTACACATAGAATTAAATAAGATATTCTTGCTACATTGTGCTTTTGGCATCTCTTTTGGGCCTATCTATCTGAATAGCAAGGAAAATGAGCAAATTTCTTCCCATCATTGACACACTACATTTAGGAACATCAACACAGCAATTTCCTTCAAGATCAAATCAGAATCAGCCATTGGTATATTCAGAGAACTCTAAAATGTTATGAGATGTTCAAATCTAAGAAGCAGCATCTTGAAGAACCATGCAACAAAAGCTCAAGTACCAAAAGGTATGTTACAGGAACAACTTGTTGAAGAGACTGTAATTTGCTATAGGTGTTCACAGCAATGAAGTGGAATAGTGTAATTTAGCACTTTTTTACACAATAATGAAGGGAAATGAGAAATTTTCACTCCTTCTCAGAAGTGTAATTGCTAGAATTACTAAGACAGCAGTAGCAGTCACATCAATTGTTTGTGTATCAAGTGATTAGGAAAAGTATAAGACATTCAAAGCCAAACCAGGAGGTAACAGTGCAAGAGAGCTCAACAGTGTGGTGACTCCCAATGGAGTAATTCACACTGGCCAACCAAGCCTAGCAGGCATTATATAAAAAATGTATGCAAAATGTGTTAAAAAGGGCGTCATTTTTTATGATGCAAATTACGTGCAGAGAGTCTGCTTTTTTAAGATCAGTCACTTAGGACATAAAGCAATTGATACACGACCCAGTGTTGGAGAAAAAAATAATGAAACAACAATAAATGATTTAAATGACTTAAATTAAAGATGAGAAGGCAAAATGCGTAACAGTATCTGGCATACCTACAGCTCTTACATGAATATGTTACATCTTTTCATTTAACAACTCCAGTTGTCACCTATGGAGATCAATATGTGAAGAAAGAAGCTTAGATTTTTTTCTTACCTATCTGAACTGGTTCTTTCCCCTTGCAAAAACTCCAAATGAGGCAGAAGATCCAAAATGACCTCCCCTTTTTTATTTCCATCTTGCCATGAAGTGGTAACTTGAAAATCCTTCCAGGGAAGTGTTTTTTTCTTGGCTTATAGGCAGATTTTTATAGTCCAGGAATTTGGCGTGAGAACAAAACATTGATGGCAGAGTACCTGAAAGGTGGAGCTTCATTCATTTTTATTTCAGTTGTCCATGTTCAGCACCCAACAACCTTCTGTTTTTGGAAAAGACAAGTATCCATTTCTCTCTATGGGGATGGAGAATTGTCCTTTCCTTATCTCCTTACTTTAAAATGCTTGTTTTCACTTTCATTACAGTGTTGTTTTTTCTTTGACTAATAGCTTTTTCTTTTTCTTTTTCTTTTCTTTTTCTTTTTCTTTTTTTTTTTTTTTTTTTTTCATAGCACTGGGTTAGTAACAAGCAATCATTGCCATTTTTTACAGTTTTTTTTCTGGCTTGCACATCAGCACAATCCTCCAGCTCAAGGAAGTGTTTGTCGCTTCTGCTGTCTTGATGGCTGTATTTATAAAGGTTACAACTAAAGATATTGTAAGGTCAGGCATTACGTACAGTCATAAAGAGTCATAACCATAAAACATCCAGAGGGTTCAGTCATGATATCTAAATCAAAATCTTCCCTCTTTTAGTTTGAAACTATTTCCCCTTGTCCTATCACAAAGACCCTGCTAAGGATTCTGTCCCCTTCTTTCTTACAGCCCCCCTTTAGGTATTGAACGGCTGCTCTCAGGTCTCCCTGGAGAAGGGAACATGACAAGGAGAAATTATTTCAAAGTAGAAAATTTAGATTGGATATAAGGAAGAAGTTTTTTACAATAAGGGTGGTGAGGCATGGGCACAGGTTGCCCAGAGAGGTGGTGGATACCCCATCCCTGGAGACACTGAAGGTCAGGCAGGACGGGGCTCTGAGGACCTGATCTAGTGTAGGTGTCCTTGTTCACTGTTGGACCAGATGGCCTTTAAAGGATCCCTTCCAGCTCAAACGATTCTATGACTCTATGATCTGAGTCTTCAAGTCTTCAGGCCAGAGCAGCCCATGGACTTTTATCTTGTTGGCAGACAGAGAGCCAGCCTTAAGGACTGTGCCTAGCTCACCGCTTCACCAAGCTTTCTGGTGTGAACAAAGTTAAATGTCCTAAAACTGCTCCCCAGTTCTTGCAGTTGTTCCCCTCACACGTTTCTGAGCCACTTACTCAGGTGCAAACATCTGCCAGACAAAGATTTGCGGCTGCTGCTGCTCTTAAGAAAGTCCCGCAGTAGCAGGTGAGAGCATTGTGCAGTGCATGAAACATGAGTTCACGTTACCCCTTTCCCACTGTCTGTGCCTCATTAATTCCATTGTCAGTCGCACTCGAGGCAGGGCACTATTGGAAGGTAAAGCCTGTTCTTGAAGCCGTGCCATTTTGGCTGCTGTACAAACTGATAGACTTCACAGCACAAGAGATGGAAGTAATAGATTTCTGCTTCTTTTCCTTTTAATTGTCCTTCCCACTCTTCTCCACCCTAACAGTTATGATGTAGAACTGCAGGATACCTAGAAAATAAATCGTGAGAATATGACATTGCAGTTATGAGAATGATCTGAAATCCCACACAGTGCAACAATAACACCTAAAGTCAGCAGACTCTTACCGTAACTTCAGATTGAGTTTTGATTGATAGAGCCTCCTTCTCGATTTTCCCACATCAAGGCTAGATTCAAAATCTGAATGTAGAACTCTGTTAAGATATAGCTCTTTTTTCTTTTTCTTTTTTTTAAATCATGGTCCTCTTCTTTTCCAATTCTCACATAGGTAATCAATACATCTATTTCATTCACATTGACATGACAGCAGAAAAAGACAAGAACCCAAAGATCTGATACCTGACTTCAGAACAAAATGCCATTATCCCTGATAGGTAGCACAAAAGCAGCAGGAGCCGCATATGAAACAATTGCCAAAGATACCCTTCAGATTGGCCCTTACATGGCCCTTACATGACGAAGACATGGTGAGCCTGACCACCACAACTCCCAGCCCTTTGTCTCTTACATGTGGTTCAGGGCATGACAGAGTGGGTGGGAGGGATGAGCTAAAGCACGACTTTCCCCTGCAAGCCCTAGTTAGTACATACGGACCTGGGAGGAACATTAGTAGCACATGTTAAAATGGTGACCAAGGGACAGACAGAATAAAACAATTCATAGAACTACCATCCACTTCTGCTCCATTCAGAAGAGAAAGTAGCATCAGACACCTGGCTGATCTCTCCTGCAAAAAAACAAGGAGAGCCGGGAGACCCAATCCTTTTGCCATGTATCATTTCTTACCTCTGCCAGTCTGCTCTGTCAAATTTGCCATTCCTCTGCCATTTCTTGGTGAGCACAGATCCTGTCTGTGACTACCCAGGGCTCCTGCTGCCAGGTTCTCTGCAGAGAACATGGGCTACCTTCCTTGGGAATCACAGGATGCTCCAGTCCACTGTAATCATTTCAGAGCTACTGATAGGTGGAGAACATGCATTTTTCAAATGAAATTTTTGTAGGCAAATGTGGAAACTGAGGGTTTCAGAAGGAATATATGGTAGCTTTTTGGAAGGAAATTCATACCAACAGGTAATTTGTGAATATATCAGTCTGTTGGAATTGTTGCTATGGCAGGCATGCAAGTTATAACTAATCCCCCTGTAGTGAAACACTGGGAAAATATCTCTTTCCCTTATTGGGCCCTCCAGCTCACGAGGCCTTCACTCAGCTGCAGCTGCACTATCAAAAAGAACAATTCCTTTTGGCCCCTTTACAGCCCATTTCATGGATCATTTGCCACTAAGGGGTATGTGATTTTAGTAAATGCAATTGGCAAATATTAACTCAGCTTTTTTATCGCAACTGACTCATTGGAGATAAACCGTCATGAAGGTAATGTAATACATCAGTGACTCACATCCCATACAAGCTTGGTAAAGGGGCAATCAAACTGGAGGCATCTTAGGGGTCAACACCACTCATACCCAGCAACTATACTGAAGTCTGGCCGTTGCATTTGAATTGCAACCTCTGTCAAAGAGTGATCCCATATGTAACTGTCAAAGCTACCAAGACGTTTGTAATTCTCTGTCCTGGGTAAACACAAGTGCTGGAGGGTTTGGCCTGGAAACCCTCTAGTATTCCAGGCCTTTCCAGGCAAAAGTAACTGTACTATTTCTTACAATGTATATCCAGTGTGAAATCGTGTTTTACCAGCATGGCCTAAATGATAACTAGAGAAATGCTATTTACTTCATTAAAAAGGTAAAGTTAGCTAGGAAAACAACTAATTAGGAATTGGTATCAAGCCCTGTTGTGCAGACATGATAACATCTGAAATAAATTTGGCAAACTATTTTGCATAACTAATGATTACAACACTGTTTTGCACCCTCCTAATTGCCAGAATAATTCAGCATGGATTATGTTCTTATCCTTGGTATAATCCCTTAAAATTTAGGGAACTTACTTCAAAGATTTATTTGATTCATTAAGTTTGTATCCACCACACAGTTTGAATTGGCTGGCAGCATAAGGTGAGCTCTAGCAGGCAAATTGTCTATCAAAACACATGAAGAATGCCTTTGGTATTTCAATTTTTGTAGGAGATGGGTGGGTGTTTTCTTACACTGTTGCCTTAAAACAAACAAAAAAAAACTCCTTAACCTCTCATCCTGTCATAGGGGCTCCTTGACCTTTCCAGAACTAATCAAGGACATCAGTTACTCCCATTTGCAAGGAATCAGTTCAGCTGCTCCTTTTCTGTTTTTTCAAGAAGATGTAGATCTTTCAAAATCCATACCCACGGATTGCAACGACATGGCCGATTGGTGCTTGTGCACACAGGTCTCACTGACCTATTGGCACTTCATCACTTAAGAAAGACTCCCTGCACAGAAAGCCATCTCATCAGGAGCCCTTGGGCTTGCTCTACCCAAAAGATTTTTCTTTAAATAACCTTCCTAGTGAAAAATGTGGAGTAAGAGAATAAAGGAAACCCTGACCCCATTTGGGGGAGGATATGAAAATTCTGCTTTAAGAGTTACAGCTTCATGGGTTTCAGGCTAGAGCAGATACTACCCCCTCCCTTTTGTAAAAGCAATTTCTTCCTTCATGGATGCCAAGACAATGCAGAAAAGGCCACTGCATACTTAATACTGAAGTCAGTATAACTATGAAATTACATGAAATTACACATGCAGTCACCATCGCCACCAAACTGAAAGTTACTAGAAGCCCAAAGAAACATAGGATTTGACTTACTACATTCCTATTCAAGGCCATCAGGCTGCCTGTGTTTTTAAGAGGGAGCAGGAGTGTACAGCTCCCACAGATACTGCAAACAAAGAGCAAGGAGTCCTCAGCTACACTAGTCCAAAGAGACAGGCTATTGAAATGTCACCGCTGTGCCAGGTCACAGGCACTGTGCAAAGCTGTGTTCCTCAATCAGAGTTCCTGTTGCTTTTGTTACTGCTTAAAAGAGAGCTGTGTGAAGCAACATCAACCCCAGCTCTACTTGATTTCTGCCAAGTAGGGTAGTTAGATATATATTGCTTCACTTATGTAAGAAGAAAGAGCTTTCTTCTCCACCTCCCTCCCCACATGCTTGCAATTCTTGCCAGAATGTGAAAATCTGTGGTGCTTCTCTTGTCATTAAGTCAGACTGAGATTAGCTGCCTGGAGATGGTCTGTTTTTCTGCTGTTTCTATGAGTGAAAACCAGCATCTGTGTGGCTGACTCATGACTAGTCCTTCCTTTTAGCCTTCAAAGCAAATAAGAATGTTTTACCTGCCAAATATACCACATAGTTCAAGAAATGTGGTACTGAGGGACATGGTTTAGTGGGCAATATTGGTGGTAGGTGGACAGTTGGACTACATGATCTCAGAGGTCTTTTCGAACCTTAATGATTCCATGATTTTACAGTATGTCCAGGAATAAATTTCCAGGATGATTCTTAGAAGGTACTCTTCGCCTACTACATAAATGAAAACAGAATCCTCCCAGAAATCATTTGTGTTGAAGTGGAATTTCTTCTCACTGGAAGATCCGTGATCTCATGGAACTAAGGAAGGTTGACAGCAGTTGGGAGAACACATTTCTTTATCAAATGTGGGGAGGGAGGATAGCCAGAAGCATAGCAAAACGTGACATAAAATGCTTTCTGTCTTTATATCAATCTGCAACAGAAACATGTTTCAATATGGAAGTTGTTGCGCTGAAGAAATATCAAAAATACATTGAGTCCTACTATTTTTTGTTTTCTCAAGTTTAAGTAAGTCTTGGAATAAGAAAAAAGGGCAAGTAGGTTTTTTTAATGTTCTAGAGACAAGTTTGTGAAAGGAATTCAAGTATTTTTACATATGAATGCTGAAAAACTGGAATGTTAGTCCAGTTTAAGCATGCCACATTTTAAAAGGGTGATGCTAAAAAAAAAGTATCATGATTTTCTATATTGCTGAGGGGAATATGGCTTATATAGCCTGGTTGGAAGGTAATCTGTGAGGTTGCCACTTAAGAGCACACAGGTTTACAGTAGCCTGAATAGACTGAGTTAATTTAGGAAATCTGGCTTAGGAAGGAGGCTGCTTAATTAGAACTTGTTTTCCATTACAATACCTCCCACTCTCCAAAACTGCTGCCAGAAGATGAAATATAAGAAACTGTTCTCATTCTTCTATTTCTTATAAGCTGAACAGTATTTCAGCTTTTTGTGGGACTACAATTCACTACAAGTTCACTACAATTTTCTTTCCTATGACTTTAGAGTTTGTCAATCTCTCTCTGCCTTCTCTTTACGCAGTATCTGAGTTTGCTTTGCTACACAAGCTCAAACAGTGTATAACAAGCACCGTAACTACATGATTATTTACTCAGGGCTTTGCCTTTGCTGAAGTCCTTTGATTGGGGTTTATGTGCTGAGTTCCATGTGCTTAGTTCGGTGAAGTTTGGTTTAGCAAAGTACAGTTCAACAGTAAACATATGGAAAATTCTATCATCTTGACCTTCCTCTCCCATAGCATAAAATGATGTCCTAATATTAAATTATATCATTAAACAAGATAGCAATTAGATCAGAAATCTCTTCCTTGTGTTCCTTTGGGGGGGGGTTGTTCTTGTTTTGCACGGGGCTTCTTCCTCCACTTCTGAATCCCATCCACCTCACCTCAGATAGCAGCAGTGATTTTTTACATGCTGCTAACAAGCATTTGCCTTTCTGGCCTTGGAGCTCTGTAAACAGTTGTCCAGCAGTGGTTCATGAAAGAACTGCGTTCACTTTAAAAGAAAATCTTCTGAGAAGTTATCCCTCTATTAATGGTAGATTCATATGAACAGCAGTGAGTTTCCAGAGCAGCTCCAGGTAATTGGGAAGAAACTGTCCAAGATTGAAACTACCCTGGAGAAGACATCACCTGGGAATAAAACCCATGTACTTCCAGATGATGCATACCACAATCACCTTGCTTCCAGGGAAGCATGTAACCTATTTTAAAAGAAGACTTGGGGTGCATCTCAGGGAATACTTGTGTGCAACGCCAACTTTTTTAGAGCTGTGCTGGAGGTCCCCAGCTGCAGTGCTCTTTATTCGTGTGACAATGGCACCTTCTCTGAGCTACAGTCAACCCACTCAGGTTTGCTTCAGCATACTGCAGTGGTCTCCTTTGTTGGACTGTGAGACTGCTGCTGCCTAGGACTTCAAGGACTTGCTTGAGCTTCAGATCACCTCACAGGAGCTTACATCTGAGGCAGGGCCTCAAAACCACAACCTCTAGAGAGCAAGGCAATGATCTTGCTGTGGATAAATTAGAGCTCTAGTCTGTCCTTGGGATATTTCAGCCTGCCACTATCTGCCCTTCCTTCCCTTAGCCTGCCTGTGGCAGGGGGGTTTGAACTTGATCCTTGAAGTCCCTTCCAACCCAGGCCATCCTATGATTCTATGACTGATTCTATGGTTAGGGAAGGCAACAATAGAGTTATGCTTTTTTTGTTTTGTTCACCAGAATGGCCATCCAGGCTCAAGCGCAGTAACAAAGCCTTTGGGTACAGGTTCAAATCTCATGCTTAAAGGAATTTTGTTTGTCTCTGGCTTAGGGATGGTATGCCAAAATGAGGCCAAACCAAGCAGCTCTTGTAGAGCAAGAGCTAAGGCTCTGCTTTTGGTGCCTTCAAAGGTGGTGTAGCTAGAAGTTTCACTTGCATCCCAAGAATGCTTCCTCCTTTTTCAAGGCAAAACTGCTAAGCAACTGGAGATGAATAGAAGAAAGAAACAAACCTAGTGGAAGCTCTCTGCCACCAACTGAAGTGGAAAACTAGACAGAAAGTATAGGAGGAGAGGAATACAGGTCTCAGGTATTGAGACATGCCAGTGTTTCAGCCAATCTGCCACCCAGCTGAACTCTGCTGGAGCTTTTGCTGCTGTTCCTTTTTGCTAGACTCTGGAGGACTGCAAACTTCCTGGAGAACGGAGAAATTCTTGGAGGACAGCTCATCCTCTTCCAGTTCCAATGCTTTTTGTGAAGTCAGTGCCCTTTTACGCCTTGCTTGGGATCAGAAGATTCCACTACCTCCTCCGTAGCCCCTTAAGGGGCTAATAAAGCTTTGTGAGAGATTTCTTCAGTTAGTCTCCTGGGTTTTCCAAATAAGTCTGAGATTGTATCCTGCAGATGCAACAGTTCTTGCTTAAGAAGTTAAATACTTTGTGGGTCAGGAAGAGAAAGTCTCCATTTGCTTTCAAGGGGGCTGTGGGAAGGACCAAAACCACTGCAGTCTGCCACTACTATTCTCTTTGAAGGTATGCAGAATTAATGCTTCTTTCCTTCCTCTAAGAGACTATTTGTGGATTTCTCTGCTAGAAAAGGTTTTAACTGTTCAAGTTTTGATTTTGTCATTCAGTTCAACACAGGTGTGAACTGAACTGCAAAGTTCTGAGGTGACAAAGAGTGCAGAAAGGAGGTTTGACACGTACAGTTTGACCTGGAACTGCAAAGCACTTGTAAGTAAGAATTCTCTGACAGTGCCTGCTCTTGGGAACCTACTTATAGGCAGAACTGACCCAGCAACAAAACCAAAGGGGCTGCTGTATTCCTAAGCACTGTAAAGAACACCATGTTGTAAATATATATATATATTCCTACCAGAATAATTTATTTTAATGCTTACTAAAAGCATACAAGTCCAGTGGGGAAATATCAGCATCTGCTATTTTCATAAGCAAAACTCTTTACCTGGTAAAATACAAACTCCCTGTTGTAGGCAGCAGGCTTTTTATTGCCTCTGAAGTCATTTTACATTCTTAGCCTTACACTGCCCTGTAGTGGCAAAGCCAAAATCTGCAGGGATACAGTTTACACAGGATCTTTTAACTTCTGTAATTAGAACTAGCTTGCCCATTACTAAGAGGGACAGAAAGAAAACCCTGCAGTGGCATCAAAATGGTATAGTTTATCTTTTTCATAGGAAACAAGACAAATCTGTTCATGCCACGAATCTGCTTGTCTCCATAAGCTGTAGGCTGACTCCAGCCAAATTTAGCTGCAAAAATGAAGATCTCAAAGACAGCCACACATCGTCAGATTTTTAAAAAGGTGGTCTAAAAACAACTCAAGGAAGAGAATGGATGTATTGTCAGCACAGAAGCTGCTAGAAAACAAAGAAACAAACAGAGAAAGTGAACTGATAAATGCCCCAGAACAAAGGTCTCAGTCACATCTCACAATGAACCAAGAGACAGAAATCCTTAGAATCCCATGCTGAAGTAGAAATCAGTCTTCATTAGTGTTGGAGCTTGCTACTTAAAGTGAGTGAACTTCCTTCTTAGATCTGCTATCTCTTCCCCCCCAGCTCTCTAAAGATAGTATTTTGAAGATGCAAAATGTCTGGTGTTTTATTTTCTGTACATCCCTACTGGTTTCTGTCTTTCAAGCTGTAACACATTTGGCAGGCCTCATAGCAGCACAGAATGGGGTCAAAAGTTCTAGTACTTCAGGTAGCAAAGATGCTTGTATTCAAGATAGTGGCACAAGAAGAGTTACTTCTAGCTCTCAAGGTTAAGACAACTACTGTTCATCAACAGAGGCAAAAATAACACAAAATACAATGTTTGCACACAGCAAGTGTGTGTTACTCTAATTGTACTTCAGCTGTCTTCAAGAGAGCCTTCTGGCTCTCAGCTAATGCCCTTCAGCTACCTTTGCAATGAGATCAGATAAATAGGCACTTCAGAAAGCAATTCAGTTAATCTCCTTTGGATATCTCCCTTGGTATGAGATGAATGAATGTTGAAAATGGCTGTGTCACTTCATTTCCTGTAAGGAAAGCCTAGATATGGACATCTTTTTTGTGAAAGTTGAAATTTGAAGACCTCCTACTATAGTACTAATTAAACACCTCTCAAAGTTCAAACAATGTGAATGAATTTCATATTCTCAAAGCCAAAGGACTGCTATCTTCGTGAAAACTGTGAGGAACTGAGACTGTTCTAACACTGCTAAAATGAGACCTGGTGCCAAACTTGAGTGAAAGTTTCTCAGAGTCACTTGAATCATTTTATGATGTGTTATTCTTCTTCATATTCAGCAGGAATTATCAACTTTTGGCCCAGCAGACAGTATCTTCCAGGCAAGATCTTCTAATAGTTCAGTTTTTAGTGAGCTGCAAATTGATATTGCAAAGTTTGGGAAATACATCAACAAACTTCCTCTGACTTGAAAAAAAACCACTTCTCTTTTAAAACTCAAGCTCATCTAGATGGTATATGAATAAGCACAAAACCCATGTTTTTTTAAATGTGCTTTTAATCATTCAGAGAAAATAAGTTGATTATAAAATGATCCAGAGGGGTATGCAACTTGGAAGAAAGTTCACTGTACTTTTGTACACCAATAAATAGAGCATTGTTAAAAACAATTAGAGAACATACAGGATACAGTAGCAGGGAAAAGCTAAGTTCAAAAGCTGTCAAGGAAGATCAGAGTGGTGCATCGTTCCTTTACTCGAGTGATGTTAGCTTTTTTCTGCTTCATTTTGATGTTAAGCTGATGGCTCTTCTCCTATGATTTTGAGCGCTCTCATCATTTTCTTCTGTGCTCTGAGACTCACTAGATTCTGGGACTATGCACTGAGTGTCCTGACAGCCGCAGCTTTCCACATACACATACTTATGTGTAATCGAGTCGCCAGAGGGACATTTCAGTTCCACTTCTTTCATGCTAGTTTCTACTTCCTTGCAGCAGGAACAACTGTGCTCCATAGAACTAGCCTCAACAGAGTACCTGTTAAAATGGAGAAAGGCAACATCATTTTGCGCTAGAAGCCAGAATACAATGGAGAGAGTGAAGACACGTACAGAACTTCTGTGAGAAGTTTGGTTCTGTATGCAAAAGAGCCATATTTGGGGCTGATGAATAGTCCTAAACTCATCTGACAGGGCAGTAGTTATAACAGTATGCATTTAAAATTCGGTGCATTTGGATGAGATTTTCTTGTAAAAAAAATTAAGTCTATGTCCTACTAAAGAAATCCAATGAGTTCTAGGAGTTCAGTTTCCTTATATTCTTCTCATCATCCCAGCACAGATAGATGTTAAACATGCTAGATCAAATAACTAAGGGCAGATGCAGCCCTGAGCTGAGAAAGAAAACTGCAGAGCCTTGTGGCTATAATGCCACCTATAATGACATCATGTCAATCGGCTACAAGAGCTACAGTTATATCCGATGAATCCAAGTGTGTATTCCAAAACAAGCAGTGTTAACAGGAAGAGGAGTCAGCAGCTCCTTCTGTTGCTGTCTCACAATAGGGACGTTTTTTGCAGCACTGTGTCCATCACCTTCCCAAATACCAATGCTAACATGCAGAATCTGTCAATATCAGCCCATAAACTGCGTCAAGAGCCATTTTTTTCTTATGCTTGCATGCAGAGGCAGCTCCAGCAGGACTCTAAGACAGTGAGGTATTTGAAAATGCTAATAAAACCCTCTGGCTAACTGGGGTTCAATCTCAGAGTAAAGGCCAGTTTTCTTTCATGTTAGGTACCCAACGGTATATGCAGCAACAGGCAGCAAGTGACAGTTTATTTGGGGATTTAGAATTATATTATTCTGATGTGTTTTAATAGCTTGATATCATGTGTCACACTACCACTTTCTTGTAGACTTTCAGGGAGTAACATATAATGAAATTACTCTACCAACGCTACTCCTAAGGCATTCGTTTTGTCACTCCTTTACTGTATAAAAATTGTGCATGTTTGAAACTTTCTTTAAAAGATACATGTCTGTTTCATATATGTTAATGTATATGTTTATATGCTAACTCCTGAAAGGCAGCTTTTCAGCTTATGAACATCAAGACTGGCTGCTCTCTGGTCTCATTCACATTACAGGAAATAATCCATGTTCTCTTGCAGTGACTTCTATCCAGTCTGACACAAATGAAGGATGAGTCATCCCTTAAGACAGACAGAACTTGCCATAGCTGTCTTAATCTCAATGCAATCCAGAACCCTTTTCTGCTTTGTGTTAAATTGAATCAACTGCTGAGTCAGATTTCATGATTTTGTGCTCATGAGTTCAGGAGCTGATAGTTTTAAGTCTTCTGCTACTAAGTAGTCCATCAACTTTTTGTTCCTTTTACATAAAAAATGTCAATGTCAGAATTCAAATCTCATTGTCCAATCAGTTTACTTACAGTGAGAAAGTTCCACATGTTCCTTCACATTCAGTCAGGACAACTCTCTCCAGAGAACGGCAGTTCTTATAGACAATAAAGTCTGTTCTCTCACGGACAGAACATGGTGTGGGGCTATCCAGAGGTACACCTAAAGGGAAAGATCAGAAAATACTTTCAGTGAAATAGCTCCATTTTTTCCCTGAAGTTCAGTACACTTGGCTTTGCTAGTGCACTGAAAGAATTGTCTTGAGAGGTCTTTCTGCTTCAGTTTAAACCCTCCCATACAGATTGCGCACTGAATGCTTAGAGTAACAAATATAAACACAGGTGCATCTATTTAAATACAAACATATCAGCCTCTGCATAATAAAATGGGCTTATTTAAGAAGCAAATTCATTTTCTGTATTGTATCTGTATTCATGTACGCTGACATACTTACAGGTTTTGCAACAACCGTTAGGTAAGAATGTAACAGTTCCCTAAAAGAAGAAAAAAGACAAGAAAAATAGTATTATTTTCTTTCCCTGCATTAAAGACATTTTTAGGTCAATAACAGAGGAGAGCAATTCCTCAGTGGCTAAAAATTACTAACTAAAACTCTAGCACTTATCAGAATAAACAAACATAATGGTCTATAACAGACTTGAAATCTATCAACTTTTACTGAGGAATGTGGAAATACAGATGAAGTTTTGAAGGAAGTCTACAGTAACCATCAAACCATCGCTCCAAAAAAATTCAAAAAATATTTTCTCAGAGACTTCTTTTCTGTATTTGTATGGTACATGGTGTTACTGCCTACTGACTGGTCAGCTTGTATTTCTGTGACATTCAAAAAAACATGGTTCTTTTTTAGGCACAACCTCTCACAAAGTAACCAGCAAGTACTTTCATCTGAATTCTGACCTGTTTTTTGGCTACTAAGAGAGAGTTGACAGAAGAATCTTAAACTCTTGGTCAGATATCTTATTTAATACACTCTGTAGGTCTGCACATAGATGAAGCAGAAATCTCTGCCATTGGGACAGAGAAACTTTGGAGAATGATCATCAGAGTCAATGAGACATTGTTTAATTAGGTGACTGAACTAAACTGAAGCAGTTCATGCATTAAATAGAGGGTACGTTTCCCATATCTACTTACAGGTTTGCAGCTCTCCTCATTGAATGCAGGACATGTAATTTCAGATGTGGAAGAGATAAGCTGGTTCTTGAGATTTGTACAACTGTAAATGGTGCAGTTGTTGTAAGGATCATTTATAAACTCTCCAGGCTGAAAGTGAAATACAAAATGTAATAGGAAAAGGTGAAGGGAGCTCAGACAGAAATGCTCCTCTCCTCTGAAAATGACTTTCATATTGTTTCTCAGTCAATTATTTTTAGCTTAACAGCAATTTTGCATACAGAGTTTTGTGTACATTGCAGTATGCCACAAGTGGAGAGAATCTTCAGTTTTACATGGGATTTCCCTTGTAAGAAAGAAAGCACTTAGAGCACTTAAAGCACATTAACAATGCTAACAAAGTCATTCATGCCCATGAATTTTGCCTAGGGAAAGCTAAAAAGGGGCAATAAAATTGTTTCATATGCAGGCTTTTCTCACATTCTTCAGTACACAGAAACTAAATAATAGAGAAAATTTCAAGCTTCTAATCATCAATCAATCAATCAATCGGTAAATAAACAACACAAAAACCTTTCCATGATATTACTGGCTTGTCGTTCCAGAAAAAGCCTTGCAGAAAATTTGATTTCATTAATACTTCCTTCAGGCCCAAATACTGTAGATTGTCTTTGCTTTTGGTATGTTGTTGACATTTCAGATGCAAAGTTACACAAAGCCTTAACTTTGAAAAGAGAAAGCTTACAAATTTGGTAGAGAGGTAACACGTAGAGCATACTTACATTCAATATGAGACTAGAACCGTGTGATGTATGTATAATACACTTTGTCTGCACGCATTTTCCACAACATTCACCTTGTACTTGTTGTCGTTCATATCCCTAGATATTAAAATTAGATAAAAATGACAGCACTGATAGATGCACTGTGGAAAAATAAGTGAAAATACGCCTTGAAGCATACTCTAGAATGGTGTCTTTCTGTGCTAGACTCCACCAAACAGAAGTACAAAAAAAGCAGGCTACAGATGGAATAAACTAAAGACAACGGTAAGTATGCCTAAAAACTAAGTATCATTCCATTCAGTGCACTACTACGGACATTTCTTAGCTAATCTTCCCAAGGTGAACTGTTGGTTATACTATCAAGTTACACAAAATAGATGTCTCAAGGACAGTCAGTGCCCATGCTGTAGCTGGATTCTCGCTTTCTGCCCCCCATACATAACATATGCAACTCACTGATCACAATGTTTTTTATGGACATGGGTATTATGTTTGCTTCTTTTGTTAGTTTTACATTTGTCACTTACTGGTTCACAATATGTGTTGCATGGAATATGTTCACAGGAGATGACATTCAGTTGAGTGCTGATGTTAACTTCATTAGTGCAGAAGCAATCGTGACACTTATCAACAAAGACTGAGGAATTAGGCTATAAATGTAAAGAAACAAATGTTCATATATTAATGAGATATGACATGTGACAGACATTTTTTAATTCCCAAAAAACCTCCAAACCAAACAATGGAATAGGAATCCATCATGAAAATCACTGGAAATATATTTGTCTAGCTGTTTATGAAGACAATATAAATAACATTGAATTAAACTTCACATGACTTTATTGAAGTCCTGTATAGCAAAGATAAACTCAGATATTAAAAGTAAAGGAGTCATTTATAAACATATGTAAGAAAATAGTTACTAGACCTTAAAGAAATTATTAGGGATCTATGTCTGCTCAGAATAATCCTTCTTTACAAATTTTCATTTCTGAAAGCATTAAAATTAAAATTGAAATGAGTGCTGACAGTAAGCATGGACCGACATTCTAAAATGCATAAACACTTCACTCTAAAGCCAAATCACTCTCTGGTACTGACATTTAAAAACAACTCTCTATTCACAGAAAACTTTTCAGAAAATACTTCAACACTGTTGAGCTGATAAATCCCTGAAAAAGAAATTGAAAATTTCTAAAATATTGCTTCTACTGGATAAACTTCCTTATAGCAATTCTGTTAAAGTATGCTGAATGGTCTTTTAAGCATTTTCAGAAGAGTGTTGAAATATTAACTTACCAAGAACTCAGCATTCTGATGTACACAAACCTTCTTGGGAACTGTTAACAAGAAAGGAGTTAAGCAGTTACATCAGAGAAAAAAAGTCCTTCCTCCACTCTAGTCACACTCATTTCTTCCACAGTGAATCACAATGCTCATGTTCAAATACATTGGTTATTCCACATTTCTAGTAGCAGATGTGGCGTACATAAAGTACAAGAACAAACACTGAATGTGCAACAAGGGAGGAAGATTTAACCCAATATACATAGTCCAGTTCCTAGCCAAGAATGTCCATGTAACAGCTACAAGAAGTTCCCTGTATCAATTATCAACAGTCTATATTCTCCTGGATACATTAACAAGGACATTTTGCTGGGTTAAGCTGAGACCACAATCTCAGTCGATTCTGTAGCTGTTTCTACATGCACCTACAAGCAGGAAAAATGCACTTGAGCTACATGAACTCTAATTTCACAGTTGTAATACCACAATATCAGTAAAAAAAGTTAATAGTAACCAATTCATGGAATCTGACTGCTTTCATTAGGGTACTGCATGCAGTCTCATTAAATCTAATACTAAATTACAGAATATATAATGCTAGTCATTTAAAACGTATTTCCAAAGGACTTACCACACTGGTACACAGGACAGCACTCATCACTGGGAATATAAGAATAAACTTCAAATCCCAGAGTACACTTGGGGGGTTCAGTTGTGCACAAACTTGTGTTGCATTCTGAAAAAAAAAAAAAAAAGGAATAACCCAGTACATTAAATCACAGGTAGGAAAAGGTATCTCTCAGAGTCCCCATTTAAGCACTATTTCCTTGCTAGGAAATATTCCAGACCCTCCCCAGAGAAACAAATTACACATGGAAGATGCATTTTTCCTAGTGAATCCAGGCACTATGCACTGGATGGGGAACTGCACTCATTTATTTATTTTTTCTAGTACGTAATTACCAAGTGTATGAAAAGTATCACAATTCTTTGCTAAGAAATCGTGGGTAACCGTTACACTACTCTCTCTCCAAGATTGTAGGCAACTGTTGCAAAATGAAAACCATGCAGCCACAGAGAATTCTGCGATCCAGCTGAATTCTACTTGAAAAAAAAATTTGATTCTAAACTCGAGAACTGTAGATGCAGTTATGTTGAATCCCAGAATAGAAAATTCCATTATGTTGTGTCACAGCAATATTAAAACACATTTTATTTAACACTGGACAAACAGATTTAAAAAAACATATTTCTTGGCTCCCTACTTCAGGTATCTGATGCTTAACTAGTTCTTTTCCTTTCTGTTCCTAAAGTATAGAGAAAGACTAGAAACAAAAGCATCAACTCACTGCAAGTGACAATGGGGCAGCAGGAATCTTCAGAGTTGACTTCAGTGACTTCATAGAAGCCTTTCCCAGAACAACTCTTCTTATTTTGTTCAGGACATTTGTGAGGTTCACATACAATGCCATTTCCACCTTCCAGGCAAACACAGTCCTGGCAGTCTGCTGTAAACTTTTCTCCAAACTGTCATCAAAGAAAATGAAGTGAGTGATTGCATAGTTAACCAATTAAAAAGAGCAAAAGAAAGAACAGGAATGAAAAGCTGGGGAACCACAAAACTGCACCAGACTACTTTCTTCTCCCCATACCCAACCTTGCCTTGGAATACAAAAGCAAATGGCAGCGTACCTCTCTTGGTATCATATCCAATCCAACACAGCCTGTGAAAATATCAAAATAAAATTCCATTACTACTCATGTAACAGTAGACATCTTCACTATATGTTGTATGAATACCACATACAGTCAGATCTATGTTGTATGCATCAGAACAAAACAAAGAGGAAACAAATAAGTACCCAATTGAAGTAATAAAACTCACCACAGGTATTTACACAGACATCCACACCAGAGTCAAACAGCATTGTACCATTAGGACAGAAACAGCCTTCCACTTGTTTAATCGAAGTTCCATTATGTAGACTGTATGAGACAAAATGTTCAGAGGAAAACGTTTACTGTCACAGGCACACAGACGAAGGTTAAACTAAATAACCATTAACTGAAAATACAGGTGCAAATAAGTTCTACTTCTGAGATTTAGAAGTTGTCAGTGTTTGCGTTTAGTTGAACAACATAAAAAGTACAGGCATCTATATTTAGGATCAAGAGAATAGTGGTAACATATAGGATAGTCAGTGACAGGAGGTTGGTTGATTTCTCTCAGCCACATATGCTTCAGATGTGGCTGAACAGTTGTATGAGATGTAACTAACAGTGGAGGAATTCTTTACCTTGACTTGCAGGTTGTCTCTTGAATAGGACCACATGCTCTATATTCTTTATGTTTGGGACATTCATAAGCTGGAATGGGAGAATAAAAAAGAGGAAGAGCTCAGTAAGAATATCATACAAAGTTCTCATGACCTTATGGCAAGAAATTAAACATTAAGTACCCATTTTCCTATGTATGCTTGACAATCTTGAGAAGCAAAGAGGTTAAATAGATATCAGACTCGTGCAATTTTGCCACATAGCACCATCGTTTACATTTAAGGAGATAAAGCCAGGAAACTATATCTTGATTACAATTTTTTCATAATTTAGGTCTCTTTTGTGTAAGTTCTTAAAGGGAAATGTATTCCTACCCTCCCATTCTCTTTTGATTACGCTAAATAAATGAGTCATCTGCCAATAACTGCAAAATACATAGTTGACTGCATGAAAAAAAAGAGACATATCTACTAATACAGATCTTTCTGATACAGTAAATGGATGCATATTTTTGCAGGCTCATTTGTTACTTCTATTGGTAAAAATACACCTGAAAATAACTTCAAGAAACTATTTATTGGTGTGATTTATTGATGTCTTAATTGCTCAGAAAGAAATATAACCTATCATTAGGACATTATCATAGAAAGGTTTGGGTTGGAGGGACCCTTTAAGATTATGTAGTCCAATTCCCTGACATGGGCAGGTGCATTTTTCACTAGATCAGGTTGTCCTGTCAAACCCAGCTTTGAACACTTTCAACGATAGCGCAACCACAACTTTCCTGGGTAGCCTGATCCCACTGTCTCACCATACTAATCATTAAACATTTCTTCCTTATATACACTCTACAGCTACCCTCTTTCAGTTTAAAATTATTGTCCCTTGTCCTGTTACTACAGGCCTTGGTAGAAAGTCTTTCCCCATCTTTCTTATTCACTGTCTTTATTTATTGAAAGGCTGCAATAAGGTCTCCCCACTGCCTTCTTCTCCTGGCTGAAGGACTCCAGTTCTCTCAGACTCACTATGCAAAAGAGGTGCTCCAACCCTCTGATCATTTCTGCAGCCTTCCTCGGGATGCACTCTACCACGCTCATGTCTTTCACACACAAGGCACTCCAGTACTGGATGCAATACTCCAGGTGCAGCATTCCACCACCTCGTCTGTACTGATACTGGGAATTTTCTTCCGACCCAGGTAGAGGACACTGCACTTGGCCTCAATGAATTTCATGGGCCCACAGCTTAAGCAAGTTAGGGTCCATCTGGATGGTATCCCTTCCCTCTGGCATATCAGCTGCACCACTCAGTTTGGTATCACCTGCAAACTTACTGAGGGTGCACTCAATCCCACTATCTACATCACTGATTAGCATTGGTCCTTTTCCTAACTACCATGACTTCTCAAATCTGACGGATTGTGGTTTAGCAGGTATATCAGCCAGTTCCCTTTGGGATACACTTTGTCAGGTCTCATGGACTTGTGTATGTTCCAGTTCATCAGATGGTCTCAAACCTGCTCTTCTATCACAATGGGAAGGACTTTGATACCCCAGTCCCTGCCTTGAGGTTCAGGGACTTGAGATATGTAGCAAGGGTGATTACCATAGAAAAGTGAGGCTTTTCTGACCAGCAATACCTGCAGAAGCCCATCTTATCATTTTTCACATTCCTTGCTAAATTCAGCTCTAATTATCCCTTAGCTTTCCTGATTCCATCTAGTCACTGTCCCTGTATTCTTCCCAAGGCACATGACATCAGTTCCACTGCTTATGCATTTCCTACTTGCATATCAGTTCAGTAAGAAGATAGACATCCCAAAAGATGCCACTCACTGTTGGAAAGCCTTGGTTGCTGGAACTCCATAGTGGCTGGTTCTATGCAGATCCCTGTGAACTGACAGCTGGGACAGCCAGCACTCCCAAACTCTCACTTGGCCCTCTCCTTAGACCTCCCATGTGCCAGCCAGCCCCTCCACACACACAGCCTGAGGAGGGCAGTGGCTTGGAAAGCTCCTCAGATGCCCCCCGGGCACCTTGCAAGCTTCAGCAGATACTGCTGCTGCTAGCACCAGCTTCCTGTGGTTTAAACTGAAATAGCTGAAATATAAGTTCAGTATAAGACTCCCTGACAGTTCATGATAAACGGCCAAATACTTACAGCAAACACCATTGGTATGACTTCTCCAGTCAATGCAGACATTTTGATCGGCACAGACAGCTGCATAGATCTGCAGACTTGAGCATTCCAGGTCTAAGTCGGGAAGTGTACAACTATCAAAAACGCAAGCTGCATAGTACTTATCAGGCTTAACAACTTCACGGCACTTCTCAAACACACTAAAAACAGAAACATACATCATTATTAGTTACTGAATTATACGTAATTTCTCCAATGTGCTAAGCATGTTATATTGTGGCAAAAGTGATGCTTCAGGAGATGCGAACAAAGATTATTACTGACAGATTTCCACTAAGAGCATTTGACTAGACTGTAACCTTCCAAGGTATTTTAAAATATTCTCCCCTCATCTACAATACACCCATGCACCAATATTTTCACTCTAGGAGCTACATGAATATTATGAAGTGTAGTCATTAGATATTTTTCAAACTAGATTTTATTTGAATTACTTTTTAATTCTGACACTAGGTTCAAAAAACTAAGATTTTTTTTCAGTTGGTCTCTCTTTGCTGCTAAGAGAACATGGACAAAGACCAGAGAGTAGGACAGCAGAAGGCAGATAGCACAAAAGAATGTAAGAGCATCAAGTAAGGCTAATGTAGCAGCCAGAGGGTTGTGAGTAAAATCTATCAGCAAAGGATAACATCTAGAAACAGCAGAAGAAACAGAAGAAAGCCAAGAAACCCACAGAGTTACAAGAGATTGAAGAATAGTTAGAAACGTTTTCATTGAGAAATGAACCCCAAAATTGTCACCACACTTGAAAATCAAATGCTTATAAACACCAGAGGAATGCATGCCTACCTTCCCCAAAGAAGCTCACAGAGGGAAGACTCTTTGCAAGGCTGCCCTGTTGTGCTAGGTGCTTTTGTAGGAACTAGGCCTGGAGAACACTGTGGTTTGGAGGGATCAATAACTTGCCAATGATCTGCCATGGTTTCACAGCTTTCTGCAATATTTCCATTTGGCAACCTGCAGTCATCTGCCATGTTGTTATTGCAAGTGCCTAAAATGGGTAAGAGGAAAAAGAATTAACTCACAAATGCCATTCATCTTTGTGGCAGGGCTATGATTTACCTGTTTGTAGTTTTCTGAAAGCACAAAACAAATGTAAGAACAAGCCTTACCACACTGTCCTTGAGTGTTGTTTCCGAACAGGCTGTAGGGCATTCTGATAGAAAATGACAAGCCATTGAAGGTCACATTCATTTTAAGTTCAGGAATTTCCACTACACGATTTATGCCTGATTCATAGATCCTCAAGCCAAATTTCTTATAAGGCAAAGCCACAGCCTGTTTGTTTACAGTCACCTAGTAAATGAGAGAAAACAAAAAAGAGACATACATTTCATTTGACTTTAGAAAACAACCAACTGTTCATTACTTTGCATTGGAGATAAAATTGTAAAGACTTCTAGTTTATAAGAAATGCCCCTGTTTTTCCTTATATGATACTGGAAAGCCAAACTTGCCTTCTCCGAGCCAGAAAGTCCTATCAACCATTAATAAATTAGAATATACTTAAGAGTTTAAACACTACAGATTTATTACAGTGACTAGGGCATTAAGTACTGCCTAATGCAGTCCAGGATACTATTAACCTTTGTTAGTGATGCATTTACATCAAACTAATTCGTAATATTCCTACACAGCAATGTTCAATGAGAACTGGACAAATCAAGTCTAAAAACAAATAATTCTCACTAAACTTTGAATCCCTAAATTTGGGAATGATATTTACCAGTTAAACACGTAAGAGTCTCTTCTATGAAAAATTTAAGAAGTAACACCAATCGAAGCTAGTAACAATTTGTTTTTTTTAAATGCTTAAGCCCAGTTCTTTAATTGCAATGTCTAGTTTACATTGTATCCTCCCATTCAAAATCTAATCTTTTCCTTTCTTACACAGACATCAATTGTAAATTAATTTATTTTATAACCTTAACTCCTAGCAATTCATCCATGTTTATGCATTTCTGAGAGAGAACACACTGCAAATATTTGTAATAAAAAAGGGAAGGAGTTGTTGAAACTTTTCCTAGTATTCAGATTCAGAAAAGCATCCCGTCAATGCAGTACTAGTTAATAATCCAAAATGGCTTAAAATCTAAAATACACACATTCAATTTCTAATTTTCTCCTAATGCTCTGAATATAATTACAAGGTTGATGATTTACTAATATTTCTATCAAGAAATCAAAGGTAACTTTCTCCAGTACCTCTACTTCCAGACTATTTGGTTTCACTGTTACAATGCGCACTTCCTGAGTCTCATGTCTCACAATGAGTGCTCGTGGACAGGAAACTACATCCCGTGCGTCACAATGGTAGTTATCAATGTAGACACCAAAGTTGTCAACTGTTTTTTCAATCTCTTCCACAAGAACATATGTGCAATTCCCTTGATAGCTGTAGTACAATCCATCAAAAGTCAAATAATGTGGGTCTCCCCAGCCAGTGCAGTAGCCTGCGAAAACATACAGCCAGGTTAGCGACTTATGGTAACATCCAGAATCCAGTCAGACTACAAATAAAATCTGTAGGTGTGGGATTCATCTACTCTAACTTTAAGAATTTAAATATTTAAAGTATATCTGTCAATGCACGAGCACTTTTCTAGAACTTACCAAAAACATAAAAAAAAATTCAAGGAACGTGCAAAGCACTGTTTATCTAACTTATTTCTGAATGACAACAGAGAATAGGACTAATCGTGCCCTAGAAGTAACTTTACAGATTGCCTAAACAACTAACTTATATGCAGATTTGTAGTCTATTGATGTCTGCATCTGGACATTTAAAACCTATCTTAGGAGAACAATTTGTTCTACTGGCAAAACAGTTATGTAGAAATGATGGAAATCAAAGTAAAATCCCCCAGTTAGCCAAAAAGAACCAATGAAGTACTCTAAACAGACCAACATTGTAAGTCTTAGAGCACATCTTGCACAATATTTGTCCCCAGTAAACAGTGCTGCTCTATGCAGTTGTACTGTTCCCACAGGAAATAAAATATTACACAGAACGTTATACTTACAATCACACTCCCAATGCCAACAGCATTGATCATCATCAATGACTTGCACAGGAGCGAGCCCATTGGAACAGGTGGGTTTAGGAGGTGGCTCACAGATTACTGGAACGATCACAACAGTATTGTTTTCTACACATATAGCCTGGGTGCAGTTACACAGCCACCACGACTCACCTGGCTGTATTTGGAAAGAAGTTAAAAAAAAAAAAGAAAAAAAAAAAAAAAGAAATCTTCATGAAGCAGTCGGTTTGAGTCAGACTACTAATATTTGTGCCTGAATGCCTTCTACAAAGTTTTAAAGCGCCATGTGCTTATTGGCAATTTTCTTCCCAGCAGAAGTCTGAAACTGGGAAGGAAGAACAGCATTCGGCACCATTAAGGCCTAGATTTGTTCAAAGTTGCTGAGTGAAAGGCATAATTATAACAGCTAGGCCAGTAAACAAAAAGGGGAATTGCTTTTTTCAAGTTTAATTTGTCTAAAAGTTAGATATCTAATTTCATCACCTAGACTCCCCTCTGGATCAACAGGGAAAGAGATCAACTCTGTTCCACAGATGTCTGTGGAAGCTACAGTGAAAACCAGCTACTTGGGGTGTAATGTATTAGATCACTATATGCATGCATTGTGAATGTAGGCATTTTTTTCCATCTTGCTTGAGTTTCTCAGCCACTCATAATTTTTATCCCTGCATAACTAGAACTTTTCAAAAACCTTAGAATTGGAGTGAAAAATTCATTAAATGTGGTGATCTGTTCTGAAGTTAGCTCTTGAAATCAGTCTACCACCAAGATAGACTTAGTTCAGCCCTCAGTTTTCTTGGGCTGTACTGTAAATACAGCAAACTTCTCATCACACACTGGACCTATTCAAAAGTAGAAAAAAGCAAAGAGAGTTTACTGCCTCTTAGCTCTTGGTTTCCTCCTCAGAAAAGCTTTTGATGAGAAAAAGAAGGACTGAGCTGTAATCTAACAACGTGAAGAAAGATTTTTTAAAACTACTATTGAAGAACTAATACCAGCATAAACACACTAAAAGAATTCACTAGAAGTCAAGCTGATACCCAAGAGAACAGGGACTCCTTCCAAAGCACAATGACAAAAATAAACATAATTAAATTCACTAACCGCGTAAGTTTCATTAGGTGAAATCGTACAATTAGAGCTGGAACTGGCAGTTGAACTTAAAGTACTGAGTGTAGTAACTGTGCTATATGTAGAGCTTCCTGAAACAGTGACTGTACTTGATGTAGGAGTTGTCCCAGAAGTGCTAGCTGAACCAGAGGAAACAATTTCTGAGGTGGTAATGGTGGTTGCAGTGACAGTACTAAAAGAACTAGAGGTTGTTCCTGAAGTGGTGGTAAAAGGCTTCGTAGGAGTTGTTCCAGATGTCGTGACTGTTGATGGGACTGTTGAAACTGAAGGTGGTGACATACTGCCAGACGGAGTCAACAATGGAGAGGATGCTCCTGTAGACTGTGTGTTAATGGGTGTAGAAACTGAAGCTGTTGAAGAGCTCTCAGACACAGTGGTTGTACCTTCAGTGCTAAAAGATCCTGTAAGAATAGTAGTGCTGTACGAAGAAGTTCCTGAGAAAACAAACAGTTTAACAGTTAGTACCTGCTCTGATGACATACAAAAGGCACAAAGTAAGGGAGCTCATGGAAAATGACATCTCCCCCTGAAAGGAAACATGAGACAGCACGTCTAGACAACAAAATTCAGGTAGCTTGGACAGAGCCATTAAGAGTTTCAGAGGTGGAGTGTACTAGAGTGAAAGCAGAGGGATCACAATTCCCAGTGCATGAAATCACAGGGCCTGTACCCACCACAAATGCTTTCGATCCAAGCTACCGGTCTGATTGGCACAGAGAAGATCAAAGAGGAAACTCTGCTCTATACATCTCTCAGGTCTTCAAAACCACTCTCTCACTCTTTTAATAGTCATGCCATTGAAATTAAACTCACTAAGAGCCTTCCTGCTTCGAAGGTGCCCAAACCATAGGCCTTAAGGAAGGACCCTTTAGAACCGTTATCAACAAGCATTTTAAAACTTCTCCATGATACACAGAGACCAGAATCAGGAACAGTGTGTTTGCTCTCCTACATCATGAACCGAAGGTACACATGGAAGATAAAAAATCACTACCTGCACCATAAGAGTAGAGGAATAAAGCAGGGAAAAAAGGACAGAAGGCCTGAAAAGTCATGATCTAACACAACTTGAAAAGAAAGCGACAAAATAACAAGAACCCTCCCTTTGTGCAAGAGGCATACAAAGCAAGGTATTCTCCCAGCAAGAGGATGAGAACTCACAATATGAAAAGTAAGATTTAACATCAGATCACAACATGCATCAGTCAATAAGCTGACTCAGGATGACAAAAAAAATTCCAGCACGTCTGGTTTAAACGAACAACAAACATTCCCCTGATGAAAAACACATGCACCTCGCTTTCAAACACCAAGTTTGAAAACAACATTTGAAGACACTATATTTAAAGGAATACAGAGAAATTCATTTAACAAACCTCGAATGCCAATGAAACCATAGCTTAAGGGGCTAATCGACAGAAACATCATTCACTACAAACTGCAACACATGAATGAGAGACGAAAAAAATACCTGCAGTAGATGAGAACGAAGGTGTAAGGGAGGTGGTGGGTGTTGGACTGGGTGTGGATGTGCTGACTGAAGTCAGGCCGGATGAGGGCGTGAAAGTAACAGGCGTGGTGCTCACGGTGCTGCCGATGGTGCTGCCGCTGGACAGCGTCGTGCCAGAGGTGGTAGTGGGGCCAGAGCCAGTTGGTGTAGGCGGGGCAGTCGTGCTTGACACCATCGTACTTGTGGTGCTCGTAGGAGTGGGACCTGGGATAACACAGGCATTCATCATTGCAGGAAAACAAATTGCATTTCCGCATTCCTTCCTTGTTTCTCTACTGAGTTCATCAAACTCAGCAACCAGAAGCCTGGGAAATTCAGGCACCATGAAAGAAGATACCGTCTTACTACTGTGTCGTGAGTCACACAGCGATCACAGACAGAAGTCTCCAGCAACTTGCATGGGACACGGGCGCAAGCACTTCACAAGTGATCGATGTCACATACAAGCACTGTAGGCACTGTGAAAACTGGGCACAGATGGGAAGATCTCAGCAGCTCTTAAGCCAGCTGGATTCCTTCCGTTCATCCCTAGGTTCCTATCTTCCATGGCCATTGCTGTCATGCTGTCTTCCATAGACAGACCACTGTTCCCTGTGCAAGAACTCAATGGCTTCGTTCCCTCCACAAACAGCTTCCCTTCCAAGTTACGTGGCCCCAGGACAAGCACACAAACTCTACTCTATAACCTATAAATCCCACACCTGGAAAACCATTCTCCCACGTTTTCCTTTGCCTAGCCATTCAAATCAAACTCAATTTCCATCCATCTCTGCTGAACATCCCACAGGCCAGAAGGCAGGCTCTTCAAACGTGCTCCCAAAAACCATGTTAGAAATGCTCCATGATACACACAGCTCTGCCTTCGAAAAAACCGCTTACGCTCCTTCAGCAGGATGTGAACATACACACGGCCAACAGAGAAGCACTACCAGCACTATAAGAATAGAGGACTAACGCTGCGGAAGAAAGGCCAGAAGGACTGAGAAGCCATGAGCTAAGAGCACAAGATACCATAGTGCCCACAATGAATGCCCCCTGCCCTTACACGAGGCGCTGCATAACGCAATGTTATCTCCTGATTGACGACAAGATATCACAGCAGCAAAAGGAAGACTTCCCATCAGACCACTGGCGGCCTAAGACAACCAGCCGCCCCTAGCTGAAAAAACCTGCTCCTAGGAACATGAGGGGTCAGGGAACAAGGGACCTTCTGCCCAGGACAAATGCACTCTCTTCGCCTCCAAACAGCAAGCTTCATGGCTAGCTTTGAGCTCCTGCTCCGATAAGGAGCGTCCAGCAATTACTCCCAGCCCTCACCCCATACACAAACCCTAAGTCCAGGCGCACACCGGCCTTCACCTCTCCCTCTACATGGGAACACGTGACAGCACGGCCAGACAATTACCTTCCGTTGGCGTGGGTGGAGCTGTGAGGGAGGTGGTGGGTGTTGGACTGGGTGTGGATGTGCTGACTGAAGTCGGGCCGGATGAGGGCGTGACAGTAACTGGCGTGGTGCTCACAGTGCTGCCGATGGTGCTGCCGCTGGACAGCGTCGTGCCAGAGGTGGTAGTGGGGCCAGAGCCAGTTGGTGTTGGCGGGGCAGTCGTGCTTGACACCGTTGTACTCGTGGTGCTCGTAGGAGTGGGACCTGGGATAACACAGGATTTTATAATTGCAGGAATAAAATATTTCATTTCCTGTTTAATTGCTGTTTGTCTTCTGAATTTATCAAACTGCGCATCCAGACGGCCAGGATGTAAAGATTAGGAATGTGGAACGTCTCATTAGTAGTAATCCTGTCTTTCACAAATTACACAACTGGGATTCCAAAAACATTCATGTCAGTCAGATGCAAGTACTATACCTATGACCTATGTTGCATCTAACAACTGTGTGCACTGAGAAAAAAATGCTTTGAAGAGTAGAACTCAGCAGCCTATAAGCCTGCTTAACGCATTCCAATTATTCTTAGGCTTCATTTTTCCTTCTCTATTGTTCTCATGCTATATTCCATGAAGAGACCCCCATTCTCTGGGCAGGTAATTATAGGGGCCGTTCCCTCCACAACTCATTTCCTTAGAATTTATTTCGGGCTCCAGTACAACTACGCAAACTCTACTCTATAACTCCCTCATCTTGAAAACCATTCTCCCACATTTTTCCTTTCCACACCATTAAACTCAAACTCAATTTCCACTCTTCTCAGCTTCCCATGCCACAGGCTGGAATCCAGGCTCCTTCAAAATTCTTCTCAAGAACAACATTAAAAATGCTCCAGGATAAAGACAGGTCTTCCTTAGAAAAAACCGTTTCTGCTCCTTTAGTTTGATGTGGAGGTACACATGGCTAACCGAGAAACACTGCACGCACTATGAGAATATAGGAGTAATGCTGGAGAAGAAACGGAAGAAGGTCTGAAAAGCCATATCGTAACAGCACCAAAACAAAAATAACATAAACACAAGCACATGCCTCTACAGAAAACGCCTCACTAGGAGAACCTTCTCTTCAGATGAAAGACAACATCTCCCCGATGTAAAAGGTAAGTATCCATCTGTTGTGGTTTGGTGATTTTTTGTGATCAGTATTCCACATCAGAACATCATGTGAACCAGTGGGAGCTAAAAAGTTAATGTTCTGGTTCCGTTTACTGCCCCTTATGGGCATTTGGAGTATCCTGATGGGAGGGGAGGTGTGGCTTCCCTGGGAGGACTTGGCACGAAGAGGAAGTGGGGCGGAGCTCCGGATCGGACCCAGCGCCTGGCTTCCCCCGCTGCCCAGCTCAGCCTTCTCAGCTCGCCAAGGAGAACAGCACGTGGTTCCCTCGCGCTACTGTGGTTTGATGTATCATTTTGGATATTCTTCTCTCTCTCTCATTTTGTTTGATTTGGTTAAATTTAGTAAATTACCATTCCCTCTCAGACCGGTGCTGGTGCATTCCTTTTGTTAAACCCATCTACTAGCTCCCTGCCCTTCCCCCTCTCCCAGAATGTGTGGCCTGGGGCCGGCCAGATCACGTGGCAAACCATTAGTACCCCTTCTTTTTTTTTCCTCGCTCTTTTGTCTCCTTTTTTCCCGGGGCCTGTGCCCCCCTGTCACGTACTTGTATCCAGGGATAACCCGTGACACCACCTAAGCCAACCAGCTGCTCTGAATGAATAGACTTCTCATAAAACTTGCGGATTCAAGAAACAACAGACCATCCGCCCAGGACAAATGCACACTCCTTGCCTCCTAACATAGAACTCAAGGACTACCTTTAGGCTCCTGCTCCACAAATGCACATTCAACAATTACTCCCAGCCCTCACCCCATACACAAACCCTAAGTTCAGGCACTCATGGGCCTCCACCTCTCCCTCTACATGGGAACACGTGACAGCACGGCCAGACAGTTACCTTCCGTTGGCGTGGGTGGAGGTGTGAGGGAGGTGGTGGGTGTTGGACTGGGTGTGGATGTGCTGACTGAAGTTGGGCCGGATGAGGGCGTGACAGTAACTGGCGTGGTGCTCACGGTGCTGCCGATGGTGCTGCCGCTGGACAGCGTCGTGCCAGAGGTGGTAGTGGGGCCAGAGCCAGTTGGTGTTGGCGGGGCAGTCGTGCTTGACACACTCGGAGTGTAACCAGTGCTTGTTGTTGGTGAGAGGGACACCGTTGTGCTGGTTTCTCCTGTGGTTGCAGTTGTGATAGCTGTTGTGCACTCTGGACTCAATGGGGGAGTACAGCAAACTTTGATCTGATAATTCAGGCAGATTGGCATTGGTATCACACCCCCTGTGGTCTGGTCCTTATTTTTACAGATGAGTCCTGTGTTAACATCACATTCCACTTTCTGCCCTAAATCTTCTATAGGAATGTCTGGAAATTTCTCAGCTCTGCAGGAAACATTCTCAACCTTCGTACAGTTCCATGAAGGGATCTTATTCTGAATAGTTTCAAAGGTCTCATCATCACCACTCTCTGACCCATACTGCGGGTAACTCACATCGATCCAGTCAGTCCAGATGCAGTCCTCTGGAAAGGTGCAGTCCACTGCAGATGGACATCAGTAAATGTAAACAATTAGGAACTACAAAACCACTTGGAGGAGGTGATAACAGATCATGCAGTCGTTGATGGTGATGAGTGCCAAGCTTCTATCTGAAGACTATCCCATGAAACCCTCCAGGGAAAACATGCTTTTCCCAGAAGAAAAATGTTGTGCCAGTGGTAGATAAGCACAGAGAGCAAGCAGCAGAAGAAAGGGAAGAAGGTCAAAAAGCCACGGCCCAAAAGGACCTGAAACAAAAGTGTCACAAAAATAAGCTCCATGCCATATTGAAACCAGCTTCACACTGAGAAAGACCTCACCAGCTGAAGGAAAGCACCTCAAAGCAGCAAAACAAGGACGTCCCATCTGACCAAAGCTTGCTGTAGCCGGCTACAGGATTAAATACTTTCTACAGAGGCTTGCAGAACAAGGGACCAAGGGACTTTCAACCTAAGTCAAACACATTCTTCTTACGGCAAAACAGAAAGCCTGAGAACTAGCGTGGGGCATATGTTCATTAAACAAAGGTATAGCAGGGAAAGTCTACAAGAAAACACATAACAGTAGGACCAGACATTACCTTCCGTTGTTGTGGGTGGAGGTGTTAGGGAGGTGGTGGGTGTTGGCCTGGGTGTGGATGTGCTGACTGTAGTCAGGCCGGATGAGGGCGTGACAGTAACAGGCGTGGTGCTCACAGTGCTGCCGATGGTGCTGCTGCTGGACAGCGTCGTGCCAGAGGTGGTAGTGGGGCCAGAGCCAGTTGGTGTTGGCAGGGCAGTCGTGCTTGACACCGTCGTACTCGTGGTGCTCGGAGGAGTGGGACCTGAGAAACAACACAGAGTTCCATTACTGAAGGAAAACAAATTGCATTTCCTATTTAGTTCCTTGTTTCTCTTCTGAGTTCATGAAACACAACTACCAGAAGCCTACGAAATTTTTAAAAATAAAAGAGGGTATACAGTCTCATTAATGTCTCATGGGTAATAGAGGGATCACAGACAAAAGTCTCCTGCAACTCCCATGGGAGACAGATGCAGAATTTTCACCAGTCATCAATGTTATGTATAACCACTGCATGCAGTGTGAAAATGATGCACAGATGAGAAAAATTCAGCAGTCCCTAATGCAGCTGAATGCAATTCGTTCATCCATCCGCTCTCTCATTTCTACTCTATTGTAGTCATGCAATATTCACCACGTGACTGCATTTCACTGGGCATGAAATCATGGGGCCAGTTCCCTCCACAACTACTTTCCTTCCAAGTTACTTGTTTTCACTCCTACTAAGCAAACTCTGCTCTATACCTCTCTCAACTCTTGAAAAACATGCTCCCAAACTATTCCTTGCCATACCATTAAAATCAAACTCAATTTCCATCCTTCTCAGGACTAACTCTGGAAAAGAAAGTGCAGAAAGTATGAAAAGCCACAACCCAACAGCACCTGAAACAGAAATGCCACAGAAACAAGCCTCCTGCCTTTGCACATGATGCTTCTGAAGGAGAATATTCTGTCTATCTGAAGGATGAGTCCCCACAGCAGCAAAAGCAAGAAAACTGTCAGACCACTGTATGCCTAAACCAACCAGGGTTCCTTAGAAGATAAAACTTCTCGTCATACATGTAGTGTCAGGGAACAAGGGACCTTTTGCCCAGGACAAATGCACTCTCCTTGCCTCCAAACAGCAAGCTTCATGACTAGCTTTAAGCTCCTGCTCCATTAAGGAACGTTCAGCAATTACTCCCAGCCCTCAGACCATACACAAACCCTAAGTTCAGGCGCTCACCAGCCTTCACCTCTCCCTCTACATGGAAACACGTGACAGCACGGCCAGACAATTACCTTCCGTTGGTGTGGGTGGAGGTGTGAGGGAGGTGGTGGGTGTTGGACTGGGTGTGGATGTGCTGACTGAAGTCGGGCCGGATGAGGGCGTGACAGTAACTGGCGTGGTGCTCACGGTGCTGCCGATGGTGCTGCTGGAGTGCGTCGTGCCAGAGGTAGTAGTGGGGGCAGACCCACTTGTTGTTGTCGTGGCAGCAGTGCTTGACACAGTTGAAGTGAAAACTATCGTTGTAGTGGTTGAGTGTGACACTGGTGTGCTGATTGTCGTGGTAAATTCTGTACTTGGTATACACTCTGGTATGTTTGGAGTGCAGCAGATGCTGATCTCATAGTTATGGCAGTATGAAACATTGCTGTTGTTTTCTTGATCCTTATTGTTACAGATAAGTCCTGTGTTTACATTGCATTCAACCTTTTGCCCTAATTCTTCAAGGGAAATGTTAGGGTAATCCTTTGCTCTGCATGAAATATTCTCAGCTTTCACGCAAACCAAGGAGGAGTTGTTTATTTTGTCAATGGTTTCATAGTCTCCACTGTTCACATCAGATCTATCTGGTTGACTCAAATCGATCCAGTCTGTCCAGATGCATTCACAATTTGTCACTGAGAGACATCAACAAGAGCAACATTCAGGAACAGTAGAGACAGAGACAGTCAGTGTTAGTTCCAGCACCGTTACTGGTGGTTTACTGGGCCTTCACTGCATGCAAATGTGCACCTTGAACTCTGCTACTCACCTACACTAGTCAACCAACCCTGGCCACAAGAAAGCTCATTAGTGTGGTCAGGCCTCCCTTTCTTTGCCCTATGGAGCACACCAGGACAACATCAGGACCCAGGCACTGTTGAGCTATGTGTGTCTCCCCCTAATAAACATAGCAAGTTTGGTTTGGGGCTTCTTGTGTACAAAAAAACTTGCCTAAGGGCAACATATGAGGTAGAGCAGAATCAAGTAAGGACTCTCACAACTCTCACCTGGGCGAATCCAAATTCAGGAAAGAATCACAATCACAAAGCAAGCAGACACTGGATGAACACTGCAGCCAAAATCTTGGGCTGCTTCCCAGCAGTGTGGGGAAAGCTGGAGAGCAACTCTGGCAGAACCTTGCTGCCCAGAGTCTCACTCCATAGCAAGAGATAAGCCATTGGCAGAAATCTTTCCCCAGACCCTGCCAGGGAAAATCAGCCTTCAGAGAGCCGGAAGAGCAGATGAGTTGTAAAATAGCCCAAGTCATCACAAGAGAAGGAACAAAATAAAGCCATGATCTAACAGCACCTGAAATGAAATGACATTGCCACAAAAAACAAGCCACGTCACACCATATGTTCTCCTATATACGTTCTTTCTCTCCAGTTGAAGGACAAAGCCCAGAAAGCAGCAAAAGTAAGACTTTCCATCAGCACTATATTGGCCTAAGGTAGGCAGAAGCACCATAAAAAAATATCCTCGCACTCAGGATAATCAAGGAATAGAATTGACATCCAGAAACATGTTGTGCACTCTCTCTCCTAAATGGAGAGCTTAGTACCCTATAGCTCTGGAGACTTTTTTTTTTCTTTTTTTAATCTGCATAAACTGTTTTCTTCGGAGTACTGCAGTGAAGACATACATTAAGGTGCCAATAGACAATTTCTCCCATACCAAGGCAAGACATGACAACACAGAGCAATTAATTACCTGGTAGTGAAGGTGGAGGAGTTTGAGTTTGGGTTTGAGTTACTACTGTAACCGTTGGAGTGGATGAGGATACACCAGGAACAGTCGGAGTAGTTCCCTGTGTGCTGCTGCTGAAGGGTGTCGTGGTGGCAGTACTAGTTGGAGACTCCGATGGAGTTGGTGTGGGAGCAGTGGTTGATACTGGGAGACATCAACGAGAAGAATAATTATGAACAACAGGGACAGAAACAACAGGTAAAGATGCAAGCAAATGTATGAGTGGGACACAACAGGCACCAAACAGAAGTTAGGAGTTAACTGCCACAAATTTACAGCTGGCTGAGCCCAGTTTTTCTGCAGCAAAGGCCTGTATTATTTGCCTTCCCTTCCTGGTTCCAGAAAGCAGACTAGGGCCAGATTTGAACACAGACATGGTTAAGACACCCCCTTTTCTACTGAAGTGGTTTGTTACATTGCTTTGCTGGGCTTCACACTAAATGCAAAATCCCCCACCAGTGGATAAAATGGAGAAAAAAAGCCCTGTGGTTCTTCCCATCTCAGCCCTATTACTCATAACACCTTGCTATCTCGGAGAGTAAGAACTGAGAGGGGAAACTGTGGTCAAGGAATGAAGTATGCACAGGGATATGTTTTTATCTGAAGTTTATGTCACCTCTCTGTAGTGCAATGGCAGCCTGAGGGAGAGGTTCACAGCAAGTGGCTTTTTGCAGGGTGAAACCATTCCACAAAGGCTGCCAAGGGAATCCTTTCTTCCTAGATCTACAGCCACAGACAAGTATCAGTACTGACAAAGAGAAAGTGGGATGAAGAAATTCTGCACAGGTCTGCCAGACAATGCCTAAAATGATGATACACCAAATCAAAGCCTACTCTAATTTCACACGTATCTTTCTGAGAATGTTCTCTCCAGGAAAGGGACAGAGCTCAAAATCAGCAATGTGCTTGCTCAATATCTGCTTTAAGTAGCTGACAATCCGTTATTTATCTTACGGCAAGGTAAGAAAAGAGAAAATTGGTCTGCTAAATACCCGTGGAGGCTGAAGTTACTGGTGCAGTTACTGAAGGCGTGGGCTGGCTTGTGGTGGTTGCAGTGGGTGTTGGTAGGGTGGTAATTGTTGTTGACTGCTGTGTTGTAGTAGTGGGCACAGTTGTTCCAGTGGTGACTGAAGATGCAGTTGGTGTTGAACTTGGTGTACTTGCAGTCTCGCAAGGAATTTCATGCCATTCACAACAGTTTACCCTGATTTCATAATTATAGCAAAGATGCCAGATACTTTCATCTTGCTCCTCATTTTTACAGATGAGTCCATACGTAACATTACACTCCACTTTTTGGCCAAGTTCCTCTAAGGTTTTATCAGGACTGTTTTTAGCCCTGCATTCAATATTTTCAGGAGCTGCACATATTTTATTTCCATGTTCAATTCTTATTGCATCATAGGTTTCATAGTCACCACCATTTTTTTCAGGGTTACTAACATCAAACCACTCAGACCAATCACAGATTAATCCAAGGCATGGAGCTGCAAGGAAAGACATAGGTTCAGTGTCAGAGCTCAGAGAAGACATTCTGAGAAGGTTAATTTTGTATTCAGCTCCATTAATGACTAAAATAATGCATTGCAATTTGCCATTTCTGCAAGAGAAAAGAATTCTAAAATTGGTTAAATATGACCAGTTTCTTCAACAAGAAGCTCTGTACCAAAATAGAATCACCAATGTGAAGCCTCTTTATACTTCTCACATTTTTGCAATTCCATGTTTTTTAAATTTTTTTTTGTTTGTTTTGAAGATGTTTTTCTGTAGTGGCCACCTTTAATTTACTCATCGTTTGACATTTTATCGTAACTAGTTCTTATATTTAAAACTTACTTGTAGTTACTGGAGGACTTGTGGTAACTGAAATAGAAAAGAAAAAAAATTACTCCATAATCTGCAAGGTTTAGAAAAACATATAATGTTAGTTTTAAACATTCCAATTCTAATTTTTGCTGTCACTGCTGAAACAATTTCTATTATCTCCACAGAATACTCAAAAGATAGAATCTTATACATCTATAGTCACAATTTCTTTCATGAGGGCTAAATAAACTCAAGGCATTAAAATCTCCCTCAGTGCAATGCAACAAAATTATCTGCAAGTATCACTCAAGCTTTGTCAACTGTGATAAGTCTGCACACTTGTACATTCAACCTTTAAAGTATTTTCTCTAAATAAAGTTATTTTTAAATGCACATCTCTGTTGAAAACTTACCTATGGTGGTAAGAGTACTTGTACCAGGAGGAGTTGTAATGGTTGAAGGTGAAGTAGTTAATGGACAAAGATAAGTATTTCCCGGAACTACAGATCCATTGTCTGCACAAACATATGTTGTGCATATGTCGCCATCCTTTATTGTTGCAACAGTTTCTCCCACATCATAACTTGTTCCATTGATAACACAAGGACATCCTGCAAGAAGGAGTTCAGCATGCATGTTCTCTCTCTACTAAGACTATTAGAAGAAGACAAAAGCGTAACAGAAGACAAAGGAAAAAAAAAGAAAAGACTTGCGGATTTGGCAAGGATACAAATATTTAAATGTATCATGCATGCTCCTTTGAGTGCTATACCTGGAGCTTAGATCTAGTGTTGCATTAATTTATCTTGTAAACGCTTGTAGTGAAATCCACAAGTTTGGATATGAGACATAGGGAGAAAGAATATGGGATGTGATTAAAAGATTGAACAAGAAGTACTAGCATCAGGGTTCAACAAAATTGCTGTCAGAATTTCTTTGGCCAGAAAGCCTTTGTAGAGATATATATAGTGGTTCCATGGTTTCTCCACAGTCTGCCCCCCTCCACTTTTTTAATTAAAAAAATAATAATAATAATTTACCTGGAATTGGTGTACATTCAATGGATCCTGAGGGGCGACAGATACTAAAAGCAAAAATTTCAAAAGTTAAAATGTTACAGATGTTTTATGGCTAGCAGAGCCAAGAGCACAGAAATGTAAAATTTTGTCACTTGATCTTCATTTATACTACTGGGTATGTTTCTGATTGTAAGATCTTCTAATATTGCCCATTATTACTTCATTCAAACTAAGTCATCATTTGTATTCCTTAAGTGCAACATCTTAAACTATCATGAGCTGTTTTGTATTGCAAGTTGCAATACCGCAGTAGTAACAGCTGTTCTTATGAGTAGTTGTGTTTTATTTATGTATTTATTTTTGTCTCTGATCACAATGTGGGTTCATAAATGTCAATTCCATCATTAGTAAGGTTCTGGGAATGAATAATTAGGACTCAGTTACCTCCTTCAGGGATAGTACAGATTATTTCAGACCACTGTGACTTCGAAATCTTTGTCTTAAATGAGAATACAAGGCAGAGAAGCCCCTCTCTTCCCAAAAAGCCACGAGAATCAAAAGATTGTTCCAGAGACACAACTAGGCTTTCTGTCATTGTATCATTTATGACACTTTCAAGAGTATATTTAATGATCCTACTAACAGACCTTTCAGAAAGACACAATCACCTTGAAATATGGATTATTACGGATCTGGAAAACTATAGACGAAAAATTTTGAAACTGTATGTAGTGGGAGTGGGATTTCTTGAGATTGTCTCACCTAGAATATATGTCATTGTTCCTCTGATTTGTATATATAATATAGAATGTATTCTATTCTATAAAATATATTTGTATAGATTGTATAGAATATGTAAGTTCCATCTCTTCTTACTAAAAAACATTCCTGAGGCTCAATAAAGTAAATGAGGGGCTCAGCATACACAAATTATTTCCTGAATTACTTCATATGTCTTTGGATTTTTACATACCATTTTGTACAGTTCTCTTCTGTTGGTATTTCTCCACCAATGATAACAGGATTACCGTTGTGGTAACACCAACATTCATCTGCAGCCACACATTCTTTTGTCTCTTCATTATAAACGGGCTTTTCATGAGGGCATCTGGGGTAGCAACCTGTTGATGGCAAGTAGCACAGAATACAGAGTGAAGAAAAATACGATGAGTTAACTCAATAACAGGATATCTTCTGAAAGTAAATGATTCTCACTGAATCAGGCATAGTTAAAGAGATCAAAAATTCCCAATTGAGATCAATCCTTGGACAGTTAGCCTCATCAAAAGACTCAAGAATCCTCATTGATAATACTGAGAGAACTAAAAAAGAATTTACTCAAGAAAACTATTTTTTCTTAGTTCAAAATACTTAGCAACCTTTATGTTCTATTGGAAACTAGTAATTTTAACACAAAAAAAAACAAACTGTCCTGATTTCAGTGACAAGTAGATTTACTTCACAGTGTATGATATGATGCTATTTTTGCCCTTAGGAGAAAAACAATGTTGATAATACACTGATGTTTTAGTTGTTGCTCAGCAGTGCTGTACAGAGCCAAGGATGTTGAAGCTTCTTCTACTGCCCTTCCAGTGAAGTGGCAGAAATGTACAAGAAGCTGAGAGGGAAGAACACTAGGAGAGATGACCTGGACTGGCCAAACGGATATTCCATACCATACAAGTTCATATGATTCTATACAAATGAGGGGATTTGGCCAGTGCAGGGCTGCCACTGCTCAGGGACTGGCTGGGTATGGGTCAGTGGGTGGTGAAAAACTGCACTGTGCATCACTCATTTTGTAAATACACACACGCACACATATATTATCATCACTATTATTTATCTTGTCATTTTCTGTCTTAGTAAAAGGTTTTAATCTCAATCTACAAGTTCCACTTCTTTTTCCCCAATTCTCTCTTCCAGAGTGCAGTGAATGAACAACTGTGCAGTGCTGAGCTGCCTGCCAGGTTAAATCAAAACACAAACATACTGATTTTTCTACAGATATTAAAATGTGATCACTATATCAAGAATCTCTTTGCGAAAAATATGGAAATGCATTCAATAATGAACAAGTTTTCAAAACATTTGTTGGAATACTGCAATTTATTTATGTGTCATCAATAACCATGTATCTCTACTACAAACAGAAAAATTATCTGCATTTGTCCATACCCTCAACCAGTGAAACAAACTCCATCTGCAAGTTGTAAATTATCTGTCAGTCCTCATTGCATTTCTCATGCAAATACACTTTGGTTCCTGCTTTTTATTAAATTTACCATCAGTTCAAGGATAAAAATCATACAGCCAAACTTCTGGGAAGGACAAAAATATGCCTGATTTCTCCAACTTTATCATTTAGTAAAATAAAAGATACTTGCAATCTCAGTCATATTTTTTGACTATTGTAGTTCCCATAACACAAAATTCTTTTTCAGTTATCAAGCATACAAATAATGTTGAGATTAAAAAAAAACAACCACCAGTAACTTGTTTCTTTATCATGTAAAAGGCTTTCCATTTCTTGAAAAGCTCTTAGATATGGTTAAAAATGGTGTAATGGTGTAATAATCCTATGTTTCAGGATATCGCCCAAGAAGAGACTTAGTTTTGGGGTTGTTAGCAATGTAACTATCACCCACTGAGGTTAATAAATAATAAATTAAATTATATGAAAATGTATTTATGACTGGAGACACAAATTCAGGAAAACAGAATTAAGAATATCTTGTCAAGCTAAATAACTAGTCCACAGTTGTTAAAGACACTTCGACAAAGTTCTATGAAATGGAAGACTGAAACTGCAAGGAATTTATTACCTTCCAGGTATGGAACTGAGAAGTTGGTGCTGACATTATAAATCATTCTGCAGGTCATGACATTGCTGCCACAAGGCTCGTAGTGCCATTCACACTCATTACGAGGGTTATAGTAGTCACAAAATATTGCTGATGAGAAAAAAGGAAAGCTGATTAAAAATACAGTTGTTATAACGAAGCCCAGCCCAGATGTTTAAACATAAAAGCTAAATTAATCCACAACTCAAGCTTGCAAAATTATCTTGAGGTACAGGACTTGGATTTCCTTCTATTACACATAAAAACAGACTATGTCAAAATTTGAGATCAAAATCTGGGATTTTGATATTAAACACCTAAGCTGCAGGAGGGAAACGTTTGATTAAAACCACACACAAAAAAGCAAGAATTAGTGTTTGTTTATATTTAAAATGAAGGGTAAATTTCTGTGAGCTTTTTTCCCCTATCTACTAGCAAATTCATAAAATCTCTTGCAGTATATGTATTCAAAGTAGTTCTACCTTGCTGTATGACATGGGCTAAGTCACCTCCAGCAGGTCAAGAACAAGCATATGAGATATTATGGATACAACATTAAAATAATTCAGCTTAGTTGACTATGGATAGAGGAAGGAAATTTTCTGTATCACCAACTTCTTACACTTGAAAACTTAACTTAGCCTTAATTTTGAACCAGAATACATTTTTACAATTAGATTACCATTTCTGGCATTTAGAATTTCAGAATTTGGTTTTGAACACTTTTTTGGGGGGGAAGAAAAATATAATTTAAATATTGTCTTACATTATTTTATGATTTCTGGTATGAACATTATTAATGGACACTGCTTAATACACTCAATACTGATTAAGTTCACCTACACAAGAGTACTTCCATACACTTTAAAAAAAAAAAAGCCAATTCTGAAGCATTTGTGAAAACAGAAGAAAGACAACAGGAGCTGCAGTTCACCAATTATCAAGCAAAACAAAAGGACCACATAACACCTAGCCTTAAAACTCCTAACACCACCATCACCCCTCAAAAATAAAACATAGTTGTTATAAATAATTTACTAGTTCTGGCTGTTCCCTGAAATGCTGTGAAAATAAGTCACACTGCACAGCAAGCACAGCCCTGCAGTATTCGTAATTTATTTTATAGGGTCCCTGACAGCAGACAGAAAGATACAGTTGTTTAGCTGTTACTCACGGCATATATCAGGACTTCTCCAGAAAACACAGGCCTGAGCCTTGGTACATTCTTGTGCATACGCAGCAACGGCAGAACAGAAGCAATCACAGTCTCCACCACTGTCACAAGAGCAGGCATCATGAACACAAGCATCATAGAAAGGAGATGGGTTCACCTATTGGAAAAAGAAATGATGCCACAGTTCATCTCCAAGCTAATAAGCCTGAGACATCTCTTGAGATAATGGGAACTGAGCTGGATAGGAATGAGAATGTTTCTAAGAACTGCTGAACAGTATAGGCTAGAAATTGCTTCATGTATTTAGGATGAAGTAACATAACACCTTCATAAATTGTTATGATTAAAAAGAAGTCTTTTTTAAATGCCCACATCTTCTAGCAGAGTTCCATTCTACTGCTCTCAATATCAAGTTGGATGAATGCAAGTCAAGACTTCGGCTTCCAGCAAGCTTTGCTAGCCACCAGACTCAGGAAGGCTGCACATCATAGCAAATACAAAGCAAATAACTTTGTGCTTGCCAGTTTTTGGAGCTCATCCAAGTCACACATTAGGAAAACAACGCAACATTTTTGCTTGGGACCGGAGAAGGAGAAATTTGGATTGGATTTTAGCTGCTGAAGAAATCAATATAGAAACACATATTACGTTAATGAAAATCTTATTTCTTTGTGACTTTTCCACCATGAAATAAAAACAAATTGTTGTTAATATTGGCGTACTTCAGGAAAGAGACAAGAAATAGAGATGTGCTATGACAATTTATAGTATAGTACTAATAGTTAAGCTTGTTTAAACGGCACCATCAGTGATTTCCAAGTAAATCACTTCTGAAGTTTGAATATTAACAGGAGCAGTGGTCTCTTCAGCAGTCACATTTCGAGTACAGTATGTGGTTCTGAAGATGGGTTTGATGATTGCAACACTTCTCAGAATTTATAGCTGTGACATTTTCTCTGCAAGAGATGGTACAACTGCAGCACAGATACCTATTCAAGCTAGATTTATGAAGCTAACCTGCACAGCAGTAGCAGCAAAAAAAGTGGTGATAAATATGAGCTCTTACAGTTGAGGCTGGCACCTCTGCTGACAAAGTTGTAACAGATACTCAAACTACTTTGACAAAGGCTAGCTGAAATACGCTCACACTTCTAGCTATACTGAAGACTTAGTTGAAGATGGGTCTGCTTAACTATGTCTTCATTCATTTCAGATACCTTGTCATTCCTGCTGTAACAGAAATGGACTGTGCTATCCCATCACTTACTGCCATCTACAAACCTTGGAATGACAAATTTTAAAGATTTCACTCAGGATAAGGCTGCATTCTTTCTCTGCCCAGGACTTGCGATGTGGTTTCAGATCACAGGGCTTAATCTCTTCTGTGACATCAGGACACACAGATGACTGTTTCCAGGAATTCCCAAACGTCAAAGCACTTGTCTCTTGCAGCCCACTCCTGCTTGTAAAGTCATTGTTGGACTTGTCATCAAAGTTGCCACACAGACCACACACTTTCCCCTGTAAAAGGAAATGACAATATCCATGGCTATTAAATGTATCATGGAAGTGAGAAACAGACTATCATAAAGTTGGAAAAAAACATTCACATTAAAAGTACAACAGACTCTCCCTGTAAATGATATGTTTTCATCTTTTCTTGCAAATCATTTATACAGAAATTAAACTTTCATTTGACTGTGTACTCAGCAAACTAGTCAGCTGCCATGTTTCCCTTCTTTGAAACCAATTGTACCTACTGTATTTCTGTGTCTCTGTCTCTTCATTCCACTTACAAGACTGAAGAGTGACTAAGCTTCTTTCAGCTTAGAAGAATGAATTTATTTTTCATTATTTATTTTCCATTATTCTCAATTATAACAGGAATACTATCAATATAAACCTGAGAGAATTTCATTATGTAACTGGCATCATTTCTTTATCCACGAAACAAAAAAGAGGCCCTAATTTTTCTTGAAAGAAAGAATTTAGCAACGTATCAGCACTAGTGAATTTTGGTAGTGCTAACAAAGGCGCACCAACTTTCTGAAGGAATAGTATGATCCTGTTATGAACTCTTCATTTAGTACAATGAACACAGTACTCCATAATTCAGCATGCTCATTTTCAGAAATCTGACCCATCTCCAGACATTGCATGGAAAGTCTGGTTTTAACTCGGGGCTCAGATTCTATGCAGGTTTCTGAGTGCGTACACAGTCAATTCAGAACCCCATGAATTACTCTGGATGCCTGGCTCTTGTTATTCACAAACTCAGAATGTCTTAGACACTTAGCTTTAATGCAATCATATGCTATTCATCTTCTGTCACGTAAGAAACTCTAGTAGAACCCCACCAAGATGTGTTAGGAACATCAGCTAATCATCAATATGCAGAGATGTAGGATTAAACTCACAGTCAGAAAAGAAGATTATCTGTGTTTCCTTATCTCACACATACTTCTGTTTCAGAAAAAGACAGAGAGATTCTAACTTACTTTATAGTCAGGAGTCAGTTTGATGAAAACAGTGGTCTTCTTATCCCAGATAAGCATCACACCATTGCTAGCTTCAATAACAAGGTAGAGACCTACTGTCTTGTTCTGGTAATACACATCATCGCCAACATCTCGCTGAATTTCTTTATAATCCTTGTTCTCCAACTTCAGTTCAGTTTTCTAAATGGTAAAAAGATGAGAAAAAGAATAACACTAACTTCTATGATGAAATAAATAATTAAATACTCATAAGAGTACAACTCAGACTGAAACTACGAGCTCAAAATCTGTTGGATGACTTTTTCCAGGATGACAGAAAGCAGTGTAGCACCTTTGTTTGAGGCAACTTGAACAGACTTCAGTAACTGAGAATCTACAGCTTTACACATTGATTTGATAGGGTCTTTAACCTTTACCTATTACAGCTGTCTTTAGGGATCTGGCTTTGTATCTCTGTACATTTGGAGCACTATTTTCTATGAAATACTTGAATATACACTCACTGAATACTCATTACTCACCCCTATAAACATTTTAATGGCCTTTGAGCAGGTGACTCCTGTAGTTCCACAAGGGACGTTCTCTGTGATGATACTGAATGAGCCACCAGAATTTTTGTCACCACAATAATCCTGTGGATAAATGAACAAATGAGCATAAGAAATTGAGTGGAATATTTAAACTCTACTTCAATTTAATAATAATAATTACAAACATTGAAATATTCACAGTGTATAAATTTTTACTACCTAAATACATATGTTTTTACAGATGCACTGATACACATACATCTCTGCATGTATTTAGCATGCAAAGTCTCATGTATGACAAAACCTGGGAAACAAGCAGTACAACCAATCAAATGAGAAACATATCTTCAAATTTTTGTTTTGTAATCTCAGAATTTTGACTTATTTCAGATTATGATGTTAACTCTCACTATAAACTAGTTCTTTTACATACAATTTATGAATACTGTAGAAGAACAAAACAGTCACATAACTCGACTATGCTAAATATACAGAATTCATCTTGGCATAGTCTGCAATCATCTCAGGAACAGTGATGACAGTCAGTAAGGAATAACAAAATCAGAAAGGAAAATAGATCTTCAAGGCAATCGGAAAGCACTCTAAGATTCCAGTTCAGTCCTGATGAGCATTACCTGAGTAGCCACGTATTCACAACTTCCATCAAAGTCATAGAATTTTCCATCAAAGGTGATATAATGGCCACTTCCATATATCAGGCAAGTCCCATAGCACACATTTTTAGTGCAGCTCCAGATACCTTTCTCGCAAGTACTAGAAGAGAGAGAGAGTTGACCTTTCAGATCTCACCATCAGCGTGTTGCTTAGAAAACTGCAGAACATACCTGATACATGATAATGTGCACAACATCCATTTTGGTTTTACTTAGTGTCTTATGTATCAGATGCAGTAGTTTAGCCTATTTTAAGTTTATAACATAACTTTTAGCTCTGGCTCCGACATATTTTAGATTGGTTAGTGATTATGTCTAAAAAAATGAATATGCTTTCCTAATAAGAGATGCCCACTGAAAGCAGAAGTTGCTAGTTACCCTAATATTTTCAGTACAATCTTTATTTCCTCAAACAGAAAAAAATATGCCTGAAAATAAAGACTTCATACTTGCAGCCACCATAGCCACTGCATGACTATTAATTTACTATATGGAATATGTTCTAGAAAAGAATACAGAAAACCAACATACCAGGTGTTGCAGTCCACTGTTATGCTCTGTCCATGGTTATACCAGTCGTTGTTATGAACACACGGGCAGTCCTCTTCCTCAACACAGCCCCCTCTACCATCATCAAACAGACCTTCAGGACACACGCAGCCTGAGACACATTCACCTTGATACTAAGGAATATAAAGAAAAATTGGCACTTCAGGAAAAAGCACTGAATTTTTCTTTCAATTCTTCACTACATTTTGGTACAAAAAACATTTATAACCAAACGGTCCCATGACAAGTTGTTTTATAAGGTTTTTCTTTCTAGGCTCTTAAGGTATTTTGTTTTATTTTTCGTTTGTAAATTTGAATCATATTTTAGTTGGTGGTACATCTCTACTGAACTCCCACATAAACATAATAAAAACAAAAAGGAAGGTAAACAAGAGTGGAATTGCAATGATACTGGTAGCAGATTGAAATCATCGGGGAAAAAAAAAAGATGAAAAGAAAGGGAGATGAGAATTATTAGTTACAATTGCTTTTTCTGAAATGCTGTGTTGCGCTGTGTCATTAATAAAATATAGAATAAAGAAAATGTGGCACGGAGAATAACTGAATACATACAAGATCAGTTTGAGAAGTACCACAGCGAAGTTGTACAGGTGTCCGTGAAGTCCAGTCTGGGGATGCGTTGCAATCAAAGTAGGTTTTGTTTGAAGGACATTCTGTTATACCTGAAAGATGTATTGTTGATTTAGGTGAATCAAGATAAGCCAAAACAAATGTGAAGGGTGGTCGTCACTGAGACACAAACGCTAAGTAATGTCTATCCTTGTAAAGACAGAACAAAGTGAAAATGCAGAACTGTTTCACAGAAAGAGAAAAAATGAACAAGCAAAACAAATAAACGGAGAATTCAAGAAGAAAGTGCAATCTGGGGCTTGAGGGGCTTGGGTTGTTTGGTTTTTTTCTTTTTTCTCTTTATTTTACAGAATGTCACTTACTTTTCATTCTCATTGTCACTGAAGTACATTGGACCTTTGCATTTCGGCAAATGCTAGGAAAGAAGTGAAGTAAGACAAATTCAAAAAAATGTAAGCTCAGTGTCTTCAATTTCAATCTAAGGATTAGACATCCTGCATAACTGATGATATTTCAAGGTGAACTCTATTGAAGTGCACTCATGAATTCTCACTTGGATAAAAGGTGTGGAGAAATTTTAGTCATAATGCATAAAAGGTGGTGTTTTAAGGAATGAATGCTATTTTATTAATCAATGCTTTGCAATGACTCAGTAAACAGATAATAATTTAAACCAAAGCCTTAATTTGAATAACAAAATAAATTTTCATGCCTATTCAATTCAGCTGCATATTTGTTGGCTTGTATTTTTTCTTACCCTCCTTGGGAGAGAAGGAAGTATTTCACATTTTGCACTTATGATTCATTCAGTAAACAATTGTCAGAGGGTTCATCAACATTGAAAATACTAGGCTCGTGAAAGCTGCTCTCAAATGATACAGTAAATACCTACTAAGGGGACCTTCCTCCAGTGGAAAACGAGCTATTGGTCTCTGACAGAAAGGCAAATAATAAAACACAAAAGCTAGCCTTTTATCTTCCTTTTTCCCTTTGCTCAAAAAAGACCTATTGACAGCTGCTTCAGGTTCACATCTACTTGTGAAAGCCAGTAATAACAACTCAAAACAAAGCTGTATTTCTCACTTACTAATAAATTACATAGGAACAGGAAGATATTTTGCTCAACGTGAAGATAGTGTGAATCACATTAATGATGCTTTAACAAACACCTGTAATAGCCAAATGGCTTACACTTAAAAAGCAATTTTAAAAGGGTTTTTATCCCAACAAACAGGAAGACGCAATAAAACATACCAACGTTCTCCATCTTTTGTAACATATTCCCCAGGTTCCAGATAGGATCCCTTGTAATAGCATGGGCATTTGGAGATGGGCACACATGTATCCTCATTATCCAAGTATGTATTATCTGGGCAGCCACAGCCATCCACAGGAGCAAAGTCTTGCAAGCAGTACTTTTCACCATCAGCAATGGAACGACAGGTTTGCTGGCACATTGTAAGATTGTAGAGGAAGACTTGATTTCCTGGGCAAGCGGACACTTCATCAGCTGGAGGGGAAAAAAGCAAACTCATGTAGAAGTGCAAGGAAACCTTGATGTCTATTTTGGCTTCTTTGGCTGTGCAGCATGTAATGGTGAAAGTATTCCTTTTGATTTTACTGAAGTACAAAGTACCATAACTCATAAGTAGCACTACTCTGATTTAGTTCATCAGTTGAAGATTTCTTTTTAACCGCTACCAACAGTTGCTACTTTCATACCCATTTATTTCACATACTGACAACCAGAGACAGAGCACATTAAGGCAAGCTCCTATTCCTACCAATATTGTACTATTGATGAAAAGCAAAGACAATGATATGCAAACACAATGTAAAAGCTACAATCCATTCCTGTGGATGGAGTCACTTAGTCAAAGATCAAAATAGCATTATTGAAAGTAGGGAAAGAAGGTGAAAGTAAAAAATATTGCTTTCTAAGTTTGAAATATGTGTCCAAACAAATAAAAGCTAAGGAACATATCATGAATTAGTAAACATTGCAAGCACTGCCTATTTTAATTCCATTGGATATTTCTAAGATACTCCAGATCCCTAACATCAAGATCACTAAGAACCAAACGCAGAGAAATCCTGTTCATTTCTGGTGGCTAATTAATTTTATAGGGATCACAGTTTCATTACTTACAGCAGACACTTTGTCTCCAGCCACCCAGTATGATCCCTTTGAAAGCACAGGCTCTTGAATAAGAGGACAGGGCAGCACACAAGCACTCCTCACTGTCCTTGCAGAGGCAGGTGTCATATTTACATCTCTGAAAAAGGAATGAAAGGGTCAAAAAGATCACAGGAAAATAACTGGCTGTTCCAACTTGGTTGCTATAAAATATCCTGTGCTCTTTCTCTGGTGTCATTTTTATTAATTCCTGTGATCAGAGAACTATAGAAGGAATGGATAAAGCCCAGAGACTGAAAGCGTTGCTTCATTTCATTCAGAATAAAAAGCCAGGCCTCTTGAATCTTTATAAAGTAGCCAGCCTCCTAACAACACTTTCCATAAAGGATTTTGATATCACCCTTCCTCAGTTACAACTTAGAAAGGCAGAGATCCACAAAAATTAAAAATTATAATGGCAAACTGTTAATCAGATCTATGAAGATCTTCAAAAAACTTGAGCTCAGATTGGGTTCTAAGAACGTTGCAAAGACAGGAATCTCTTCTTTTTTGCTCAGGTAAGCATCACTTACACTTCTGTGTATACCTGTATCTGTTGAATCTTCTTTCCATGTACACTACGCTGCAAAATCTTCACCAGCTTTTATGGTCACACTATTCAGTAACGTCTCAAATATTTGAGCAATGATAAATGTCTACATCATCCACCTGAAACAAAGCAGTACTAAGAAGAGAGCAAGATTACAATACCTTATAGTATTCTGCAGGATCAATGACTGAGTGACATCTTGCAAATGGGCCCTCTGAGTTTTTCAGCAAAGAACACCAATGCTCAGCATAATTTGCTGCAAAAAAAAAAAAGGTAAAAAAAAATTGTATTACATAATATTAATTACATTCACTTATCTTCCTTATGCCATGTCTAGTTATATTGTTACGTCAATAAATGCAATGTAACAATACAGATGAGAGAAATGTGAACTCCGAGGAGTGAAGGAACTAACTACATGCAGTCAATGTGCATATACTTCCACTCTATGATTCAGATATCTAGCAGTAGACACAATCATAAAATCAAAAATTATATCTTACTGCTGCAAATAGAATTGTGACAGCTCTTTTCATCTGGGGACCATCATTGCCAAGTTAAACATAAGAAGAAATAATACTACAATGTACAACCTGCCTTTCCAGGTAAAAAGAGAAAATAATAATGACCTTGCTTCCCTGTCTTCTAGCTCAGGATTCCACTCCAATCACAACTTAAACTTTCACTACAATTTGATGTGAAATCAGTGCTGTTATATATCATACTTAAATAATTGAATTATTAGTTTGACAGACCTCTAAAGTACATCAATGCCACAGTGCAACTCTTCTATGCCAGTTGCAGTAACATACAGCAGCTCTTCCTGACAGGAGCCAACATTTGTCTTATTAGCATGCTTACCACTTTCAATGCTGAGACTGCAGGGGTCTTCCAGCTTTTCTGCTTGGTCTGCGCAGGTAGACTGAGCTTTCCACGTGTTAGCAAAGGCAGATCCTGTAGCTTCTACCAACCCATTGGTTATTTTAAAGTCATCACCTTCCATTCCATTGAAATTTCCACAAAGACCTATTGAAAAAGTAAACATTTTCCCTATTACTCATTTTCATTCTGCAAGGGAAAGAGACAACTGATTATAAACACTGGAGACAGAAGCTAATATAGCTGATTCTTCAACCTTAACACTGATGCTTACTGTAAGTACTGAAGGTTTAGGAGACCTATTTTAAATCTAAAATCTTGAAGATGAATAGCCTTCATGATGGTATCTTTGCCTCAGGAGATCATCCCCATAATCTAATATTAGGAAGAAATTCTTCACCTAAGAGTGGCGAGGCATTGAAGTAGGTTGCCCAGAAAAGTTCTGAATTTCCCATCCCTAGAAGTGGTCAAGGCCAGGCTAGCTGGGGCTCTGGGCAATGTGATCTAGGGAAAAGTGTCCCTGCCACTGCAGGAGGGTGAAACTAGATGAACTTCAAGGTCCTTTCAAACTCAAACCATTATTTAAGTCTATGAATTACCACCCATGTAAAGAGTATATGACTTGACAGCTGTGGAAATGCATGGCTTTGCTTCCTGTTTCAGTGGACACTTGCCTTGAAGGTCCTGGACTGACTGATCCGCTGTCACAAACAGCTGCATGACTGGAGACAACTGAATCTGCAGCTGAAGCCCAAAAGAAGTATGTACAATGAGGTAGTAAGAAGATGGCTTGAAAACTGAGAAGCTAGCTGAAAAACAAAATATGAACTGTGCTGTAAACACACACATAGGTTGCTGAAAGAAACAATTTTTATTAACTTATTAGCCTAAAGATTACAAAAAATCATTTTATTCAGATCACACATGGCCTTTTTTATATTGCTAAATGAAGGAGTGCTTTCATATGGAAAAAGGATGATGGTCTATAAATTAATATCACTGCCTCAGAACAAGTTGCAATGACAGACTGACTCAGCATAAACATCTCTGAGAAAGGGAACGAGTAGATGTTGTATCAAATGCAAACGTGCCTCAGCTGGTTATAAAGTAATCAAAAACAACAGGATGCTGTGGATTTTCTTATATTTTATATGAATAGCATAACATAATCTAGCCATAACAGAACAATTGCTAGAACTGACATATTTAAAATCAGTACAGTAGAGGAACTGGGTTTCCTAATTACTGATAATTTCCTATAGCAAATCTACTGTTATATGCCCTATTTATTAGATGGACTGTTTTATTGCCTAGAACAGCTTAATTTCTCTAAACTTGCAGCTAAGATGTTGTAATTGCTTTTACACAAGCATTCATGACTACCCTTCCATGAATACATACTGTGTCAATGTGCTGCATGAGAATATCTAAAAAGGAGAATGTAGAAGCTCTGCTCTCCACTGCTTTCAGAAATTACCGCAGGACCTCACAGTTGCTGTTTGAATATTACATCCCACCAGAACTTAGGCTTGTGAATTAGGCCATATGAGTCATATTCTGAAAGTGCCTTATATAAAAAGATGCAGGTATCCCAAGCTAGCAGGGAAGATAAGAGGGTTCTACACAGTACATCTATCTTCCCTGCTTTGGTCAATATAGCACTTACCTTCTGCCAGGCTTTCTGCCCATGGACAAAAAAGGCATGGAGAGGAAGTGGGAACTTGAGCCACAGTATCACTGAGAGCCAAATGTCCATGTCACATACTCAGACTTGGAAAATTCTAAATACCCCTCTTTTTAGGGAAATTTACTTATTCAATTTAAGTTCAAGCCATGAAAATTTCTCTTTCCCAAGTTACATGCCAAAATATATTCAAGCTGAATCAAAAAAAGTTAAGGGATTTTTTTTCCAGTCATCAACTGCATACATCAATCTGTCCATGAAATTGTCAGCGGAAGCTATCAAGTCACATTTACCTCAAAATCATTCCAAATACACTTAATTCTTGTTACAACATCTGAACAAATTCTATATGCCTGTCTCCAACTTTTGGCTCTGAAAAAATACAACCTCCTCTGGAGAATCAGCTTCATGACAACGTGTAAGGCTGTGGTCCTTACCTGAGACATGAGGCACATTCACTGTCATCTCATTCAGTGACACACTGCCATCTGATCTAAAAACCACCACCTGTATAAAAGGAAACAGGATTGATGAGGTTACAGATAGTGAGAAGAACAAAAATTGATAGAAAAATAACTTTTTAAGAGCGAAGAGAGAAAAGAGAGATTTTGCACATTTAGACTGTGGTTAGAATTTAGTATCTGTGAAAGGAAGAATCTGTCTTAAAACTGAATGTGGCAGTGAGCCTGTACGACAGAAGTAAGGCTTAGTCTTCCTATTCAGTGTTTGATTACATCTGTCTACAACAATATATAGCAAGAAATAAAATGAACTGTCATTTATTAAACACTTTTGTTATACAAGTAGAAAAAAATATTGGGACTTCAGGACATATAGATAGTTCTGGTTTCCTATAAAAGCAATGGTAATGGTAAATGCAATGGTTTAGTATGATTCGGTCACAGTAAGAAAGCATTTTGTTAAGCTCCCTCATAAAATGCTAGTTTGTACACACAGGAACAAAAAAAAGCTTTTCTGATTTGATTTGATTTTTTAATTCTGCTGGCAAGGCCATAGAAGAGCTGAAACATGGGAGAAAAATCATGTTTACATATGTTAAATTATGTATAAACACAGTATAGGGTATTCCCATAACCAAACATAACACTTCGGTAAATAAGACAACTTTACATAGATATGAATCAGAAATGCAGAACAGCACTGAAGATTCCCATCACTTTCATTTACATTACTAGTGAATTAAATACAAATATTCAAGAAGGTTGGATTGTACGAACATTCAGAGTTTGGATGTCTTCTGAAAAAGACTCAATTAGATCTATGAAATCAATCTTAAGAAAAGTAAAATACCATGAGGGGAGGAAGGATGGTACTCTTTCTTCTCACCAGCCCAGAAGATGGTGAGACATGGTAGAGAGCAGAGAAAGGGAAAAACATTAGCTTATTTGAATTTCAGCATTTGTTCAGCTGAGGCCTATTTTGAATTCTTGAGGTAGAAGCTTTAGTTTTTTATCAGCCTTTCTGAGATCCGTTATCCACCCTCTTTGGATGACTCCAGAACAGTCTGGGATGTATGCTGATTTTCAAAACACCCAGCAGAACCCAAACAACACTTACATTTTTTTTGTCATCTACTAACAGCACAACAGTCTTCAAACAGGTCTGTCCATCTGTGGAGCCACAAGGAGCCAGCTCTGCCAGGAGGGCATGAGTATTATTCACAGCACTCTACAATCACAGGGAAATAAATGTCCATTAGTCCAATCAAAAATCACTAGTTTCATAAGATGAACTCTCTCTCACAAAAAAAAAAATGGTACACTTTCTAGTTCAAAAAAATCTTTGGAAAACATGCACCAGATATTTTAGGGACGAATGAAATAACTGCCAAGCTCTTTTTCCTAGCTGACTTTGACACACAGACACAGAAATAGCTATAATAGATCTGGCTGAGGCATTCTAATCCTGAGAACTGCAAAATTTTTGCTGTCTACCTTTCCATGCAGACAGCATGCTTCTTGACATATGTGAAAGACTCCACTGTGAAATGACAGTACATGTAGTCTGCTAGGTGACTAAGTAAGACATCCATTGCAGTAAGTGCCCAAGTCCTCCCATGGGGCAGTAATAGCCCATCCTGAATTTTCCAGCAAGGCTTTTAACATTTCTTCTTCCCTCATCCCATTAGAAGTGGAATAAAGCAACAATTCACACCTATTACATATGAGTGCATAGACACATTTAATGTGTGAGAGAAAAGCTCTACAGTACACAGTACCTTGGCCAACACATAGTAACAGTCTCCATGGAAGGTGTATTTCTTCCCGTCAAAGGTCGTAATATGGGAACCTCCTTCCACTGAACATGTGCCTGGACAGGGTAAATCTTTGCATGTCCATCTGCCTGAATCACAGGTGCTATAAACAAACAACAAGTAATCCAGAAATACATGTATATATTATGGGAACTGAGAGCACTGAAAGCATCTGTACAGCTAGCAAATAGCAAGCTATACCCAGGTGTTTAAAATTTTAAAAATTAAAAATTTGACCTCTTCCTAAAGATTTCCCTCATTACATGCCATGATACAAGAAAATCTTTCAGAAAGTCTGTATAGACATGTAAAAAAAAACATAAGTTCAGAATGTTTTCAGGAAGTCATCTACAACTAAGTGAAAGATTGAAAAGGACAGACCCATATAGAACTGAAGAAAGGTGGACGACCGTGATCCTTACCATTCTTCACACTCATTGGTAATGGTTTCTCCAGGTGAATACCCCTTTCCATGGAGTCTGCAGTAGCACTGGCTAACAGGTATGCAGCCATTTTCAGTGATATCATCATACACAGTTCCTACAAAGCAAAACAGCAAACTATTACAGCTCCTTCTGAAATAAGCAGTTTCCACAGAGAAGATACACTAAGATTAGGAACACACTCAGCCTGACACAGAAAACAGAGGCTGAGGTTACCAAAACAGAAGAAAAGCATTTTGATTTTTTTGTAACATAAGACACATAGAAAATACTTTAAGCCAGCTTTGAAAATCAAAGTCGATCCACTTACATAATTAAACACAAATGAAAAAGTATATAATAACAATCTCAGAAATTTTCATGTTCAAATTTTCAGGCCTTCTGGCATACAATGTAGGCTACCACTGTAATTTTTTTTCTAAGATAGACAATAAGTCTTAGAATTTCACTCAAAATAATTAGTGGAAGTAGTAATTTTTAAGACATAATTTGACTTCATCTAATATTTTAATTATGACCACCTTTGCTAGTGCTCCTGGTGTTGTTCTTGTTTTGGTTTGTTTTTTTTTCATTTAAAGACAAGTAAAAATAATACAGACATATACACATACAAGAACTAGAAATACACTTGCCTTCAGGGCAGAAACAACCATCCATGTAGTGTTCCTCACAAAGGCTGCTGATTTCCAAGTGTGAGCAAGTATCCATGCAGGGTGAGCTGCTTTCTCTATAGACCATGTTGCCAGGACATGTCTTGTCTGAAAAAAATGAGGAAGATATCACATTATTTGAATGTTAAGTCCATCATTCCTCAGAAACCACAGATCATACAACCCACTCACTTCAAATAAGTGGTGTCTCAAGCCAGGCTCCATTTTGCAAAATATTCTTAATATTTGACTATCTCTGAATTGCTTTCCCTGTTGTTACTTTTTTATTTTTTCCTGTTGTTTATGAATTATCTTACCTACAGCATCAGATCTCAAGCTTTTTAATAGGAACATAATTTCTACTAGCTGAAAAAGATTTCTTAATAACAAAGGTAACAGAAGAAAACGGAAAGAACACATTACATTACGCTGTGCATTGCACTACTGGTATGTAAATTTATGGTATATGCCTATAACTTTGTAAAGGAAGAATTTATTTAAATGTTTCACAGTGCTACACCCATTAAATATTTGTTTCTTTGTCAAATGTATATAGCTGCTTACAGCAAAAGTTCTCTGTCCTCCATTCACCCGGCCGGCCACCTGCATGTGAACACTGGCGAGAATACTCAGAGATGGTGCTGCAGAGGCAGAAGGAGTCCTCATTTCCTTTACATGCACACTTGTCCTGCATGCAGGCTTGGATGTACATTTCCAGATTAAGGCGTGACTGACAATCAGCAAATGCAGAGGAGGTCAGCAGCTTCTCACATTCATCACGCTGGGAAGGAAGAGTAAAAGTATTTAAGAGACTTGTAAGCACCTGAACTTCTAGACACTTCCTTTTCTGGTAATAACAACTGTAATCTGAAAAGATTTACACAAGAAAGGAAGAAGAAACCATTTGCCCTGGAATGGATAAAGTCTTCCCATCTCTTCACACACTAACATCTCACAGTGCAAGGATATCTCCATGTGTCCAGGAAAGTGAAGTTCACAGTTAGGCTTACTCACATGCTCATTACAGCTTGGGAGAGCCTGAGTTTCATCAGGGTCTTCACATTCATCATTGGGCTTGCTGATCTTCTGTAAATTCCCATACGTAATTGAATTGTAACTTGCAACTGTGAGAAAAAATTAACAGGAGGCCTTACTAAGAACAAAACATTGACAACAAGGAACATCTGATTCCTGAGACTCTACTGATGAAGAAAAACTGTTACTATGATACAATCTCTGTCTGTCAGATGTGCATCTCTGTTCTGAACTACGTCTATTTTAAGTGTACTTAACAATTTAAACATCATAACAAGAAAAGAAGGCCAGCAGAGAAGAGAAGATGATGATGCACCTGGAATGAAAGAATCTTAGATCAAGAAAGCAGCACTGGCTCATAACATTCACTCCGGGACAAACACAGCAATAGCTGAGGTAAAATGTGCTCTCCTGCGATGCTCCTGTACACAATGCTTATGAGCCTATACTTTGTGATAACTGTCACAAAGCATACAGTATACACATACATAGCATATACGACTCACCTCCACTAATAAACTCATTGTAGATTGGAACTCCATTGTAATCCCCACAAAGACCACATGTCTGGTTACCAAACTTGCTGTCCAGCTCCACCTAGGTAATGGAAAGAAAAAAAAACAAAAAAGAATTATCTGGAACATGAAGACCTTCCAAAGTACGTATGTTTAATTGAAAGGGAAGTTGCTAAATGACAGAATTCACGGCAAATCCAAAACACTCCCAGAAGTTGCTTCTTCACTGCAAATTAGTTTGTAACAGTTAGGAAACAAATAACTGGATGAAAAAAAGTAAAACAAAACAAACAAACAAAAAAGATGGGTCTGAAGATCCTTTATTTTAATAATGACTATAAACACCATGGTGATAAACATGAAAAGGAAAACATTCTGTAAATTTCAGTACTTTTTTCCCCTTTTTTCTTAACTGCTGGGATAAAATTTAAGCCTTGCTGGAAATTAGGCAAGCGGATGATGGCAGTCTTCTAAAAGACACATGAAGGAAAATGAATATCAGATTATGAGGGTGTTACAGCAAAAGCATTAGCTATTTTTCAGGAATCTGCTTCTCCCTTTCTTTTGAGTAGTAAGATCATCTGCACCCCGTATTAATAACTCTGTCACATTGCAGAGACAGAATTTTACCTTTTTAGAATTATATACTGTAAGTACCAGCTGGATGAGTAAGTCTAACAGTCTAGCTCGGTTCAGTCCATGAAATTCTACTTCTATTCAGCCTACAGAGGTCTGTTAAACCCAGGAAATGCTCATTAAAAATAAATTGATTTTACATACCATCAGTGCATCTTCCTGATTCCATATCAGAATTAGGCCTAGTTTGGCATAAACCTTGGTATAAATGTCATTGCTTTCAATGAGCAAACCAGAGCTGTAGTACGGTGTCTTGACACTAGGAAGAAAATCAGATTTTGCATTAGTACAGAAATACAAAGAGCAACATGAATGTCTATTATATGTCAAATACCCTAATGAATGGAGAAACCAGCCTCTATCTCAATTATAGGTCCTATGCCTGTCACTGTTCAAGAGGCATGAGGACAACACCCTTAATAATATACTTTAACTTTTGATTACCCCTGAAGTAGTCAGGCTGTTAGACTATGTCTGTGGGTTCCTTCCAACTAAATTACTCCATTCTGACCCAATCTGCACAGGATGTATTGTTTTAGTGAAACATACAATCTTCTTTCTCTGATATTTGACAAGGTAACTTACTGTCTTTAAATCGTAAAGCAGCATCAGAGGTAAAAGGCTCCTCGAGAGCACAGATTCTTTAAGGAAAAGAGCCAGATCTCTTTAACTTAATTCAAGCAAAATCCATCATCATTTTGGAATTAATAGAGGATATTCAAATGCTCATTAATCATTTACTTTTACCAGAGAAGTAACAGCCTAAATTAAAGTTTTCTATATTAAAAATTCTGGCAATCATTCCAGAGAGAATGAATGCTCTTTTAAAAAGATCTTCCTCTTCAAGAGAGAATTCAAAAAGCACAGGCTAACAAAAGTGGTAGAATAATGTGAACAGAAGGGAGCAGGTTAAGAGGAATTCAGTAGTTTGTTTCAGTAGTTAGCCCAGTAGTTTTCAGTTGTCAGGACCAAGCTTATTAATAGTGACAGTAAGGCATGTTAACATGACAGAAGATATTTTGCAGAAGGCTGAGTATAGATGCTTTTGTTTGATAAGGAATCAATTCATGAGACATCTCTCCTATACTTGTATATCTGTTTTACAGTACACTATGTCACAAGTCACACCACTGAAATTCATTCAGCAATAAAGGCATTGTGGCAAGCAGCCTTAACCTATAAAATCTAAAGGGCTGGAGTCTGTTCAAACAAAAATAGTGTACACTGGAATCCAGACAAAATAACCAGTACATTTTCCACCCATTTACCAGTACAATTATTGTCTACCAGAATTCATATATCTGTGCACGTCTCTATGTAACTAGTGTTCCGACTGGGAGAATTTTAGCTCCTCATTACCTATAACTGGGATACTTCCAACTATTTACCTCGGGTATTTTTCACATGGCCAAATGACTTAGGCATATAAATACTAGGCAGGAACTGAGAGGCTATTATTTCTACTGTTGGCTGCATTGTCCATCCTTCACAATGAGGCCTTAATAGATTGTGGTTTTAGAGTGGGATTATAAAATATTGGGCAACTTTTCACCTCAGATATTGCAGAATCTCTCTTTATTCTAACACTAGGACATTCCATTAACCAGTGCATCGGGTACCAAAAGCCAAATTCATATATTTATATACTTTACAGATTTCACTTCAGTGGTGTGAAATATTATTTTTTATATAGCAATGGATCATACGCCATTTAAAGAGCAATTTGGAAATTAAGTTCTACAAAAATTAAATCCTGCATGCAGCAAAAACCTGTTCTACAAGCCTCTGTTCACAAAGGATCTATTGTTTTATGAACAATATTTAAGATAAAAAGAGGTCTGATTCAAGAAAGGATTTCTAAACACTCTTTATGGAGCTCTTTTTATGATCTGAGTACACAATGAGGGGCTATTTCAATTTGGGACAAGAATGCATTCTGTGTAGCTTCATGTCATTTTGTTATGTGTTCTGGTATGATCCCTGGAAAACTGCATGTTATTGTCTAATTTTAAGCAGTTTTTCATTGCAGTGTATTTCACACTTCAGATCAAAAGCTAAGGTCAAGACGAAATCCGATCCTACACTGAAAATAGATTTTTCTTTTTAATTACTCTAAGATATACTAACATCCATTTCCTTTCATTTTCATCCTGCAGAACTATGTCTTAACCTATGAGTTCCTTCACTTCTTTCAGTGTACGTATATATATACACACTGAAAGGTTAGGTTAAGACACAACTTGACATGAATAATGGTGTCAGGCTAATTCCTTGTGTGACCATATTACTGGAAAAGCTTTTTCACGATACATTTTGCCACATACAAATCTCTTTTTTGATCTACACTCTACCATAATTGCAAGAGGAATGGTTACTGGACTTTAAGGAAATACTTACGAATATAAAAAAAAAAAACATGTCTACTTCCAGGAAAATAAGAGAAGATTGCATAGAAATACAGTTTTACTTCTGAGGATTTGCTAGACAGACCATCTGCTAACATAAACACAAGGTGATACCATAAAACTAATGAAGCTGCACCATTTCACAACAGTGAAAGATCTGGCTCATGAGCTGCGTTTTGTTTCCTGCACAATTAGAAAAAGAAAATTCACTAAAGGTTTTTCCTGTCTTGCTTTTAAATCATCCCTTATGCCCATGTAGAAATGTCTATTAACAGTAAAGCCCTTTCCTAAAGCTGTTTTCATGCTGGATTTCTAATTTTTTTAATTTTTTAGTTTTTAGGTTTTTTTAGTAGAAATGCTTTTAGCCACTATCCTATATGGTATACATTTATGTATACCATATAGGTATACATTTAAATGTACTTACATCCGCCCATCCACAACAGCCAGTTTGGGCTTGAGGTACACTGTGAAATCCGTGACTGTTAACAGGATATACTGGATCTCAGGGTGGTTATTGCTGTTCAGAGCACGTTGAATGTGGACAGAGAACTCCCTGTAAGAGTCTTGGCAGTCAGAAACAAAATTATACTCGCACATGCCAGGAAATTGATAGATATCTCCATCAAATGTTTTGAAATGGTTGTTCCCCCAGGTGCTGCAGACATAGTGGCCATGGTTTCTTGTCCTTCCTGTTAAGTTATGAAAATGAAACAGTCAGGAAAGTGAAACAAATGAGCTAGAGTCAAGAAGAGTTAAGTGTTGCAGTATGCAGGAGAAGCCATTTCCAATTACACTCATGGTGACTCCACAGATCTCAAGTCTAATCAAGTATCTGCATAGAAGAAATGCGAGTATCTAAAGGAAAACAAGACATTAACAAACACTGTTGGGACTTGAGTATACCTTGCAGTCCTCACTTAAGATGAAGGAACTTGCCTGCATGAGATAGGTAAATTTACTCTCTGACCACTAACAAGTTGGTGCATTGGGTTGCTTTGCCAACATATGAATTTATTATGAATCCCAGTAATAGTTTAGCAATGTTAAATATTCCTAAGAGTTATTTTCTTCTCTGATGCAACATGCACTAGAAAGGAAACAGCACTGTGAGTCCAAGAAAGTTCCACAACTCTTCTGGAGGGCAAATAGGATTTCTATTACCACATGCCTCTGTAGGAGATAGGGCAGAGAATAACTGTGGTAGTAGAGAGCAAAAAATAACGGAAGATTAAGCTGATGCTCTGCAATTCATTCCCTCTCCAGCCATGGTGAATATCAAGATGCTGCATATTAGGGCTGAGAACAAAAGCAGAGCATACTTGGGAAGCTTGTCAAGGTAACAAGTACATTTGCCACAGGGCTTTCTTGCAATGTTTTATTTGAGAAAGCAGAACTATCATGAGGATGTCAACGTTATTGTACTTTGATGGTTAGCAATAATAACAGATGCACCCAGCTTCGCTGGCACTACCAAAGCTTATATGCTTCTCTCTCCAAAAGGAAGGCTACAGAGAGATTCTCCCAGAGGTCACAATGCAAGGGATTAATGCAAGACAATTCTATCCCTCTATCATTAAATTCAAGACAGAGCAAACCAAGATCAATATCCCAAGCCCTATCACTGGACAAAATTCATAGCCTATTCCTATAAAAATAGTTCCTAGTTTGAGAGTTCCATTTCAATACTTCAAAGCCGATAACATATAGAGTAAATTAGAGCTTATAGCAAAGGATTATTCATGTCCTGAATGACAAAATGAGCTTTGTCCAATGTTAGTACATTGACTTCTGAAGAAACCATTTATGTTGTTCCAAAATAACCAAGTAACGCATAATCATCTGCTTTCTTCACTGCTGTAACAATTAACCAGCCAAGTTCTAAAATTTCCTTCTGTCCAGCAGTTGCAATACCTAGGAAGCTCTCAACATATAGAAAGAAAACTAACAACAAAAAATATTTTCCAGGTACTTCAAGCTAGAGATCAGTGCTTCAGATGCCAATCACTTCAAAGAGAGTAGTATCTACCTGTGTTGGCTAAGCCGTGCAGCCTTGGTATTTGAAAGTTAAAGAAAATCAAGAGATCTTAAAACTCTATTGTGATATTTAAATGAACTTCCTCTTTCTATCTCTGCAGTGATATTTTAATTCTCCCCTCTCTCATTTCCAGGAGGTGATCCACCACCATACCATTTCTAGAGCTTACCTTTTCTTATTTCACTCGTATTGGAAAGAGCCAGCCAGAGCACAAGAAGGCTGGCAGCTCTTAGCCCCATGGCGGCTAAGGTGGGTGAACTGTGAATACCACTGAGAACATTTCTTTATATAATATCCACTGATGCAATTGATTCTATCACAGGGGAGGAGATGCAAAGGGAGGAGGAAAGAGGAGGGGTAAAAAAAGTAGGTGTGCTATTTACAGAAGATAAGAAGTAAACAGATAGGTATTTTTCAGAATAAATGAAAGAATTTAATATAGAGGAAATGGTATAATATTGATTCAACAATCATGCAATTTTTTATTGCTCTGTTTCTTTCTGCTACAGGATACTATGTTTTTAAATCCTTGTAACACTCATGCCAAGCTTAACCTTCAGTAATTCCTATAACAAATTGAATTCTGAAGTGACTGAAAAAGGAAATCCCTTGAATGAAGCTTAGAATGAGATACCCCCAAACAGTGGCTTCAAAGGCAGAGGACTTTCATCTTTGACCATCACACTGAACAATTTCTGGAAGTATTAAATGACTCTTGTGAAGCTCCTTGTAGACAACAGTAACCCTTGTAAATAAAAGTTCTGAGGTGGTGCATGGTAAAATTATTTTGCAGACAATTGTTGGACTCAATTTATAAAGATCTAGGGAGCTTTTAAAACAACATAAAGCCCATATCATGCCCAAAATGTAATTGTGCTGAGGTGTCAAGAAAAGTGCAAGGAATTCACGGTACAAGAGATGTTCCACCAAACACTGCTGTGGTGCAACAGAAAAAAACATCAACAAGTGTTGTAGAGGTTCTCACAACATGTTAAGCTATAGGAAAACCAAACACTCCCCACTCCCCTCTCCGCAAAAAAAGGGAAAAACTGGAAAACATTGCTGTTCACACCACATAAGAATTCAGGTTTATTTTCAGACAATTCATTCTTGCTTACCTTCTACATGAATGATAAATTTCCAGCCTACTATCCCACATTAGATCACACAAAAAGCTACAGACTCAGCTTTGCTTTATGCAGAGAAAGATGCAGAAGAAGAAAGCGGAAAACAGAACCAGGTACCAGTTCAGAATCCTGCTTCAGAAATAGATTTCATACACACTGTATTCTGTTCCGAAAACTTCCTCAGAGGAGATGCTTCTGCTGCTCTTTTCAGAAGGCTCCTTGAGGTGCAGTATAATTATTTCAACAGATCTTTATTAATACAGTTGCTTTATAGCACTAACAGTTTACATCGTACAGCTCCCAGGCCAGGCTCTATTTTCTCACCAAAAGTTTCTCACTGCAGCGTCATGATATCTCTAATCCTCTTAATTGTTCTGAGTGTTCCTCACTTTCACTGCTCAAATTACAAGTAAATAGAACTTCTATATTTTATAAAACACAAGGAAACTCTTCACTTAGCCCTTTTGGTTTCTCAAGGCAACTATAAACACTCTTTTGTCATGAAAGCACAGTTTTTAGTTGTTTTCTTTTTCTTCGCTATTTTTACCACACAGACACCCTAGACTCACCCCTAATGTCTTCCTGTTTTCTCTCAATACATCTCAAAAGCTCTTGGGCTTTTTCCTTGGGCTTTCTTGCTTTTCCTATTTGAGGATGCAGATTTGCCCACACATGGGGTATCTTTCACTTGATGGTCCTAACTGCATTTTAGTATTTGCCCTTCTCTCCTGTGAGAGTCTATCAATCACTAGTAGAATATATAATTCATTTTCCTTCATGGAAAATAAAAATAAATACAGTCATAGCCATTTAGAATTCAGAGAAAAAAGAAGTAACACTGCCTACAGAGACCTCTCCTTCATGGTTACTTTAACAGGTCTTACTTCTCATGACACAACAGAGGCATCCCATCTTGGAATTTTCTTTCTTTTACACCACCAAAACTCTCTGTTCAGAAATGTTTTGTAAAAATTCTTATGAGATATCTGAAAGATTTTATTCCCAGCTTTTCTTTTCCTTCCTATGTTTTTTTCCAGATAAAGTCCTGTCTGGAATTACTATTGTCCCAGAAAAAAAATAGGTCTCTATGACTGAATTCATATACAGCCTTTAGAAATTTTAACAGCAGTTGTTCCACACACACAGCAGATCTGACCCTTTTTCTACTAAATAGGATACGCTCATAAGTACAAACTGAAAACTTCCTATTTCCTTTTCAGGTTTCTTTACTAAAAAAACTTCCTCATTTGAAACAAACCTCATTCATTTCCTAGGACTGTGAAAGGTAATCATCTTTCCCCTAAAGACGTACTGCCCTTCTATTCGATATGCTGGTGTTTTATTTCTAAGCACAATAAGAAATGCCCTTTTTTAGTGGGTGTTATGATAATTTAACCCCTTGAAGAGCTACCCTTAGCCAACCAGTACTAGATACTAGTGCCTGATTTTCTCTGTCCCAGCTCCAGCCTGAGCACAATCCTAACTTGGGCTATACAGATAGAACAGTATCACTTCCCTTCTGAAGTCTTTTCAGCATGAATAAATTCTCACTGACACTCCTGATATATAAGAAGCTTAGCTCACTATGACACCCCAACTTGGAGAATAAGAGAATTAAGCATGTTTTTGAGCATTGAGCCCATTCTTACAGAAACATACTCATGTCAGCATAGCTGCGATTATCTGAGAAGTGAGCATAGCTCCTTATCATCACTCTTCATAAGTATTCATACTCTTGCTAGCATTGGAAAGCGTCCTGAACTATAACTTTTGTTTCCTTATTGACAGAAAGGCAATGCTCCTGCCTAACAGCTGCTTTATATGCCTGTCAGAAACAATCAGTAGTTGAGGTACACAATCATAGCTTGCTTTGTGTCATGCTCAACCTTACAGCCTGTGGCTTTACTTATTTTAATCCAGAATAATCTCACAGTTAATGGATACGCATCTATATTTCACTGTAAATTGCCTGACAATCTAAAATAATCAAACTATTTTGGAACAAAGATAACTCTGCTTTACTGTTAGCATCTTTGCTTAAAGCTTATGGGGATTCTCTGCTGCTAAACCAACATCAAAAGTCAAAGTTTGTTAAAAACACTGAATACTGCACAGCAAATTTTGTTTGTTACATCAATGGATGCAGAAGGACAGATGAAAAAAAACCTGTCTTTTGAGTAGCAGTTGCATGAAAGCATCAAGAGTCACTTAAACTTTTGCGACAGCATTTCTAATCATTCCATCAGCTGGCTTACTGCTTACATTAATTAGAGCTGAAATTTATTCTGCAGTATACTTTTTGCTAAGAAGAGCACCCAGAAGATTGTGGTTCATTTTGATTCACTGCAGAAGAGAACTACCTATATGGAAACTTTAAGGTACTTTATGTGAAAAAATTAAAGTCCTAGTTAGGCTTATTGTTCTAGGAAGAACAAATCTCTTTTCATGAATTTTATGTCTTCTTGTATCTGTTAACACACCAAGAGGAAGTCTCATTTCAGTCTTGTCATGGCAATGCCAGAATTACCACTGTACAAATCCCTCAGAAATTAAAGGCTCAGAGGTTGGCAGGGTTGGTCCATCTGATCCAACTCCTGCTCAATCAGGGACACCCAGAGGAGGGTGTCCAGGACTATGTCCAGATGGCTGGATGTTCTCCAAGGAGGAGACTGCACAGCCTCTGGGCAGCCCGTGACAGTGCCCCAGTACCCACACAGCACAGAAGTGCTTCCTGATGGTCAGAGGAGTGCCAGTTTGTGCCCACTGCCTCTTCTCCTGGTAGTGGCACCACTGAGCAGAGCCTGACTGCATTCTCTTTGCATCCTTCTTTCAGGTATTTATGGACATTAGTGAGACCCCCCTGAACCTCCTCCAAACTAAACACCCCCAGCTTTCTCAGCCTCTCTTCACAGGAAAGCTGCTCACTATCTTGGCAGCCCTGCACTGAATTCTGTCCAGTATGTCCGCATCTCTCTTGTAATGGGGAAACAGAACAAGGCACAACACTCTAGGTGCCAAGGAGAGAGGACGGATCACCTCCTGAACTTCTAGTGATACTTTGCCTAATGCAGCCCAGAACACCATCACCCTTCCTACCAGCCAGAGCATATTGCTGGGGTCATATTCATTACAATTATACACAGTCACTAAAATTGTTTTATCTTTTCTTTTGTATTCCTGACTTGCTGCTCATCAAAGTCAAGTCAAGTCAACAAGGCTATCAAGTCAAGAAGTTTTTCATCAGTAATGTTACTCTGCAGAAAGAGCTCCAGATTTCATTCTGCAACCTGTCAGCATTTTACCTGATCACACAAAGCCTTCCACATGCCGATTCAACTGCATAACATACACTACACTCCATGCATCTCAAGCTCCAAACTCCCTGGCAGCCATCGTAAAGCAGCTCTGGCAAAATACAGGCAGATTATGAGTAAAGAGATGTCTGCAGTACACCTTTATGAAAAGAAAACAGAGACAAGCAGCAGAATGCTGAACAGAGGTGAAAGAATCTTAGTGATGAAGCAGAAGTAATAGGGATGCACTTCAGTTTTATACATTTAATACATTTTCAGATAGATTAACCTCAAATTATCAATACGAAATGAGCATGTCTTTATGAGGAGGTGTAACTGACATAAAAAACTTACTCTCTCAGACATTCTAATGGGTACATCACTAGCTGCTATTTTGACAAACAATTCTAATACACGGAATGCCCATGTATACAACTAACAGTCTGATTCCTATGTCAAAAGAGTAACAAAGATGTTACTAAAACCCACATAATTCTGATTGACCTCGTCCTCCTTCTGGGACATCATATCATGCAAATAATAATTTTAATTTTATCCTAACATATTTGATGTCTGATTGGACTAATCTCAGCACTGATTGCTTCACTGCGACCTTGAGAAGTCTTTCAGTTCTTGCCTTTCCTTCATAGTCAGACAAATACACTTGTGTAAGGTATCTGCCAGTGATAGATGGAGTATAATTTTTTAACGTGACCTTCCTTAAATGGCTTTGCATAGAAATTACATCCACTTTCCACTTCCTTCTTTTAGTCAGTAAATCATCCTTTATTTTAGAGACCAAGATTGCAAAACTTTTCATTCTCTTCCAACTAAGTACAAATTGAGATAAACATGAGACACAATTATTGGGGATTAGGAACAGATGTTGTAAGTAATAATCTCAACTAGTAAACTTCTCTGCTAACACTTCCTTTCTAGAAATAGGTTTGTCTGGGAAAAGTCTCAGCAGGACAGCTTCTATTGCAGTACACATGGAAAATATTTGAGCATTTTCAAAAGGATTAGTATGGTTCTCATTGACTCGAGCATCTGTGGGATTTACTACAGGGAACAGGACAGTGACATGAAGGGATGAAACAGAAAGGGCATAAAACAGATTTCACTCATCATTCCTTCCTCACTGGCAAATTCTGCCTCAGAGGAGTGGGATTTTCCTAACTCTTTATTCTCTGTCTAGGAAACATTGGAAAGAAAATTGCTGGCAAAATATGCATTTTTCTTCCACCATCCTCTTAAGAAACGCTTTTTTTCCACAGGAAACACAGCTCATAAAGAAGCTGGGAAACATCCTGTGCAAAGCACGTGCACCTAAACCTGTGTTCTCTGGATGGAGTCTAATGTTAAGAATTTGAAAAAGAAACAAAGTGAACTTGCTTGCTTTAACTGTCCTCTACTAATGGTTTCTACTCTCTCTCTCCTTGTCTTAAAATTCCTGATGACATTTGATAGTGGAACTAAAGTAAGTTTGCTTTCAATTTCCATTTTCAGCTGTAATGGGGAATCTATCTCACCTTACTGCCACAAATAAAACCAGAGAGCAAAACCCTTTGATTTTCCCTTTCTTTTTGCAGTGGTACGTGGATAGAGCTTAAAAGGCAACATTTACTATGAATTATTTTTTTAGCTTTCAAAACTTGAATTTTTGAATGACCCTCCAAAAAATAGCTTGAGTGCCTACTAATTATGGTATATTCTCATACTTCACAAAATGTCCTGCCGAATTACTTGCCTGATAGAGTAAACTTTTCCTATTTTCCTAAATTCTCAATGAATGGCTTACCTAGTGGAATGTAATCAACACTTCTACAGGCTTCATTGAATTTCATCAATTTAAAATTTAATATTAAACAGTGTAGGTAAACAGTATTTTGAGCCACAGCACAACTATGGTGATGGTTTCGGAGGACTGTCGCTGTGGAAACTTGACTTCACTGAATGAATATTTCAGCTAAGAATATTTAGTCTTCCTCCTCCCACTACCACATACTACACTTGCCATGGTTAGGGTAAACTTCAACAACTTCAGTTATGTAAACAAGCAGTTAGATAATTTATAGCGCTTAATGTTGCGTGTCAGGAGAAAAAACTACGTCAAATGCAAGAACGCATCTGATTCATATCCGAGTCTTCCAGCTGCCATGCACATTTTTTATTTAACAAAGCTATTTTATTATTAACTTTTGAATCATCAGAAAGGCAATACTGTAAATAGAGAGTATCGTATCATGGAAACATGGTGAATATACAGGTATACACTGAAGAACACTGAGAGCTGCAACATTTCTCACAGCAAAGGAATGAAAGGTTGGATGGACTAAGAAATATTTTCTTCAAACTCTTCCATAATATCTTCCACTTTTTGTATTTACTTTCCTTGTATCTGCAAAATCTGAATTGGATAAAAAAATAAAGAACAAAAAGAGAAACTAAACAAAATAAATACTTTTGTGCATTCCTTAATGCTTCTTCTTTTTATTTTTTTTTTAATTATAATTCTCAGAAGTCAATCATCTGTAAAAAGTCAATCGTCACTATAAAAAGCCAGCAGTGAAACTGAAATTCCATGCCATCCATTGATGTATTACACCTATTAGGAGCATTTCCAAATTTTGGAAAGGCCAGAAGGCCTGGATAAAAACATAAGAAAAGAAGAATATGATTTTAATTTCAAGAAATCAAGAAACTGAAGGCCAGAACTGTTTCCTAGAGTACCACAATACTTGGCAGTTTTAATGTACACCTCCACAAAACTCCTACTGCAATATTTACAGCTACAGAATTAAACATGCAGCCAAAATACAGAGCCACAGAAGTATTCAGGCAATCCACAGCATAGGTTCAAAATCATATTTACATATCCAGCATCCTAAACAAGCTGCTGCAAGAGTAAAGTTAAAAAAGCAAACAAACAAACAAACAAACACACACCTTTTCCAGGTTTGTCTAAATTCCAGCTATTTCCTGTGGACCATAAGTAATACCTTCATAAACATGACCTTCCCCATGAACATAACACTTCTTTATTGTGTAGGTGACTGAGCACCAGCACAGCTTGCCCAGAAAAGATGTGGAGTCTCCTCCTTGGAGAGTTTCACAAAACACCTGGACATGGTCCTGGGCACCCTCCTCTCAGAAGAGTTGGAGCAGTTGACCTCCAGAGCTCTCTTCCAACCTAAGTCATTCTGTGATTCTACAATAGGTGCTTCATGTCTTTCAAAAAATAGTTCTGTTTCTTCAAAACAGCTTCTTTTCATCCTACAGTTCACCAATTATTCAGAGAAGAGTGATATACCTGAATCTGTCCTGGGGGCCTCAGATTCACATCTATTGTAAAAATACCTGAATCTCTGGACTCTAGGGCTCCCTTCTATTTTTGGAACTCTTCAACTGTGCACAGAATACCTAAGAGTTTCATAATTCCAAAGACAAGAAAAGCGGGAGTAAGGATGGCAGAAATTAGAAGGATGTGCCCAAGAGCAGAGATTTTTGTCTCAGTTAATCCAAACATTTGGTACAAAACAGAGGTCACATCCTGGGAATAGCAACTTTGGTATGGATATAAGCTCAAATTAAGATCGTTCACAAAAATATTTCTGAGTTTATGCAAAGAGAAAGATTTTTTAAAAATAGTTAAATTTGTCTCTTGAACTGAACAATAAGACTTAGTTGAATACACCACAGCAGACTGTTGATGTGTTGGGAGTAAAAGAACACACAGATAAAAAAGTAAAATTATCTTTCTCTGTGTACTTTGAAGACAACTTTTTTTTTTTTTTTGGCAATGCTTCCATACATTAGAATCATTATAGCAAAATAATATTTCATAACAACTCTGAAAGGATGTTTGCTGCAAGCAAATAAATAGCTTAATAAACATGCTAAATCAAAAGCAAGTCCAGGAGAGAATTGATATTATCTTCTCTGTACTTTTCCAAAACAGACCAGAGCAGAGCTTCCAGTTAAGAACAGTACTTCATCAATATTACTACAATAAAGCATCGCTCTAGTCAGGCAAACATACAATCAGACAAAAAGCTTCCTTACTTCTCCTGCTGTGGTGGGGTACTCTTGGCTGGCTACAAGACCCTCACTCAGCAGCATTCTCACTCCTTCTTTTCAGATGGGCAGAGGGAGGAAATAGGATGAAAAAGTTTATGAGTTTCAAATAAAGACAGGGAGATCGCTTATCAGTTTCTGTGTCAAGGGCAAAACAGACTTGACGGAAATTAATAAGAGCAGGATGGTGAGAAACTAAGACGAAAAGTAAAAACAATATCCCACACTGGCCACTTTCTTTCAAACTCAACTTCACTCTTTCACTCCTGATTTTCTACCTCCTCCCTAACCAAGAGTGTCATAGGTGGGATGAAGAATGGGGCAGTCAGTTCCTCTCTGGCAATCCTTCCTCCTCACAGTTTTCCCTTGCTTCAGTACAGGTCCTTCCTACAGACTGCGTTTGTCTGCCAAGTGCTCCAGCCTGATCACAGGCTGAAGCTCCTACCAGAAACCTGCTCCAGCATGGTCTCCTTTCCACAGCTCACAGTTCTTGTCAGGAGCCTGCTCTGAAGTGGTTACTTTCCACAGGCTGCAGTCTCCTTAGGGGCATATCCACCTGCTCAGGCATTGGACTCCCCATGGGTTGCAGTGTGGATACCTACCCCAAGGTGGTCTTCTCCATAGGCTGCTCCACCATAGTTCTTTCCACAGGCTGCAGAACATCTGCTCCAGAGCCTGGAGTACATCTTCCCTTTCCTTCTTCTCTGACCTCAGCGTCTTCAAGATTTTTTCCTCACACATTTTTTCCTCATTCCAATCTCTCACACACTGTTGCACAGCATTTTAATCTTTCTTAAATATATTTTCAAAGAGGCAACACCAACTTCAGTGTTGGGCTCAGCTGTGGCCTGCAGTGGGTCCGCTATGAAGCTGGCTGGAAACTGTCCCCTGTTCTTTGGGACAGCCTTGGTCACTTCCCCATAGAGATCACTGCTGCAACACCCCACTTCCAAAATCTTGCCAGGTAAACACTTCCTTACCAGTTCAGAGAACAACAGTTTTCAAAATGGATCTTTATTTTTTCCTAGAATCTCAGACCAGACTGAACATTCTTAGTCTACAAACTAAGAATGAAATAGACATTTACCCTTCAGCAGAGCATTATTCTGTACTTCATCCCTCAGTTGAAAGTTGTTTAAAAGAAGGAAAAAATGTTCAGGCCTTAATGCAGGTCACTTAGGATACCACAGAAATGAAAAAACTAAGATGGAAGCTCCCGAAGAAGACTATTTTGATAAAACATCGTGTAAATCATACTTCTAGCCATCATCAGAAAAAAAAAAAAAAAAAAAATCTTTTAATGTTGTATGCATTTGGGAGTAAATTTCCTTTCTCAACAACC